>JAGMVL010000317.1:1200000-1780821 GCA_019202695.1 Populus x sibirica
TTTTTTTTATTTCAATGCCAAAAACACAAATATATATTTTTATGTTAAAACACACAAAATGATTTAATTTTGCTGGACATAATATTTAACCAAAAAAAATTAAATTATGCAAAAGACACATTTTTTTAGTTTTTTTTTTCCTGACCATAATGCAAATTTTTTAATGGTTAAAATTTTTTGGTTTTTTTTATTCATTTTAACACTTGCTAAAAATAAAAGCATATATCTCTCACACACACACACACACACACACACACACACACACACACACACACACACACACAACATCCTTTTCACTAATCACTCATACATATTTATAATTATCCCTATTCAATTTATACAATAACAAACACAAAATCATTCAAATTCAGATAACACCTTCTGGAAAACGTCTGAATCATGGTTATTAAATTCGCAAGTTGACTCGTAAAATCATATAATTTTACGAGTCAACATAAATATAACGTGTGAAATCAAGTAAAAAACTCGAAAATCAGCAAATTCAGCCAAACTCGGTAAACTCGGATCGAGTTTATCGACAAAATTAACAAAAATTATTAATTCTTCATCTCACATTATCTGATTCTCAAATCTCAACCCTAGCAATAGCAGACTAACACCAGCAACGCCTGAGATTGCATCTTCATCTGCAAAGTCTCTGAGTGCAGCCCCCTCACCTTCTCGTTCAGCTGGCCTTAGGCGCGCTGCACCACTATTGGAACCTGCACCTAGGGCAACCCCGCAACTTCGTGCTAATGAAACTGTTTCTCATACGCAATCCCAACAGATTGAAGATCCTACAAATGGGGAATCAGAAGAGTTTGATGAGACGCGTGAAAAACTTCAGATGATTAGGGTGAAATTTTTGCTGCTTGCACATAGACTTGGGCAGACTCCCCATAATGTTGTTGCTGCACAGGTTTTATACAAACTGGAATTAGCTGAGCAATTGCGAGGTAGAAATGGTGGTCGTGTTGCTGGTTTTGATCGTGCCAGTGCCATGGCAAAGCATCTTGAGGCTGCCGGGCAGGAACCCCTTGATTTCTCTTATACAATTATGGTTCTTCTTTTTTTCTTTTTTTTTTAATTTTTTATACAATTATGGTTCTTGGAAAGACAGGTGTTGGTAAAAGTGCCACTATCAATTCTATATTAGATGAAGTGAAGTTTGGCACCGATGCTTTTCAAATGGCCAGGTTTGCTTTACATGATCGATTTGAGTTGGTTATTAAATTAAATTGGTTCTTGAATTGCATTCACATCAGTAAATTATTTATTTTAAATTTATTAATTATTAGTTAATGAAAAATTATTTAAATTATATATTTAAACTATGATGAATTTTTATTTGAACTGTTTTAAGGTATTTAAATTTTATATAAAGAAAATTTTTCTTAAAAATAGCTACTAAAATATAATGAGACTATTGAAACAGTACTGGCGCATGGAGATCAGACGCCGCCGTAGCTGGTGGGGCATGAACCGACGCTCTGGCTGCTAGAGAAGATGATGGTTGGCTGGATCGGACTGCTCTTCTTCTCCTTGTCACTCCTATACCAGTGATGGGTGTTACCTGTTACATGCAAATAAAAGAAAACACCCCAACACAATCGGTTTAATTTCCCCTCTTTAGATTTGATTCTCTCCACCACGGCTGGGCCGATTTTGTTTCTTCCTTTTTAGCTGTCGTCGGGTCTATTGATGTTGGAACTGTTAACGGTGGAGGAAGAATGGGTGGAGACTGTTATGGACCAATTTAAGTTGCCGATTCCAATCACTAGTGGTGATTGTGGAGGTGAAGGAGTGAACGACATGGGCATTAAAGAAAGGATATCTGGTTAATATCGTGATCATTAGCAGCATCATTACGTCTTTGGTTAATATTTTCTAAGATACGAACTTTACATTTCCAGTGAAGATTCAAAAAATGGGTTATGGAGAATAATTATTACAATTAAACAAGAAATTGAGACAAACGATATAATATAGCAAAGAACAAAGGAACATGCACCGGCTTCCTGGACTATTGGGGCGATTATTCAATACAAATCATCAATACAATATATAAGAGGAATAACAAGGAAAGAACGGTAATGAAGCCCATCCTCAAATCTTGGGTGCAAGACCAGCCTTGAGAGCTTGAATGGTGGCAACATCAGTCTTGAAGGCCAAGGCCAAGATGTTATCGTCAATGCTCGTGGCGAAAAGGGTGGTAGGAAGTGATACGGTCCCTGCACTAGCACTTCCAAAAGCAGAAATCGCCAGAGCTGTATTCTGAGCATCCGCGTTGTATTGGAAGTGGACGAGCCCCTTTGGGAATATGAACATGTCTCCAGCTTGTAGAGTCTGCGTGAAGAGCTTGTTGGTTGTGTCAACAAACCCTACTTGAAGAGAACCATCAGCAAGGAAAAGGAGCTCAGCTGAGCGAGGGTGAACGTGAGGTGGATTAGTAGTGCCAGCCGGGAATTGAAGAACTGCATACGAGACACTCTGACCTATAAGAGCAGGGAACTCAGCTGCGCTTACTTTCGAGACCTTGAGAGCTGAAGGTGGCTGTGCACCCACAAGGGCACGCATGCCAGTGAACGTGAAGAATGATCCATCAAATGTGGTTACATTTGGTGGGATTAAGAAGTCTGAAACAATGTCTGGGTCTCCCGCCATTGCTATTTGGACAACGGCAAATGGGATTACTAGCAATGAGAAAAAAACGAGGGTGGAAGAAGCTGAGGCCATGATGAAGAGAGTAGAGCTTCTACAGTCTGATATGGTGTTCTTGGATGATGTTCTTGGTTTTGAAAGATTTATTATATATATATAGATGTTCTTGGGAGGACAGTACTTGGATAAAAACAATACAATTGATGAGCATTACAATGCCATTGTTATTGTAGTCAATGCTTTGATTTTCTTTATTCATTGCAGTTTTTTTTTTTTTTTTTTTTTTTTTTTTTTTGGGTTTAGGGTTACATTTGGTGGGATTAAGAAGTCTGAAACAATGTCTGGGTCTCCCGCCATTGCTATTTGGACAACGCCATTGCTATTCATTGCAGTTTGATATGCTAGTTAAATGTCAAGAAAAAAAATTATAAAAAAAAAGATTTTCCATTTTCCCACTCTATCGTATTACTTGTTTAGATGCCGGCACACATTGTTGCTGCAGCCTGCAGGGAATCAACAAAAAGAAAAAAGAAAGGAAGGCCTACGCTGGGCCAACCACTTGGACAGGCAATCCAGTGTTTTAGAGTGGCCTTAGCTGTACGAGGCCTGCTCCTTCACCTTCCTTGGGTTTCTCCACTTGCAGGAAAAATCACAAGCTACCCAAGGCAAATTGGCAATGATGCCAGACAATTATATTAAAAAAATATTGTTTTTATATGTATTCGATGAAAACAAGATCAATTAATTTTGCAGGAAACAACACAAAATTCTCTTGAACATTTTGGGCCAACAGTAAAGCTTATAAATGCTGTATCTGCCTAGCCCATGAAGCAAAACACACAGTCCACCTCCTATTTTCAATTGGGTTTTCTTGATAGTTACAAGCACTACTTTTAGATCCACTTTTTCATGGATTACATCTTGACTTTTGGATCTTGTCATGATTTATTTCTCTATACACAGAAGTGATTTTAATTTTCTAAGAACGATGGGATGCGAATCCAATCGCTAGACACAGATATGTCCAACGATATGAATGCCTCATGAGCTCTTCAAAACGTTATTATTGCCCACCACTGACTTTAAACAGACGGCAAAGACACCCTATCTGCAGCAAAGTTTGGATCTTCTTGTTAGCAGTGCCGGCTGCTTGCCTGGAGGTTTCTCCACCGTTAGTATTGCGATTTGAATAGATATCGTTTAAAATTTTAAAAATATATTTTTTTATATTTTTAAATTATTTTATTTTATTGACATCAAAAATAATTTTAAAAAAATATATTATTTTAATATATTTATGAATAACAATACTTTAAAAAACAGATAATACTCGAAAACAGCTCGCGTGGATGATGAACAGCGGGCTGCAGCCGTTCCCATTGAGCCTGCCTTGTTTCACATTTTGCTCTGTAGATGGCTTACAGGAGTGAACCTCCCTCCCATCTGAGCATGTTGAAAAGAGGGTATTCGGTAGCGAAAGGTCAAATTCTTGAATATCTGGAAATTGCATGGGAGATTTGCATTTTGCTTTGTTAGAGTTCTGAGGGCCTGGAGGCCGGCGTCAAGTACTTTGAATCTTTTTTGTCCAAGACTTTTCGGGAAGAATGGAGAATAGCACTGTTGAATGAGTTTGAAATGGAGCACGTTTTTCTTATATTTTGAAATAAAACATTTTCTCAAGCTCAAAGGAACGAAAATAAGGTGTGGAAAATAATGCAGTAATGGAAAATATTGTTCTTGATTCGAATCCAAGGGGTTAATTTTTCCATCTGTAATTAACTACGTCTTTTTATATATTTTATCATGTCAAAAAAGAAAATTAGAAATAAAGTCATAGATAAATTTATAATATAAAGCATATAGCTGAAAGATGTAAATAAAAATAAAACATAAAGCATTGAGCTCACGCAAATTCAATTAATTGAAAAATATGATTGATAATTATATTATATTGGGAGGCTAAGTTAGAAATTAAAAAGGCTAAATTGTTAAAATCTCTTATAAACATTAATCCATGTATTCTCAATTTTGACTTTTACCTCCTTGTATTTTGATATATTTAAAATCAAGTTCTTTTCTTATTTTTTTACAAAATTTCCTCCATGTTTTCAATATAAAATTAATAAAATGATTTAAATGCACTCAACATCAGTAATCTCCAACTTGATTGATTATTTTTGTTTTTTTATAGAATTAAATCTTTAAATCTTGAAAATAAAATTATAAATAAATTTAAATCTTAATATCAATTTCTTAACTCTCCATCTAAAAATCCTGACTTTAATTTTCTTAAAATAGTAGATTAAACACCCTTTATTATTTATTTAAAAAGGGACCAACATATAGCCTTAAAATCTCTTTTTTTTTAAATTAAAACCAGACTTTCTAGATGAATAATTAAAATTATGATATTAAGTTTTACTTCTTAATTTTAAGAGTTTTATATATGCTAGCTATTTTACAGCTAGCCGATTCAAAGTGAGGCTACCTAGCTAATTTTCAGACCAAGAATGATACCAAGCATGCATGAATTAATGTTGGTCTATGCAAAGATGTGCCGACTGAATGATAAAGACTTTGAACGTTTTCTTTGGTTCATGTCCTTGGCTGCTTATTACTCTCTCTAAAATACCAAATATTAGGTTAAGAATCTACCATGTTCAAATGCTCGTATGGCAGGTGTTAGCCATGTTCTTCTTTCACAACTAAAGTTTACTTTGTCCACTAATTAAATTCCTTGTGTGATAGAAACCACGAGTTTAATATTACTCCTTGGAAGGAAAGAAAATGGGAGGGAAAAGGAAGAATTGTGGGGAAAGTTATTTCCATCCATGCATGGTGGTGAAGTTTGTAATGAACATGTAATCTTTCAGTAATCCTGAGGTTTATGAGATTCCAACTGGTAATTTTTAGGGAACAAATCTAGAACCTGACCAATTAAGCTACACCCCTCAAAATTAAGATCATCAATAATCTTGTAATTATGATTCATTGGTGTTTGTTCTCACTTTCAAGTTTAAGAAGTCATTGATTCTTAAAAGAAATTAAAGACTAGTTATTAGTGACATGTTATTTTCTTTGTTTGAAAATGTGGTACCGAGTATTTTTTAAAATATTTTATATTTAAAAATATATTAAAATAACATTTTTTTTATTTTCAAGTATTAATATGATTCAAATAAATAAATAAATTTTTTTTAAAAAAAAATCAGATATTTTAGAAACACACTTTTGAACACAATTCTAAACGGGATTAGGAGAAAATGAGCTTATCCTTGTTGACATTTGACAAATAAGAATATGATATTCAATTGACCACGTTTAACTTATTTATAGGTCCAAAATTCATTATTATTTTGTACATTAAAATGATTTGGATGATGCTCTTCGATGTTTCATGAGAGAGAATTATTGTGCATTGCTCCAAATGGACGAATTCCCAAGTCGGCAATCCACAGCTGGAAGTGAATTATTTCAGCTGGAAGTGAAAACGACAATTCAAATATCAAACAAATATTATATATATATATATATATATATATATATATATATATATATCCAATATGAAAAAATTATAGAGAGTATTTCTCTTCGTGTTATTGATGTATAAGACGCCATGTATTTATAATTATGAAGCTCAATCATTTGCTCTTAGCCACTCCAAATGTTTATATTATCTTTTAATAGATCTTTGTGTTGAAACTTGCATAAAAAGACTGCGAGTTTAAAGATTTTCTCAGGCTTCTATGGGTATTTAGAAATGTAGTTATGGTTGTGGTTTAAATTATTTTTTATTTAAAAATATATTAAAATAATATTTTTTTATTTTTAAAAAATTATTTTTGACATCAATACATTAAAATGACCTGAAAATATAAAAATTAAATTTAAAAAAAATTAAATTTTTAAAAAACATTATTTCAACCACATTTTCATACACTAACTAAATAACAAATTGGATAAGCTTACCGGCTTCCATCTGATATTGTGTTAATAGTTATTTTTTAAAATATTTTTTACTTGAAAATATATCAAAATAATATTTTTTTTGTTTTTATACCAAAATAATCTAAAAATATAAAAAAAATCCTTAATTTAAAGCAAAAAAAAAACAATTTACAAAAAAAAAAGACTTTTACATTGTAAAAACAAATTATGCCAAACAAAATAGGAAACACTAATAGACGTAAAACAAACGAGAATATACCAAGAAAATAAAAGTTTAGCCTCAAATTTTGAGACATTTGTGGGTCTTCGATGGGACAAGCCTCGTAAAATTATAAATGGACATTGCAAATTTGAACAACAAAACAAAAATTTCCCATCATCACTTGTGCCATCTTACGTTGAGAGGAGCCATTTTTCAATGTGATTGGTATGCAATTGAAAGTTTAAACTTTTTTTTTTCATAACATATTAAAAATTATTAAATTAGTTTTCCCAATAGTCAAGTATTTATGAATTAGATTATATAATTAATTCATATTAAAAATATTAAATTAAATAGTTGAATTTCAGTACCAGAGGACGAGATAATGTTTTGCATTGTATTTTTTTCAAAATATTTTTTTTATTAGAAACACTTTAAAATAATATGTTTTTTATTTTTTAAAATTTATTTTTGATATCAGCACACCAAAACAATTTAAAAATATAAAAAATTAATTTAAGATAAAAAAATAATATTTTTCAAAAGCATGATACTCTTGCAAAAACAAACATTGCATCAGATTTTATAACAAACAACTCATTCTTAATATTTTATATTATTTTATATTTTTATAATTATTTTAGCGTGATAGGTTATCTAATAAAAAATATAATTTATTTTAAAAAATTAATTGAAAAGTTAATTTTGAAGAGAAATCATAACATATTTAGAATCATTAATCTAATAAAAAATATAATTTATTTTAAAAAAATTTGAATGTCGAGCAGGAAGGATAATGAATAATGAAATTTCACTATCTTTTTATTTTTTATTTTTTTTGTTTTTGAAAGTTTGAAATTTAAGTGAAATCACTATGGAGAGACAATTATTGCGTTACGTTTAATACACGGACCCGCCTTCGATGGTCTACTCTCTCCTCCAATCACAGCATGCCAAATCATCCCTCACAAAAAGGTTCCCCTTACTCCACGGAATAAGGGGTACTTTAGTGATTAGCTGACATCTCCAATTACTCTGATGCCCTCCTTCTGCCACGCGGCGCCATGCAGAGCAATAACTTTAATCATTGGAAAGTCCGAACAAAATTGCTGATGCTGGGTTGTGCCCACCTTAAGCGCAGTATTTAATACTGTGATAACGCTTTTTTAAAGTATTTTTTTATTGTAATTATATTAAAATAATTTTTTTATATTTTTAATTTATTTTTAATATTAGTATATTAAAGTAATAAAAAAATATATAAAAAATAATTTGAAGTATTTTTTTTAATGTTTTTTAAAAAAACACGGGACAAATATAGTAAAATAAATCTTTTATTTAGAAATAAAAATAAGAATATAAAATATTTAAAAATAAATTTATATACTTTCAAAATATAAAATATAAAAAAATATATTTTTATCTCTATTTTTCTATCTAGTCATAAATATTATCAAGTACATACCAAGATTTTTTATTTTGTTTTAAGGTTAAATTCATGTAAAGGAAAGCAGTACAATGAGTTTTTTATTTAAAAACAAAATGGTAATAAAAACCTCATAAAATGCCTCTAATTTATGTCCATGTTATAAACGACAAAGCCATCTTTAATTATTTTTTAATTTATAAATAATCTATTATATTATTATTTTTTCAATTTCATTCTTTATCATTTTTAAATATATAAATAATCTATTAAATTACAAGTGTTTAATTTTTTTTTCAAATTTGATTCTTATTCTTTTAATTGCTATTTATTTTGCTTTGAATTATTTTTTTTAATTATTGTTTGTTATAAATTTCATCTTCATTGGTTTTTTTTCTATCAAATTTTATCTCCATTGTTTTTGTTGCTTTTTGTTTTTGCAAGTTTTTTTATTAATATTTTTCTATAATTTTATCCTTTAAAGTTAGATTTGTTGAGAGTGAAGCTTCTTAATTAAACCTAGGTCTAGGATTTCACAAGTTGTAGGTTTTAGAGATTAGATCAGGTTTAGAAGGTTCGTCCGAGTTTACTTAATTTGTTTTTTTTTAAGCTGGCGTTTTCTTATTTTTTAATCTTTTTTCTTGGGGTTTTTTTTGTATTTTTTGCAATTTAATTCTATTGGGTTAGCTCTCCGTAATTTTTTCTTTCAATTTTATCCCCTGTTATTTCTTAATCTAAAAATAATATATAAAATAATATTTTTTTCAATTTCACCCCTATGATTTTTTTACTTTTCAAATTTGTTCCTCTTTTTTTTAATTGCTATTTATTTTATTTTGAATCATTTTTAAAATTGATTTTTTTTTTCAAATTTCATACTCATATTTTTTTTCTCTCAAATTTTTTCTTCATTCCTCTTTTGCTATTTTTTTTATAATTTTTTTACAAGTTTTTTTATTAATATTTTTCAACGGTTTTATTGTTCAAAATTAAATTGATTGAGAGTTAAATTTATTAATTGAGGGCAGGTCCTGAATTTCACGAGTTACAAGTTTTAAAAATTAAACCAAATTTATAAAATTTACTCAAGTTTGTTTTTTTAAAAAAAAAATTGATTTTTTTTTTGTTTTGCTTTGTTAGTTTTTGCAGTTTGCCTTCTATTAGGCTAGTATTAAGTTGTTTGATAACCCGAATAGGTTCATATCTAATATTTTGACCTTACTTTCTTTGTTGTTATTTTTTATTTATTTATTATTTTTTCTATTTTTTCTATTATTAATTGAACTAATAACTTGAAATGTAATTTTTTTTTACCCTGATAATTTTTTTATATTAAAAACAAATCTGCGAATTACTGGTATATACTACTACTATTTTACTGGTCAAAGAGAAAAGATGAGGTACCTATGTGGTTGATAAAGCTTATATACTTTATTTTTTTTTTAATTAAATTGAATCCATGACCTCAAGTACTTAACTTTGAAATTATTAGTACCAGTAGTTAGCATCCGTCCATTTACTCCACTACTAATTTTAAATATTTTTATTAAAATATTTACATAAATTTATAATTTTCCTAGAAGGCCAAAAAGATTTGTTATATATTTCTTTTCCCTTTTATGAAAATAAAATAAAACAAAGAGTTACGATATAGAAACTTGTTAGTTTTTTAAATTTTAACCCAATCAAGTTTAATATATTTAATAATATCTTGCTTTTAATCTCATAATATCCGACTAATAAATTCTTTGATTAAATTTTAACTGATTTCCCTAGATAAATCTAGATTTTCAATTCATTTTTTATTTTAAAAGACCAATCTAGACCTTAGAGCAATTCATTTATTAATTGTAACACCTTATTTAATGCTGATTTTCCTTCGGCAATTTGGATTTGCCCTTATCCTTTGTCCAGTTGCACTAAAAGAATGTCTCTGAAAGGGAGAAATTGTTTTTGAACTCCTCAACCTATAAGAAAATGACAGGTAGGTATTCCATCTATTTTTTATTATTATTTTGACTAGGTCTTTAATTTATCAATAGATTTTCACAGGAATATCACAATTAGGTCGCCAATCTATTTATTTTATTTTATATTTTGATTAGATTCTCAATATATTAATAGACTCTGAATGATTTATTTACTAAATTTCTTTTAATATGGTATAATATGATATATTTGACTGCAAGTTGTCAAGATAAATTACTATGTTTTTTTTGGTTGCAGGTTTAGCGTGTATTTGATAATGCAGTGCAAAATAATTTTTAATTAAAAATATATTAAAATAATATATTTTTCAGATTTATTTTTAAATTATTAACATCAATATATTAAATTAATAAAAAAATAAAAAATATTAATTTAATATTTTTTTAAACAAAAAATAATTTAATAAACAAATCAAATAATAAAATTAAACATACTCTTAACAAGCATACGATCAATAATATTATTCAACTTAGCCGTAACTACATAATTCACAACTATTTTCACAATATTAATACTTAAAATTGCATTTCTAATTTCTTTATACCAATTCATATTATAACTACACTCATACAAGTTCATATAAAAAAAAATATTCTTATTTTTTGAAAAAAATATTTTATTTTATTTTTAATGTATTAAAATTATTATTTTTACTCAACTCATAACCTTTCATGTTATTTCCTTAATTCAATTTCCTTTAAATTCCAAAATGAAAAGCTGCCAGTTGTGTAGGCGCTGGTTCTTTTGATTCGGAAATCACCTGTTCATGTCCGTTTATTTTTACGGGGTATTAAAATATTTTTTATTTAAAAATATATTAAAATATTTTTTTTTAATTTTTAATATTTATTTTTAATATGGAAACATTAAAATGACATTAAAATATAAAAAAATTAATTTAAAATAAAAAAATAAAATTTTAAATTTTTTTCTATAAATATATTTGAAATGTTATAACTTATAACCAACAGTATAAAGTAATTAAAAATAAAAAAAATATAAAAAAAAAAAACCGTAGGGGCATAAAAGCAAAATAATATTTAATACCATTAATAATCTATCCTGTTTCCTACAAGATGCGGAATATCTAGTCTAGTCTTAGCCGTAATTTTGCAGACAAAATCTAACTAAAAAAATGCTGTAATAAAATAAATAAATAAATGACTAAATACAACTCACCACCGAGCGGACCCACACTTAATACCTTTCTTCTATTTTCTTCTCTGCTTCCTCCTTCCTCATTCTTCCCTCTCGTGACCCATTTGTGGACTTCACAAAAATTCTTCCTTTTCTTCTCTACACGGATAAACATACTCCTTTTGCCTTCAAATATTGTGGGAGTTTAGTTTAGTTTATTATTTTGCTTATAAAGAGTAGAACTTGGTGAATTAAACAACAGCAAGAACCATACCATTGTTCCCTTTCGGTTTCTATAACAGTAAGTCATGTTCTTTACTTTCTTTACTTAATTCTTCGTGTTTCTTTCCTTTTTTTTTGGTTTTGTTTTGACTGGTTCACGAGCTTAAAAAATGGTAACTTGTTTCTGAAATCTTGATTTTTTAATGGAAATTGTCTTTTGAAGATATTATTTAGTTGCCATTGGTTTTGAGTACTGATTTGGAGATTTTATCCGATTTATGGATCAATTTTTGACTTTTTAACTCCTGTGGGGCTTTTTTTGTTTTTTAATATGCCATTCAAACTTGCTGTGTTATCTTTAGACTTTGTTGATCAGTTTTCTTGGTAGTGTTGGCGGATTACAAGATTTCGGGGAATTTCTTCTCCTTCTTTTTGTTTAGTTTTGCCTGGTGGTGATCTTGATTTCTTGAGAGAACTGTGCTTTAGTGTGTGTATGTATGATGTTTGAATCTTCATCTCCTCATTTCAATTTTGTACTCATTTCTGATTAAGTTTCTGTTTTTGAAGTTACAGTATAATCATCCGTATTTTGTTAACGACGTGCACTTCAGTTTCCGGGGAACTTCATTTGAATCTTGGTCTTATCATATTGTTGGTGCAGAACTTTGGATTAAAAAAAAAAAAAAATTCGAATGTTTCGTCTACAATCTCTAGCAATTGTAGAGAAAACACCTTGCAGTAAGAACTTGACTTGGGACTGTTTGATTTCAAGTATATTTCTGCCTTTTTTTCGTTTGATATAGAATTTGGGTTCACCCTAAGAATGTGTTTCTTCTTGTTTTCTCCCCCCCTCCCCCCTAATTTTCCTCTCTGAGGACCCTGCTGACGACCTCGAGTCTTTACACCCTGTTGTATGAGACCTTTTGGTTCATGTTATATCAGAAGTTTTTCCCACAACTTTGAAATTTGATGAAGTAACTCATTATTTTTGAGGTTTTATGAATCTTTGTATTGTATTTTAGGTGGAAACGATCTAATATTGTTGGTTTTTGGTTAAACAAGAGGAAACATCGTTTATTTTTTTCTCTGTGTTTTTTTTTTAAAAGAATTTAATTCATGTTTTTGGTTGAACTATTGCTTTAATATACTAAAAGTGTCTCATATAATACCAAAAATGTCTTGTATATCAGGAAATTTGTTACTTATTATGAATGAGTTGATTTTTTTTTATTGAACCAAACAGGTGATCAAGGTTGTACATCATTTCAAAATAGACTAAGCCGCTTTACTGTTTTTGAATTGGACGTGTAGCATGTGTCATTATTGTGGTGCTGATCAGGCAAAGTTGAAGGATGAAAAGCAGAAACTAGAGAATGGAGATTCTTTAAAACTAAATGGTGAAGAGCCCATATGGTCTTGCCAATTTTGTCAGGAAAAGCAGGAACCGGAATCGATGAACCATGATGGTTTGAGTCATTCTGTGTCACCAATGATCAGTCCATCAACTTCATTGTCTATCAGTGATAGATCTATCTCAAGCTGCAGTAAATTTCTGCCTCTCCTTGTTACTCATCTTATATATTTATGTGATATACTGACATCTTGTTGTATAATTCTTATGTTTTTTTTTTTGGTTATTTGTTTGCTTAGGTGATCTTTCTGTGGATGTAAACACGCATGACCGGTATGTATCACACCTTTGAAATGTAGTGCAGTTAGATATTTTCTTTGATTGTTTATTAACGATGATTTGTCTTCCGGCATTTGTTAGGGCTCATCAAGAGGAAGGAACGGTACACAGTGCCCAAAAGGATCTAGGTTACGGGGTGAATGACCAACAACACAACACAAGATTGGAAGCTCCTGTAAATAGAGTGGATGGATTACATAAAGTGACAGGGAAGGATAGCCATAATGGCAGTGATAGAGACACAGTGAGAGATGTAGAAATTGTGGAACTTGTTAATGATCAAGAATCAGAAGGTAACTCTTCTGTGAACAGTGTTGGATCTTCAAATGAAGGAAATGATATTTCTCAAATCAGTGACGACGAAGTAGATGCACGGGTTTGGGAGCCTCCTGAAGCAGAAGATCCAGAGGATGATTTGGACGGTGGTGTGGCTTTTATTGATGACGATGAGGAGTGTGGCGATGGCACAAAATGGGGTAAACCAAGTTCTTTGAGTTGCTGGAGGGGTGAAGGCAGTCAGAGCTTCAAGTTCAAAGAAGAAAAACAGAAGGCAATGGAAGAAGTGGTTAATGGGAAATTCAAGGCCATCGTGAGTCAACTTCTTAAAACAGCAGGTGTTGCCTGTGTGGTGAGAGATGGTGAAAGTTGGGTGGATATTGTTACATCTTTATCATGGGAAGCTGCTTCATTTTTGAAGCCTGAAGCAGTGGATGGGAAAGCAATGGATCTAGATGGTTATGTGAAAGTAAAATGCATTGCAACTGGTTCTCGTAGTGAAAGGTGATTGCATTATTCTTGTATTTTCAATGCCTCAGCCTTACCCCCCCAAAAAAAAAAAAAAAAACAAAGAAGAAAAGAAAACACAATAATAAAAAATAAAAAGAAAAAAAAAACATGATTGACCGAGGAAATAAAAATGCTCTATCATGAAAGGATGTGTGGTGTGTTGTATAGCATTTTAGCTTAAGATTATTTTTTTTCAAGCTAAAAAAACAAGAGAATTTTGTAACATTCCTTAGAAGAAAAAAAAGGAAAAGAAAAGAATAAAAGACCAATTTTTAAAACAACCCTTAGGTACACCTTTGAATTCTTGATTTTATTTTTATTTTTGGTTGTATTTTCTTGCAGTCAAGTTGTGGAAGGCTTGGTCTTTAAAAAACATGCTGCTCACAAGCACATGCCCACTAAGTACAAGAACCCAAGGTTGTTACTGATCCGAGGTGTGCTTGGTCACTCTTCAAGTGTATTGTCATCATTTAAATCAATGGAGCAGGTATTTGATCCGGATCTCTCAAGTCTTGTTATCACATATCTATGCTGTTATTTGTTTTGATCATTTTCTCACAAACAGGAAAAGGATAATCTGAAGTCTCTCGTTGAGACCATAGAAATGTGCCATCCAAATGTAGTTTTAGTAGAAAAATCTGTTTCTCGTGATGTCCAAGAGTCCATCCTAGCTAAAGGAATCACATTGATCTACGACGTGAAGCTCCATCGTCTAAAAAGGATCGCACGCTGTACTGGTTCACCGATTTTATCATCTGATGCTTTGATTAGTCAGAAGTTAAAGCATTGTGACTCCTTTCATATCGAGAGATTTGTGGAGGAACATGCAGGGGTAGGCGAAGGAGGAAAGAAGCCAAGTAAGACATTGATGTTCATTGAGGGCTGTCCGACACATTTGGGTTGTACAGTGAGTCTATAAACCCTGATTCTTTTTTTTCTCTCATAGTTCTCTGTTGTGGAGTGTGCACTCATCCATCACTTTTTTAGTACCAGAGGTCTATGCACAAATGAACACTTGGTTGCTCTCTTCCCCCCCTCTCTCTCTGACACAAGAGAATGTATGTGCTCTTGTAGCCCAGGCTGGTCAATTGAAATCCTGTACCCGACCTTTCTGACATGGTCATTTATATATGTCGATGTTGGCTTTGCATTATAAGAGGCTGCTAAAAATTTGATCATACCACTCAGTTTGTCTCTCAATTTCTTATGGGAACATTTGCTGTTCCTTCTTTCAATGTAACGCTCTTCCTTAATTATATGTACAATATGATTGTGCAGATTTTGTTGAAAGGAAGTCACAGTGATGAGTTGAAGAGGGTTAAATATGTGACCCAGTTTGCAGTAGTAATTGCATATCACTTGATTCTGGAGACTTCGTTTCTTGTTGATTGGAAGACAATGTTTTCTTCAGCAGTATTTGCTGGAGTAGCCAGCAACTCATCAAGAGATCTGCAGTCTTCTGTTTTAGGAACTAGTATTCCTAGTGTTGAGGAGTCTACAACTGAAACTGGTTCATCTACCATTGATATTCCCATTTGTAATGGATTTCATGAAGAAGGTTTCCACAATATAAATATAGGATTAGAGGGATATAATCCTGCCATTCTTTCTGGATTTTCCTCCCTTTCAGCCTCTCTGAAGAAAGTTGCTGGGGACAGCTTACCTCTTGTCTCCTCTTCTCCTCATCAGTCTTTATCTAATTACGTTGGCTTCAATGGAAAAGAAATTAATGGTCAAATCTCGGAAGAGGTTCCAGTTTTAAAAACTGTGGAAGCTTCTGACCTCTATGATATGGAAGGTAAAAAAGGTTCTGACAAAGAGAAGACAGTTGATGATGGACATCCTCAATCTTTGTCTCCTTGCTCGAAGCCTCTCTGGACAGAGTAAAAGATGTCAACTATAATGAAGATCAAATCCAAAGTGAGGGTGATGTCAATGCAGTGTTGGATTCTCAGAGTATTTTGGTTTTGATGTCAAGACGGAATGCCTTAAGAGGGACTGTATGTGAGCAAAGCCATTTTTCTCATATAATGTTCTACAAGAATTTTGATGTTCCCCTCGGAAAGTTTCTTCGGGATAATTTACTCAATCAGGTTATTTCAAATCTCATTTATAAGAATTTTGATGTAGTTCTAGATTGGCCATACCGAATGGGAATTAAATATTTCTTATTAAGGACTTTATAATCTTTTTAGAAATAGGTTTATGCTTTTGCTTCACTAAGTATCCACCATGTCCACAACATGGGAGAACTCCTTAACTGTTTTCTAGATTTAGATTGCAGTGAGTTGAAGTTTGCGCTGATAGAAACTGCTTCATTGCAGAGAAGCCAGTGCAACACTTGCGGTGAATTGCCGGAAGCACACTTTTACTATTATGCTCATCATAATAAGCAGCTTACCATACAAGTTAAAAGGCTTCTGAAGATTTTGCCTGGAGAAGCAGAAGGAAAACTTTGGATGTGGATTCGCTGTGGTAAATGTAAACATGAAAGCAAATTCCCAAAATCTACTAAACGAGTCTTGATTTCAACTGCTGCATGTAGCCTTTCCTTGGGAAAATTCTTGGAGCTGAGCTTTTCCCACCAATTTTCATCTGGAATTTTATTTAGCTGTGGCCATTCACTGGAGAGCGACTTCCTCTACTTCTTTGGGTATGAAATATTAAATCAGGTCCTCTTTATTTTGATGAATTTGTTATATTGAGTAGATTGTGAAAATAATGTCTTTATGCTCATGAACTAGTGATAAAACGTGTCCAAAGAGGAATTCCCTGCCATGGGATGTCATAGGAGCACACATTTTTTACACTAGGTACCAATTTGAATTTTTTTCCCCTGTTAGAGGATGGACGCTCTAGGTTCTTTCTGGAATGTTTTGGTCAAAGTTTTGCTGCATGGCGCTATATTTAGGAACTGTGATGTAGATAAGTTAAGTTAATTAACTGGTGTCTGCACTTTGTGAATCTGAAATTTTGCTCTTTACCTTTTGTGCTTTGTCATTCATGGTATTTATGCATTTTGCAGACTGGGTCCTTTGGCAGCAATGTTTAAATACTCTCCAGTGACAACCTATACTTTGTCTCTCCCACCTCAGAAGCTGGAGTTCCATACAATCAGGCCTGATGGCCCCAAGCAAGAATTTTATGATGTATGTGTCTCTGATCCTAGCTCCTTGATCTTTGATGATGTCAGTGTTTCTTTACGAATGTTGGAATAAATGTTTGTTTCTCACACCTTCTTTTATGATATCTTGAATCTCCGTGAACTGGAATTGATTTTCCTTTTGTTTTTTCAAGGTTTATTTAAGAGGGATGTTACTCTTCAATGGGGTTGGTGAGACTTTGAAGAATTTAAGATCTCGATTTGCAGGGTCAGTTCTGAATCTTCAAGGTTCATTGAAAGAATTCTCTGATATTGAAGATATGTTGAAGCAGGAGAGTTCTGAGTTCGAGGTTAGTTTCTTATATTTTTTTTGTCATTTACCTAAGTTAGTTTCTTATATTTGTTTTTTGTCATTTAACTCTTTTAGGTTCTTGCATGTGTGACTATATATGAGTCTTTATTGCACTGACTGATAAATGGCATTTTCCACAATTTTAAGTTACACCTACACGTGTATTTCATTTAAGTGTTTTTCCTTTAAACACAAGATCAAAAATTCTTTGTTTCTGTTCATGGTTGCTAAGTTTTTCCTTTTTTCTTTGGCTGCACTGTTGGAAACAAATCCGTTAAACATTCAGAAAGCTGTTGTTAAAAATAGGGATGAGGCTGTTTATAAGCTTCTTAGCTTGAATCAATTATTGTGGGAGCTTCTTCTAGAATCATGCATCTGGGAAAGACGTCTGCAGTCATTGCTCTCACCTGATCCTTCAGTGCTAGTGACTGGTGCCAGTGAGAAAGAAGTGCAGGACCGGTTTGAGTCACAGGTGACTGGCACTGCTGATGGAAGAAACCATGGGAATGATACTAGCAGTGATAAAGTTTATGAAAACAGTGGCAAATTGAGGGATACACTCAGTACAACTGTTAGAGCAAGTGAATTTTCAATCAAAGAAATTCCAGTTGATGGTCACGATCATGAATCTAGGGAACATGATAATCTTTACACCTCACCTACCGTGGCTGAGGATATTGAGAGGTCAAGAGTGAGTGGTCTGAGCCAGAACAGGTTTTTCAACCAAGAACTATTTGTGAAACCTAGTGACTCTGCCCACCAGCATTCTGATGATGGAAATTGCCAAGCAGACTATTTTTCTGATATACAAGTTGAAAGAACCATTCCAATTGTGACTAGTATAGGGATGAGTGATTCTTTTGTTGATTCTGATTCATCTAAAAAGGGTACGTCTGCACGTTCTCTAGCATTCAGCTTAGAGAACTCAAATGGATGGTTCTGGATGCCATTTTCAGAAATCCGACGGATCTACATGAAGGATCTTCAGAGAGGTTTCATGCCAAAATTTCAGCCGATCAGTAGCTATATTCAGGAACACGTATCTGCAGCTTATCAGCTAATCATGGAGGAAGGACAGAGGCTGCACATCCCTGTTGGAACTGATAATTATATGTTGAGAGACTACGATGGTGAACTCTCTAGCATAATTGCTTGTGCACTGGCATTTTTAAAAGATCAACCTGTTTCAACAGAGCTTTACAATGAGGATGGTAGGAAAGAGGGCGGCATGTCTTTTAAATCAACTGATAGTTTAGACATACTGACTCGAATTCCTACAATGATCTCCCCACGTTGGTCTTCTAATGGTTCTGATTCAGATTCTGTTCATTCTAAACTAAATATTTCTTTGGAAGAGTCACGCTTGTCCAGCTTTGATGGGTTAAATTTATTGGAATCTGTGGTTCCTCCAGCAAATCTCAGCCCTGAAGTCTCTCTTGCGGTATCAAAATCATTTGGAAAGGGTAAATACTCTGTAATTTGTCTATACGCTAAGCAGTTCCGTGATCTTCGGAATCGATGTTGTCCATCTGAACTTGATTATATAGCTTCCCTCAGTCGTTGTAAGAAATGGGATGCAAAAGGTGGAAAGAGCAATTCCTTTTTTGCAAAGACACTGGATGACAGATTTATCATAAAGGAAATTAAGAGGACAGAATTTGAGTCATTTGTGAAGTTTGCTCCACATTATTTCAAATACATGAACGAGTCATTTGAGTTAGGAAACCAAACTTGTCTTGCAAAAGTTCTGGGGATTTATCAGGTTCAGTTTCTGGATTTCATTACTTTTATCCGTTTTGTTTTGTTCTTCAAAAACTTAATTGTTTCCATACAATTTTGCAGGTGATCACTAGACAAACCAAAAGTGGGAAAGAGATAAAGCATGATCTGATGGTCATGGAGAATCTTACCTTTGGTCGAAACATCACTCGCCAGTATGATCTCAAGGGAGCTTTACATGCTAGATACAATTCAGCTGCTGATGGTGCAGGAGATGTTCTTTTGGATAAAAACTTTGTTGACGACATGAATTCCTCTCCACTATACGTCAGTAATACATCAAAGTATCTCTTGGAACGTGCTGTTTGGAATGACACCACCTTTCTTAATGTGAGTTTAACATCAATTCTTTCTACTAACTAAGAAGATATCCATGACCAGATATCTTCAATCTGATATAATTTCTGGATATATGATTTAAATTTGCTAAATAATATAATGTTGATTTACAACCCAGAAGCAGCAGTGCTGGTCTCTCCTGTCCTCTTTGTTTTGCCCGTCATGCAGTGCACCCTTGCTCTTCCCTATGTTTTTGATCGATAGACTTTTTATTCTTTTTTCCACAATTCATAATTACTACTTGTGCTGATAATTACAATCCTTCACGTTATTTTCAATGCCAATTTTTCAAAATGCTCTACAGGGCATGTTGTCTGACACAGTTCTTGTTTGTCTTTGCAGTCAATTAATGTTATGGATTATTCTTTACTTGTGGGAGTAGACACCCAGCGACGAGAACTTGTGTGTGGGATTATTGATTATCTCAGGCAGTATACCTGGGACAAGCAGCTGGAAACATGGGTGAAGTCTTCCCTTGTTGTTCCTAAAAATGTGTTGCCAACTGTAATATCTCCTATAGAGTACAAGAAGAGGTTCAGAAAGTTCATGACTGTGCACTTCTTGAGTGTTCCCGATAACTGGTGCTCACAGAGTTCCTCTAACCCTTGTGAACTTTGTGGCGCTGGAGAAGATGGTTCATTACAATCCAAGTCCCAAAAACAAGGGCAAAATGGGCATACTCATTAGTTTCATCTTCTGGTTCATGATTCTTTCTCTTTTGTTTAGTGCTGCATTTGTTTTTAAGCCAGTCCATATTACTGTATATAGATAGATGTCACAGCTGTATAGTCAACCCTATGATATTAGCCCTTGTTAGCAAATTGATGGGGATAGTTTTGTTTCTATAGGTCTGCCAATGTTGCGCTATAGTTTTGAACAAAATTGTAGAGAGCCATGAACTGGTTATCTCAAATCAATCAAGAAACGAAAAAAAAAAAAAAATGGCAACTATTTTAATAGCTTTCTTACATCTGCTGATGTTCATGTCCAGTCCATTTTGATTATGCTAAAAGAACTATGGTTTTTTGAAAGTGAAACACCAGGGGAAAAACCCTAGTTCTTTTAGAATGCTAATCCTACTTTGTTCTGGATTGTCTTGTCTAAACATCACAAAAGAACTATGGAGCAGGAACATATCGAAGATGCCATCCTAAGATGAGCAGCAGATCCCTTGAATCACTTTTTTTTTTTTTATGCATTTCTGTTTTCGATTAATGTTTTACTGTTGGTGTTTTATTTCTGTTGTTTCCCTCCAAAGAGTAGGATTGAAAACTATTTTGTTTCCAACACATATTGAAGCCATTCAGGAAATAAGCGGTGACACAGAAATCCCTCTAGGACTAGGAAACAGAATTCCTATCAGGTCTGATAGTTATGAACGAATGGAGTAGGATTTGTTCACCTTTACCATCTGCTAGCTAAGATTGCTTGGCAAGACAGTTCCCGTAGGGTTTGCTAATGGAGTAACTCCACTGAGAGGTACTAGCTTTTGAATTTGGGAGATTATAAGAGGAGTCCTCCTCTTCAACTCAGCAGCTGACCAGATCCATTGCTCCTACCTTTGAACCCACTTTTCAAGGATGTCAAGTGGGAAAGCGCAGCCATTTCTCGAAACAAAAGCGAATGCCAAATCTTATAACTAGGAAGAAACCTTCCACAGAAGTAAAGATCCTAATATAAAGGTGAAAAAAGGGAGAGAATTGCTTGCCTTCCCTCCTGCCCTATCAATTCAACAAAGAATCACCTCTTACTTCCTACGTTAACTTCCTTTATCCATCATGTTTTTATATTGCCTTGCATTAGAAATTGCTCATCAAAGATGGACAAGTCAATCTGGCAAGACCTCGCAGAAGACTCTGAGCCTAGCGATGATTACTGCTATCTGAAAGATGATGAACCTGATGAATCTCGTTACCTACATCTAATCAATGCAGTCCTCAGCGGAACTGCTAGGCTTAACATTCTCTTGCCCACTGCTACAATCCTTGCCTTCACCATTTTCGCTCCTCTTCTAACCAACGATGGCATATGCACTACCTTGAATCGCTGGCTGATGGGTGCCTTATGGGCCCTTCTGGCTGCCTCCTGTGTCTTTTTCACGTTCACTGATAGCTTTCGCACATCAACTGGCAGGCTGTATTATGGTTTGGCAACATTTAGAGGGATATGGACCTTCAATGGAGGCAGGAAGAAACCATGCGTGCCGTCGGATTATAGGCTGAGGTGGGCCGATCTCTTTCACGCATCACTTTCTTTGATTGCGTTTCTTGCTTTTGCAGGGTCCCATGGTGATGTTGTGGGGTGTTACTATCCAGCAATGCCTAGGAAAGTGATCAACACTGTTCCTCTTGTAATTGGTTTTGTGATTAGTATTTTGTTTGTTTTGTTTCCTTCCAAAAGAAAAGGGATTGGGTACCCTTTCTTGCTGCAGAGGGAAGCGTTCTATTCTAGATGCTAGAACGGAACTCTCCTCTTTTCGCAAACCTGGAAACTGCTGTATTTTAAAACGAAAAAACAATTGTCCGCTCTGCAAGATCATTAATGGAAGCTGATTTATGATAACAAAATGGCAAATTTCTGTGGAGTGCACTGTTTAAGAGCTCTTTTAACATCCCGAAATTTACAAATGTGAAACAAGAAGAACGATTCCCCCCCCCCTGAAACATGAAATAAACTGCCTTTGTATAATGCATCGTGCCAAAAGCTATTAGGCTGCAAAAAATACATGAATAAACAAAAATTAATTGATTTGGTTCAGGTACAATGGCAACGCAAAGGAATTGATACACCAGGCGGTTTTCTCTTCTCTCTAACAATTGCTTCCTTGATCACAGGCAATTTTTGATGTATCTTTTTCCATATGTGATTCACTGCACCATTAGGAGAAATAGGACCAATACCACCTGGGTGACCATTTTCATACTGATATATCAGCTGGATCTTAGCCATATTTCGACGAAGTTCCTCCTGCTTCTCGGAAATGCTTCTGAGATGATCCATCAGCCATGTGGGCTTCAAGGCATCATCACCTGCAACAAAAACAGAGAATTCCGTGTAATCCACCATGCCTTCAAATGGCAGCTCAATGTTGTCGCTTACAATAACAGGTATACACAGGCTTTGGATGGCATCAAAAAGTCGGCAAGAAGTGGGGGTGTCCCCAGCTGGATGCAAACAGAATTCTGATGATCTCATCCCTCTAATGGACTGCTCTCTCCCAGTGGCATTGGGGAAGCCTTCTTCCATGATAACACCAGGCTCATTAACCAGCAATTCCCACAAATTTTCTCGAACTATGCCTCCCTGTCAACCATAATGTTAGCAACAACATAACACACGTCATCAAGCAAAACTCGAATGCATTTAGGTAATTTGATTGATTTGAGGGTGGAAGTTAAACCCAATTAACTTTTCTGAACAGCCTCATATAAAATAACTCAAGACATAAGATCACCAATCAAATAGAACAAACAAGAGAGACCCTCTCTCAGGGCCCTGCAACCCCGCCGTTCTCATACACAAGCTTAAAAGTCCAAATTAATTTCTCCCAAAGGATTGCACAAACTCCAAAGTTAAAAGTGAGAGAAAACAACAGGGTACAAAGAAGAGCTGTATATTTATCACATAATAATGGGCACACAAACAAGGGAAAAAGTCCAAATTTAATTTCCATTGTGTAGGTAAAAAAAATTCAAAATTGAGAAGAAAAAAAGAAGACTGCTGATTAGCTGCTGAGTTATCACATAAAAAGGGTCCCGTGGATAGTGAGGTGCCAAATCCAAGCTTGATTACTTGAATGTCTGACAAATTAATCAGAAAAAACATGGATTGGGATTACTATAGGTTATTTTGTTCCATTTGTGTTTCAGAGAAATTTTAATACCGAAACAGGAAACAATGCAATAGAAAATTTCTTAGTTAGGCATTTAGTAGGGTGCGGGTCATATGATACATGAACCTAAGCATGTCATTGAAAACAAAAAAAATGGCTCTTCATTCTATACAAATAAAAAGTAAAGTTGCAGCTGGTCAAAATAAATGCCGAAGCAAATGACTGTATGTTAGTTTTGATGATTAAACAACAGCAATGCTTATAATAGTTTCTGAATTGGATACCGACCCGATGCCTATGTTTGGCTCCTTTAAAATAAAGAAGGGTATTGCGTTTCTTGTTCTCTGAGAACTGAAATCTAGGAAGCAGATGCGTGTATGGAACAATCACATCTTTCAGCAGTGAAACTTGGGTATGCCTTATCATATCCGATGAACTACCATTCGACGACTTCGAGTCAAGCCTATACCACCCACCAAAGTCTACCACCAAGAGAATGGCAGGGGCTATCTCAGCTCTTACATGCCACATCGCAACTGGGTCTGCCAAAGAATGCTTCAAGTTTTAACATAACCTGACAATCCAGAGACTAAATCATAAGCTGCTAAAGTATGCTTCGCACTTCTATTTTCTTGCTTTATTGCTAGGTAAGGCAAAATCATCATTGTATTTATCAATCTTAGTGCAATGGCAATAATGTTATACATATAACAGATCAGATAAACTAAAACCAGCCCAAACAATTACTTCAAACCCACTAACAACGTAGCCCACTTTCAAACAACTCATACCGCAAAATTGCAAACCTCACAACAAATCCAGGACTAGAAAGTTACATTCTAAAGACATATAACCACTCACTAATCCTATCAAATCATATCCAACAACGCCAAATAATTTAAATCAAATAAAACAATAAAAAAAGGACCAACGATCAACCACAACAATAAATGATCCTGAACAAATCAAATATTAAAAGCAACAACCACCCATATTGCTAAATCAATAAAACACACTACCTGTAAGAACAAAGACATGATCTTTCCCACCGGATCGCTTCCAAGCCTCGGAGTTTCTCACAAAATCCACCACTTCCTTCTGCCTTTGATAATCCTCATTCCCTTCTTTTCTCCTAAAACTTCCCTTTCCTTTTGCAAGCTCCATTTCAGCACTCAACGTAGCAAAAAATGGCACAAAAACAACATCAGCTTCGTTAAAATCAAATACCCTTTTAGCAAAAGAACGAGACTTTAACTTCTCTGGAGTCATCAAGTCACCAGTGATCCAGTACTCAGCACTGTACTGTTTAATCAATGGATTCTCAGGGTAATCAGGGAATTTTTGGTTTTTGATGGGTCGGGGTCGGATCTGGTGATCTGGGTCGGAGCTAATACGGGCATCGGGCATTGAGGAAGACCAGTATTGGTCAAGAAGGCCATAGTTGAGAGATCTAGGGAGGTCAGCTACATAGACTTTGATGAAAGCTTGAGAGATTTGTAGGGTGTTTTGGGGATTTGGGAAAGATGAGATTTTGTTGGAGATGAAGAAGAGAGAGAGGGAGAGAAAAGTGAGGAGAGTGAAAGCGAGGAAGAGAGTTGGGTTTGAGCATGGAAGGGTGGTGGTGGTGGCGGCATTTTGGTCTAGGAATTTTGCTTTGTGCTTTGAAAGTGGCGGTTTTTGTAGGGGTGGTGGTGGGGGTTTTCCAGATTTGGTTAAGAAGGGTAGAATGGCCATTTGGGCTTCAATTTCTTTTTTTGGGGGGGGGGGGGGGTAGCCTATAGGTTATAGGATGATGAATTTTGTATTTATTAGAGAATCTGGGGTGTGTTAAATGGTTCACCTTTTCTAACTTTAATTTCCTACTTCATTTCCTTTTTTTTCCCGTAATTTAGTAGAAAACTAGAAAATATATTCATTTCTTGATATTTGATAAATAAAATCTTAATAATTTAAACCTACAGAATAATAGAATAATGCAAAATATGATTTTTTTTCTTTTTCAATTTCATTACTTTTTAAGATGTTTTATCCATAATGGCATAAATAAGAAGATATATATATAAAAGAGATGTTTTCCAACGAAATGTTTTATTTTAAAAATGAAAATACAGAGTTATGTTTCTCTCTCTTTTTTTTTCCTTTTCTTTTCTTTTATCTAGAAAAGTATAGAAAACTCAATTTTTAATATATAGAATACCAAAATATATTATTTTATATTTTTTAATTAGTAATTTTACCTTTCTAATTTATATTCCAAAAAAAATTAAACATTTATATTTTTTAAAAGATTAACGAATTAACTTTCCTTGATTTTGTAATTCATCATGCTTCCAATGTTACTCTCCTTTGTACTTATGTAGCATTTAACAACTGTTTCGGGACAGAAAATATGAGGATAGAGTTAAAAAAGAGAGAGAGAGAGATACAAATAAAATTATATTTGATAATGATATACTTGATAAAATAATTGTTTCTATATCATGTTTGGTTATGGTGGACAAACCATAATAAAATATAAAAAAATCTATTTTACCATTAATATGTATTGTTATCAAACTTACATAGTTTAAAAAATAATTAGATTTTCTTTTACTTTAGTTTATATTGAGTGTTGAAATTAATAATATTATAATAACCTTAGTTATAAAACAAGGATTGACTAGATTGATTGACTCGAGGTCTAAACTAGTTCGAGTTTAAGAAAAAAAATGAAGGAAGGACTGACTCGACTGACCCGTTGATTTTTTTTTTAAAATCTTGGTAAAAACAAGGTTGCTTTAATTTTTTTAAAAAAAGCCTTTTAGGTTAGCCAGGTTGACTCTCCTGACCTATGACTTGAACCTTGCTTTGGGTCAACTTCGAAGTTGGGTTTTAAAACTATTATAATAACCACTTTTATCCATACGTTAACTCAGGTCAACCTGTGTTGACCCTCCCAACCCGTGACCTGGACCTTGCCCTAGTCGACTCCAAAGTCGAGTTTTAAAACTATTATAATAACAACTTTTATCCTTATATTTACTTAAATCAACTCGGGTTGACCTTCCTAAGCCGTGACCCGTGTCTTGCCCTAGGTTGACCTCTAAATCAAGTTTTAAAAACTATGATAATAATCATTTTTGTTTTAAGTTGACCTAGGTCATGTAAACACCCAACAAAAAAAAGTAAAGCCAGAAACGACTCTACTGTCGTTGATGATTTTTGAATTAGCAACGACACAGTTTTTGTTGATGATTTATAAGTCAACAGAGGGATGTGTGTGCTGACGAACCCATGCGTAAACCATGGAGCAGTTTCATTGATAATTTCTAAGTCAACAGAGGGTTGTGTGCATTGACGAATCCATGCGTTAGCCGTGGAAGCAGTTTCGTTGATGATTTCTGAGTCGGCAACGACTCAGTTTTTGTTGATGATTCTGAGTCAATGGTGGTTGTGTGCACTGACGAATCCGTGTGTGTTGTAAAACCTGACAAAAAATTTAGTCTTTGGCCGACTAATATTAGGAAGAATTTGAAAGATATAAACTAGCCAACCTTAGAGAAAATCCTGAAGGAGGAGGGCTGACCTATCCTAGGGGAGAATTGAAATAGAAACCAGCTAAAGATAACCCAGAAGAGGGATAAGAATAGCCTTGTCTAGCACCTAAACACCGCACCTCATTTAAGAGGGGTATAAATGCAAGGGGGAAGAAAAGGTGACCCTTCCTCTTCCTCAAAAACAGCCGACCAGAAGCCTTGGCTGCAACAATCTCTTTTTTCAAAATAGAATCAAAATAGCATGCATGAAAGCCCCCTTGACTGTTGAGTGAGAAGAGAGTTAAAAGAAATTAGAGAAAACCATGAAAGAAAAGTGAGCTGGAAGGGCCAGCTGTTGTAGTAAAGAAGGAAGAGGAGAAAACCAAAAGGAAGAAGAAGAACAACATTAAACCTGCACTAAGACTGTTCAGAAACCTAAGGTAAGGCCAACACCATTTTCTTAGCTGGATATTACCCTAAATTTTGAACAAAAAAAGGGGAAAGAACTCTAGCATGAGAGTTTAGGACCCTTACACTTTGACTCAAGATTTATTAAACTAGGAGTGACGAACCTAAGTGGAATGATGGACAAATAAAGTCACGTGCAGATTCTTACAAAGAAATGAATGAGTGTGTGTGATTTTGAATGTGTAAAACTAAAGGGCCGACCAAATGGAAGAGATGGATGGCATGAGGATTGAAATGAAGAGATACATGGATTATAACCTTATTAAACTCTTACAGACATGCAGAAGCTAAAACAAAATCTAAATTGATGTTTATGTCTTAATTCTCATTAAGGATTGATGAATTTGTATGGGATATGAAATGGAATGATGAAAATGCTTGGATTGTGGTTTTATTGGACTCTTAAGGACATATTTGTTCTAGAACCGAAATTATATTGATGTTCATGCTTTGATTTTATTATGAGATTAATGAACTTGCATGAATATGGTTCAAGTGAATGAGAATGTGGTTGCGACATGATTGTTGTTATTATACTTGTGTTAATGACATAAATTTTGCATATGTGGTGGATAAAGTTATATGAAAATGTGTTGGATTGATGTTAAGTGCAAAATTGTATTGTTAGTTAGCCTTAGAATCACGTTGGAGCTAAAATGAAAATTACATCATGATCTAATGCTTTGATTTTGTTATGTAATGAATGACCATATATGTTTGTGAATCATGAGAATGGGTTTGTATTAAGAAATGTTATTATGAGTAAACTTATAATAAAATATGATGAAATTGCATGTACAAACTAAGGAGTAATGGGCAGCAAGGTTTTGGCCGAAGAGGGAGGGAATGAATCATGAAGAAAACCATGCATGATGAATATAGTTAGAAAGACATGAGATGAATTGAAAATAGAACCCTTATATGTTGAATAATCGTATTAGTTGTGTAGGTTCATTACTATGATACAATTGTGAATGTAAGAATGTATGGTTGTAGTAATGCTAGGTGTAGTCTTGGAAGTGATAACTTGGGAGAAACCTTGGTAAATGTACTTACTGAGATGTTGTTTTTGTGTTGTGTAATGATGTATGATGATTGGAGTGTGGTTGATGATGATTATACTCAGCTAGATTGGAATATGTGTAAGGGAAAATGCATAGCGTAAACCTTACGTGTAGCCTAGGGAGAGGCAAAACCAGAAATGACTCACCTTGTCGTTGATGATTTATGAATCGATAACGACTTAGTTTGCATTGACTATTTCTGAGTCAACAGCGACTCAGTTTTCGTCAACGATTTTTGTGTTTACAGTAGGATATGTGTGCTGATGATTTCAGCGTTAACCATAGAACTGGGTTGCATTGATAATTTTACAGTGACTCAGTTTTGGTCAACAATTTATGTGTTAACAGTAGGACATGTGTGTTGATGATTTTAGCGTCAGCCATAGAACCGAATTTCATTGACGATTTCTGAGTCGACAATGACTCAGTTCTTATCAACGATTTCTGAGTCAGCAGTAGCCCATGTGCGCTGATGATTTCAGCGCCAGCCGTAGAACCAGATTGCGTTGATGATTTCTGGGTTAGCAATTACTCAGTTCTCGTCAACGATTTTTGAGTCAGCAGTAGCCTATGTGCGCTTACGATTTCAACGCCAACCATAGGAATGGATTGCGTTAACGATTTTTGAGTCACCATTCACTGTCGAATTCTATGTCACTGTTTAGGTTCATTCAAATAGAATAGAAAGCTTTTATATTGAGCAGCAATGTGACTTTTACGCCTATGTATATTTAAAAAGATACCATAAAATCTATTTAGACACTTTCTCAAATGAAATTGATATAATATAACTATATTTTCTCGTTAAAGAAATAATAAGGAGATTATAACCTTATAACAACTCTGTTTTTGGTACGAGACATGAGAGAACCACCACTTACTCGGTTTTAGTTCATATAGGTGTCGTGTTTTGCCACGAGCCGAATAATTTTTTCTTTAATTTAAAAAAATAATATTCAAGTATTGTTAGCATGTTTTAAAAAGAAAAACAACTCTTATTGCTTGAGTTATAGATTCTATTAGGTCCAATAAGATGATTTAATTTAATTTTATGATAAAAAAGCAACAATATGTATTGAATCTAAAGAGAAAAAGTGATAATTGTAATCTGTAAAAAAACATTTTTCAAAAGAAAAAAGAATCATGAAGCTGAGTTCAAATATAATCGAATGTTAAAGGATAAAATCATGACAAAAAAAATGAAAAATGACAAAAAAAAACCTCAAGCTAATTTGAGTTAGCACGACAAACTCATGATCTAGGTCGTTAGGTTGAGCCATCCTTATTGAAAAAAATAAAAAAAATAAAAAAAACTCAATCTTTTATAAACCTAATGTTAATGGTTGAAATTAAAAAAGAAAATCGGTGCAAAAAAATATTAAAAGAAAATAACGATGGCAATCCGGGTTAACATTTTATACTCGTGAACCAAGTCATGAGACTAAAATCATAATACCAAAAATAATTATGAAGCCCAATTCTTAACCAATTTAATGTTGAAGGATGAAATTGATAAAAAAAAAATCAATTTAAAAAAGAGGATCCAAAAAAAAAAACAATTAAAAGAATGAGGACTAAATTAACATAAAAAAATGAAATAAAATGATGTAAAAACTTTGAGCTAATCCGAGTTAGTATATAAAATTCACGACCCAGATCGTGAGGTTGAGCTATGTTCATGAAAGTAAACCAAAAAAAATAAAGAAGTTTAATTTTCAATAAATCCAATGTTGAAGGATGAAATTGAAAAATGAAAATCGGTGTACAAAAGATAAAAAAATACCGATGTCAATATGAGTTAACATTCCATACCTATAACTTGAGTCAAAAGACCAGAATCACCATATCAAAAAAAAAAAAAACACAAAGCCCAATTCTTAACAAATTCAATATTAAAGTATGAAATTGAAAAAAAAAAAACCAATTTTGATAAAGGTGTAAACCCCCGCATAAACATAGGATTGAAAGAAATGAAACCTTGACGAGTAATGAAAATTCAGAATGAAAAGAAATGAATAAATAGTAAAAATAATAACAAAGGTGATGTGTAATGAAGGGGATGACCTCCATAAAAAAACTTCAAGGTGTAGTTGAAGTTAAAATGAGGATTATAAATTTTAGTTTAAAATTCATAACAACAATAAAATGGTAACGAGTTTCGATGGATAGAAGAATTAGAAAAATTTAAAATAAATATTTTTTAAGAATGAGAAAATAATTATTAGGAATTATGATGGAAGTGGGAATAAAAGCTAATAAAGAACTATACAAAAAAATATTGGTGTAAACCTGACTAAAAATCGTTAATGTTACTGTGAAACAATAAGAAGTCTAAAAATAAAATAAACAAAAAAAATGAAAAATAAATATATTTTAGAATAAGGAAATGGTCCCTAGGATTTAGTGGAATAATTGATACATATATGCAAGGATTGAATAAGAAAATTTAAATTTTTGAAAAACAAATCACAAACCAACTATTTTTACACTATCTTGCATAACTTTCTATCCAAATATTAGATCAAGATGAAACTTTGCTTGAAGTGTCCTGACATATTTCTTTACATAAGGTTAAAATTTCAAGTAATTCAAAGTTCAGGAAGACCTTGCCATTTAGGTAAGAAACTGAGTATTTTACACGAAAATCACCTAAAGGGTAAGATCATAATTAGAAGAAAAATATTATCTTCTTGCTATAAGGGAGTGTGGCTGCGCTTTTTAAAAAAATTGAATTTTTTTTATTCAAATTATCCTTTTTGGGTGTTTTTAGATCATTTTGATGTGCTAATGTCAAAAAATAAATTTTAAAAAAATAAAAAAAATACTATTTTAATGCATTTTGAAGTGAAAAACATTTTAAAAAACAACCACTATTATAATGTCAAACACTACCTAAAAACAACCGGTCATCTGCTGTTAAAGAGGAGAATGCGGGTTTCTAAAATTTCCACCAAATTTTGAGAGAAAATTCTCTTTTTTTATATGATGTAGTAGGTAGATTTAAGCAATTACTTCAAAGAAAAACATGATCTCAATGGATTTGGGAGGCAAAGATAAAAGAAAAGGAGTGAAAATTATAGAGAGAGAAAGCTTAAAGCCTAGAAAGAGGGAGAAGAATTTGAAAAAATACTTGTTGAAAGGCTTGTTTAAATCCATTCTAGATGTCTTTAGGTAAGTGATCTTACTTTTATTTCTTGTTTATGATGAGTAATTTGAGGAATTGATATTGGTTGGTAAGCTTGAAATTGAGTTAATATAGGAAAGCGTTGAAATAAGTATTTTTTTTTTTTTATTGAAAATCATGTTTAAATGACTCCAATATTACTGTTATGTGAGGTTTTGATAGTATAATTTAGATTATAAAGAAAGTTAGTATTGAGTTGTGTTGGGTTAAGGTTTAGAAGAGTTTAAAATATATTTATTATTGAAAGTATGATTAATGATGTTTAACCAAGTTAGAAATTAAAGAAAAATAAAATAAAAGGAAATCTTATGAACTTTCTGATTTCTGATCATCATTATGAAATTTTAATTCAACAAGAAACATAATTTTAGTTTAATCCATAAATCATATTAAAAATTACATACTAGACTGTTCTAAAACTTATCAAAACTTAAAAAAATTTAATTATTATTAAAATAATACAATAAACATTATTATACCAAAAATATATATATAAAATCCCCACGTAAATCCCCACGTCATGACTCCAGTTTCATGGCAATGGGCTTTGAGAGGAAACTGGACAAGCTAGATACCTTACAGATTTGATCGCTAGGAAGCCTTCCCATTATTTTCACCTGAAACCTGAAATTCAGCCACCCCCCCCCCCCCCCCAATTCATCTACTAACACGTACTGAAAAACCTACCTGATAATTTGTTCCGTCTTGCCAGCCAAAATGGGAGGGGAACTGGAACCCTGAAACTGAACTGAAATTGCTATCAATGACTAGTTGACAACTCTTCTCAGGCAGTCTGCTGCTTCCTACAAGCCTACAACCGTACAAGGTGTCTACCTCGTCAAAATCATAATCCATCTAAAGCTGTCCGAGGTTAATTATCAGCCTTTGCATATTACTGCTTTACTGTAGGAGAGCGGTCTCCTATCTATGATAAGTTGAAAGGAACCGTGGATGCTCATCATGCAGCTCACCACAGCCGTAGGTAATTGGCCAAAACAGGAGGAGGATGAGGAGGATGAGGAGAAAGGCTACATGCTAGAAGAATTCTAGGCACACTAGACCATTATCTACCCAAACTCGAGCTACATCAGCGAAAAAAACCCAACTGAGATACAAAAATTAAGACCAGCAATGGCGGACCATTTGAAAAGAAATATGAACAAGATTTCACATTTAATTTTCCTAAGATGGTCACAAACGCAAACTCTTCAAGTGGAAAAGCGAGCTTAACTGCATCCATAACAAAAAAAAAATATAAAGGAAAGACAGCAAGATAAATCTCTAAAGCTATCACATGAGCAGAGGGAACGGCAGTTTTCCTTCTCAAAGTAGTTATCGCTCCATCACAAACCCATCAAAATTCCAATCTCTTACAAGGTCTCTTCTCACAGCACGACTACGTACTAGTCGCGGGGGTCCTGTCATGTCATCATTACCTGGACTAGATGGTTGTGGGGTCACTTTGGATGATGATGCAAAGGAAGAGTTTGCTCTGGGAGGAGGAAGAGATAACTTCCTGGTTATGCAGTTGGCAATGGCAGAACATCTTCCTTCGTTGTCTGAACTTGAGACTGAGTAGCTTCTAAAGGAGTGTGATGGACTTTCTACGCTGTGGCATACAAGACATGCTAGACTCATATTTTGTCCACTATTTTCAGATCAAGGATATGTCTTTCTGCAAGTTATACGCCAACAGAAAAAAAGAACAGATCAGTATTTTGATAAATAAAACTTGGCATATCAAAAAAGAAAATCCATGAATTGCTTCAACCGAAATGTATATTCACTTCTTCTTTCCTGGTAGACAGATGCAATTCCCAAAGCTGACAATGCAAATCCTCTAGCTCTCCTTTTACATATTTTAGCTATTCCTTAAGTGGATGATGACAATGCATTCAAATGACATTAGCTTTCAATAAAGTAACACGAACAAAAATAATTTGACTTTCTAACACTGATCACCAGGAAATTCATGCACCAAGATTATGGACAATAATTGGGTATATAGTGGGTGACAATACAGGGTTGGTAAAAACACTAGCAACAACAGAGATTGGTTGGGAATGCGAAGAGTCAATCCTTGCTTAACAAGAGAACAACTTATTCCAGCTAACCTGTAAAAAGCACCAAATCCTGTCTCAGTAACTATTCAGGTTTTCCAGTTAGATACCGTTAGCGGCATCCATGATTTATCTATTAGTGACTACAGTTAACTTTGGAAGGTAGTAAATTATCATGACATGATACCTAATTACCCAATGTGATGCTACTTGTAAACTGAACATTAAGAATTTTGTCTGTCTGCCCCAGATTATTAATCCACGCATCAAATATCCTTTTGGCATAAGATTTTCCTTCTTAAAGCCTTGCATATTGAAAAAAAAAAAGAGAAAGAGTTGATGGTAATAAAGATAAACAAAGCTGCAATTTTATGGACAAGCTAGCTAGAGCTACAATAGGCTTCCATTAACACAGTAACGTTTCTTAAGCGGATCCTAGAAGCAGACCATTCTATCATTTTATTGCTTTCTCACCGCACTCTTCACCACTGAAGCTAAAGACTACAAGCTTCATTTGTCATATTTCATCCTATCTCAAGTACACTGCAACTCCAATCCTCAAGTGGATCTTGCCTTCCCCCAGGCATGAAACTGTAATACAAAGTCAGAAAATTCCAGCCCAAAAAAGATGACTAAACTACTAAAATCTATCACTTGATGCACCTACTTCAAGATTACAATATGTCATGAACAAACAAACTAGGTTCATCTTCTAAGATAATAATGCCAAAGGAATGAATATGCCTATAGAAATGGTCATATCAGACCTAAGAATCGGCAAAGTGTTAAACCCTGGACTTGATAATAATGGAATTCCTGAAAATTGAAAATTGATCATGAATTGAGTGTATGTTAGGGAAAATAGTGCATCCTTAGCTTTTTAGGGAGATAACCCCTTTTGCACTACAATCCAAAAAGGCATTAAATGCCATCCCCTCCGTGAATACGCTTGTTATTGTACTCTCAGCAATGTTTCTCTTCCTGAAAAAGTAAACGAAATTTCTATAGGCTGACTGGTATGGATCAAAAATTACTATGACGAAACCTATAATTCATGATAGCCAATCTATTGCCATGCTTTGCTACTCGAGTACTTCACAACAGGATTCTCTACACTTCACATCCACAAGCTAATCATCTTTCCTTGGATTTGCAATATGCACCTCCAAAACCAGCAACAACTAATCAGCACCTCCAAGTCCCACCTTTTCTCTACTAAATAAATCAAATAGATTTTCATAGCAAGAAAGGTTATTTCTATTTGCAGCCATACAAGCCATACGGCATCCACATAATACCATACGAGGGGGTGTTCAAGAAACTACAAAGAAGATCAAGCAATTCATATAAGATCTTTGTTAGGAGTCTACTTCTAATGTTCCCCCTTCATACACTTCAATTTTTCTCCATGATCTCATGGGGCACAATCCATTGAAATTAGAGGTTAGAAAAATTCACACATGGGGACAAATCGGCTGCAACATTTACACCAAAGAGCATGTGTCATAGCAGTTAGTTATGATATGGGAAAGAAAAGCTAATTTCCTAAACAATTTCCAATCATGCTAGGAGTAGAACAGCCCAAGCCCCACCTCAGTAGCCAAAAACACACAGAACCAATAGAGATTATCTATAATCCACACATAACAGGTAAAGAGGGAAGCAAAAGAGTAAAAGAAACTCATCAGCAATATGCTAACATTATAAACCCATTAACCAAAATCCCAATTCAACACTGTCCATTAACCAGTTAATCACTAAAACTAACCTGTTCAATCAAAACAAAGAAAACCCATCTCCAAAATCATAAATTTATTCCCATATTTGGCAAATGAAACACAAAAAAAGATTAATAAACCCACCAAACAGAAACACATGCAAACAGACATGAATTAAAACAGAAGAGATCTAAACGAAAAGACAATTATGTTCAAATGATTGAGATCCTAGAGAAAGAAACCTTAAAAAAGAAACGGGAGTCACTCGTAATGGTAGTTTGCAGTGTAGTGGAGATTCCAGGGGTGGGAGAGGTTGAATATAACACTAAAAGATCCGAAAGATCAGAGCTCAGTTGTCATTATATCTTTAAGAGTTTTTGAACGATTAATTATTTATTAGTGTGCGCTTTTGTCTTGTCAGCTCAGCCTCTCTCTCTTCTTCACTACTTGTACTTCGGTTTGTTACCTAGCTATTATTTTGCGTCTGAATACTGACCAGTAAGTTGGTCTCAATAAACAATTTTATTTTGTTGGGCATATCCCAGCCAATTTATTTATCGACTAAAACTAAGTTTATGATTAATATTGTTATTAAAAGTATTTTTTATATTAAAATATATTTTATATTTTTTAATATAAACAGGTTAAAATAATTAAAAAGTACTAAAAAATATTAATTTAATAAAAATTTTTAAATAAAATATATTTTTAAAACACATCAAAAGTAAAAGGAAAAGTGATTACTATTTGTTTTTGCGTTTAAAAAACACTTTTCAAACATTTAAAATTTTTTATTTTTTTTTACTTCAAATAAATATTTTTATGTTTTCATATCATTTTAATATACTGATATCAAAAATAATTTTTAAAAAATAAAAAATATATTATTTTGATGTATTTCTGAGTGAAAAACACATTGAAAAATAATTGCAACCATACTATCAAACATACTAGTTTGGAGCTGCTGTTTAACTTGTTTTTTATAAAAAAAAATGATTTGTTTTTTTAATTATTTTTTTTGGATTATTTTGATGTGCTGATGTCAAGAATAAATTTTTTTAAAATAAAAAAATATTATTTTAATACAATTTCAAGCAAAATATATTATGAAAAACAACAACTAACACGTTCTAAAACACCTCATTTGATCACTAAATCAAGTAAGATTAAAATTCTTTAGCATATTCTGAATACATACTTTTACATTTAATTAATTTACATTTAATTAACTTGCATATTAAGCAAGACTAATTTTTTTAAGATAATTTTAAAATCGAGCATTAACATCATTTTAATATATTAAAAAGAATTTAATAAATTTATCTAAATATTAATTTTAATGTTTGAATTAAAGAAATTAAGAAAGAGAACATACCTCTTTGACCATTGAGCTAGTTCTTTAAAACTCATCCCAATTGAAAATTTATTAATTTTATTAATCTTTAATGATTCTGTCAAACTTAATTTAAACCCAATAAAATTAGAATGAATTAAGTGTTTGTTTTCATGATTTTAAAAGTACATTTTAAATTGTTTTTTATTGAAAAAATATTAAATTGATGTTTTTTTCAAGCGTTTTTTATTTTCTAATATCAATAAAATTAAAAATTTTAAAAATTATTATTTTAATACATTTTAAAATAAAAATACGCTAACTTTAAAAAGATTTGTAGAATTATCACTTTAATTTTTAATTTTTAATTTTTATTATTTGGCCAGGAAATGGGCTGTCAGAATCCCTTCAGAAGTGGCTTTCGGTAAGAAATTGGGAAGAAGACAGTCACATGTTTGCGTGACCAGTTCCGGTCTTTTCGCCCAAAGTAAATATTTTCATTGACGAGAAAACAGCGAAAGACGTGACGTGTGCAGTTCACACTGAAATCTAAATTATATTAATATGAAGAAAAGGGCTTAGATATCATAAGGGAAAATTAACAAAAAAAAAAAAAAACCTAAAAAATCCTCACACTTTCACTATTCACGTGGACTTAATGTACTGGAGATTGGAATCATTTTGCCCTTTAAAAATTTATTTTTTATTTAAAAATATATTTAAATAATATTTTATTATTATTTTTTAAAATTTATTTTTAATATAAGTACACCAAAATAATTAAAAAATAAAAAATCATTTGAAAGAAAATTATTTTTTAAACAAACACAACATAGCCGCCAAGACAAATAAATTATTCATCTTCAATAATTACCGCGATCAATGCCTAAAACCCTAAACAACTAAAACTCTGTTTATTTTTATGTTTCAAAAGCGTTTTAGAAAAAATAATTTAATTTTTATTTTATGTTTTTCTTTACTTCAAATTAATGTTTTTTCGGTGTTTTTAGATCATTTTGATGCGTTGATTTTAAAAATAATTTTTAAAAATATATAAAAAATATTATTTTGAAATAAAAAAAGCATTTTGAATATAAAAAAATATTTAAAAAATAGAAAAAAAATAAAAAAACATTTTGAAAAGTAACCACAACCACAACCATATTTTTAAATAGTCTTTAACTGGTTTCTTTGTAGAACCACTGAGAAAGTAAAGAGCCAATTTTTGAGGCAATATCATGATATAAATAAATATTTTCAAGAAACATATTCATATCCATTAAATCAAATTAATTATTTTAATCTTAATAAAACTTGAAAGTTAATCTAATACCTTGCTTATCTAGAATCTAGAATCTAGTATAAATTAGATTTTATTTCAAACTATTTTTTTTAAAAAACAATATTATTATTTTTAAAATTATAGCTTAGTTTAATCTAAAATCAACTCACCAACCTGCCACAAGAGGTTAAATCACACCCAATTATTTTTTTATAAATATGATGCTGTGTCAGGATTTGAACATCAAGATATATTCACCACCACATATATATATATATATATATATATATATAACATCCCTCCCTCCCTTCAACTTCTTTAACGCTAACTTTGATGCACCTCTTGATCAACAACATGATCTTCGTCATCAAATCAAAATTGGTATGATCATCTCATCTTCAAATATCACCACATGGGCCCACGTGTAAAACCCTAAACGACTAGCTGGTTTTTTTCAACATAAGAAAAATTATTTAAACATTGCTAAAGTTTTTTTCTAATGAAAAAAAAGATTTAAGATACGTGGAGTTGATTCGATATGACTCATTTTACTTCATGGGTTCAAATACAACTTAAACGACCAATAAAAACATAACTTAACTCAAGAAAAAAATTTCAAAATCACATTTTTTTTTAATATTAAGATGACAACAATATTAAATCGACATGGATTAATTCGAGTTAATATATCAAATCAGCGATACAGGTTATGAGACCACGACAATCCCATGAAAAGAAAATCAAAACAAATTATGAAACCTAATTCCCAATTAGCCTAATGTTGAAGGATGAAATTGAAAAAAAATCAAAATAACCCGAGTTAACTTGTCAAACTCGTGACTCGGGTTATAAGTCTGAAATATCTAATAGGAAACAAATCAAAATAAATTACAAAGTCTAATTTCCAATCAGGTTCTTGAAGGATTAGATTAAAAAAATCAATTAAAAAAGAAATATAAAAAAGAACCCAAGTCAATACGCCAAAATCATGACCTGATTTATGAGACCGAAATAATCTTATAGAAAGAAAAAAAATAACATGATATAACCCGAGTTAACCTGTTAAGCCCGTGATCTTGGTTATGAGACTAAGATAACCCCATATAAATCAAATTAAAACAAAATATGAATTTCAATTCTCAACCGATCTAATATTAAATAATGAAATTAAAACAAAATTTTCTATCGATATATTACAATGGTATTTATCAATTAAATTTTAGTGTAAATACTAACAAAAAAATTTTATCCATAAAAATATTAAATTTGGCAGTGATGATACTTATTAATCATTATAATATCGCTATACAATGTGCTAATCAATTACAAGTCTAAGAAGTAATGCAAAATGATCTCACCATGCGTAGAACTATACAAAGATGAAGGATGGACTAGGAGGTCGAGATTATCCTCATAATAGTAATTAGTAATCTCCTAAAAACAATTAAATTCCCATAATTAATTAGCAGATCACACCTAGATATAAACATATATAAAATGTAAATAATTTCCATTGATGAATTTGATTAATTTTTAACTGTTGTCGAGAATTTTTCCGAACAAATTAACCACATGAGAAACACAAGAAGATTCAAACCATCCTCCTTCATGTAAAACCTATCTTTCTTCATCTTCTTTAACACTAACGTACGTTGATGCACCTCTGATATATTAGCATCACCACATCCCAGGGATCAACTTTAATAGTGTTTAGTAATGCGGTAATGATTATTTTTAAAATGTTTTTTTATTTAAAAATATATTAAAATAATATTTTTTTATTTTTTAAAATTTATTTTTGATATTAGCCCATTAAAACAATTAAAAAATATATAAAAAATTATTTTAAAAAAAAAACACCCATAAAGACAAACAAACTCTTCATCTTCAACAATTACCATTCGAGCCCATGCCTAAAACCCTAAACGACCACCTGGTTTCTTTGTAAAATCACTAACAAAGTAAAGAGCCAATTCTTGAGGCAATATCATGACATAAAGAAATATCTTCAAGAAACATATATTCAAGATTGACTGAGTGCCTGACCTAATGGTCAATCACGTATTCATACCCATTCACTATAACATTTAATAATTTTACCACCCAATTTTTTTTTATTGGAGTAAGATACATATTCCATCGGTAATTAATTTACCAATAAAATCATTGACGAAAATACTCCGTCGATGAATCTTTCATCGGTAATTTTTTGTCCGTTGGTAATAAAAAAATATTATTACCGGCAGATTTACTGACAGAACAGACGCATAAAAAAAATTACCCTCTTCATTCTGTCGATATATCCCTCGAAAAATACCATCGGTAATTATTTAAAATTTTTTTTTAAAAAATCCATTTTATAAAATTAAAAAATAATTAAATTAACATAAATCAACACTCTATAATATATACTCAAAATGCTTGGAAAAAAGAATAAGAAAATCAACTCAAACAAATTTGCAACAAACAAATAAAACAAAAAAAATAAATTCAACTAAAAAAATTCATATGAAAAAAATAAAGTTGCAATTGCTAAAAATTTAAAAATCCTATAAATAAATCAACTAAAAATTGATCTCATATGAAAAAAAAATCTCACAACAACATTTATACAATTATTTAGAACAAAAACAATTAAAAATAAAATAAAAAACAAATATAGTGAAAAAAATCATGAAAAAAAATCTTACCTTAATGTAGTTGCAAGTGAAGCTAAGAAGAGAATTTTTTTTTTGTAAAGCATATTAATAATAAAAAAAAACTAAGAGGATAAAAGAAGAAAGAAGAAGAAGACATACCATATTAATTCCATCGATGATTCCCTTTGTAATTGACATGATGAACATTGTTCACAGTTTACTAACGAATTTATTAACGAAATAAATTCTGTCGGTAATTTTATCGGTAAAAATAACACGTCATTATTTTTTATTGCTTTGTTCTAATTTTTTTCCCCACTGTAATTACCGAAGGAATATTTTCGTCGGTAAAATCCCTTGGAAATTTACCGAAAAAAATATTCCCTCAGTATTTCTGTTTGTATTTATCGATTTTCTGGTAGTGATTAAATCTAATTAATTATAAAACTTGACATATCAATCTAATACCTAGATTAGATTTTATTTCAAATTGTTTTTTTCATTAAAACAATATTTTTTTTTAAGTCATAACTTTGTTTTATCCGCTAACTTATAAATCAACTCATCTAACCTCCTATTAGAGGTTCAGTCGCGCCCAATTATTTATTATAAATATGATGCTATGGATATATTTACCACCACACACACACACACACACACACACACACACACATATATATATATATATATAGCTCCTTCATGTAAAACATCCCTCCCTTCAACTTCTTTAACGCTAACTTTGATGCACCTCTTGATCAACAACATGATCTTCGTCATCAAAATCAAAATTGGTATGATCATCTCATCTTCAAATATCACCACATGGGCCCACGTGTAAAACCCTAAACGACTAGCTTGTTTCTTTGCTAAATCAATAACAAAAGAACCAGTTTTTGAGGCAATGTTATGTCATAAAAATACATCCTCAAGATTATGCATGTCGGAGACCATGCCGGACTTGAAACTAGTGCGAGAATCAGTTGAGGAAACAAGTTGGGAGAAGGAAGGCATGACGAGTGTAAATCGTGCCTAAATATTTTTTTTTATAATAAAGATAATTTTTTAACAAAAAATAAATCAACATTACAACTATTTTTTTTATAAGAAATCAAAACTATAATTTATAATAGCCATTTTAATATTTTGCATTTGTGATAATCTAATTGTAGGGTATTAATTTTATTTTATTCAAATTAAAATTATCATAAAAAAATATATTTTTGACCCAAAAAATAATTATATTAAAGTTATAAATATTTGGTAAAATAATATTTATTTTATAAAATAATAGTATTGGTGAGAGAGGCTCATCACTAGCCCAGTTGAAAGAAGCATGATAAAATCTGCTTCCTTGTTATAACCGTAACGGCCATGAAAGACTTCCCTTTCATCCATGTTTCCTTTCCTTGTGTTAAAAGGATTGGAATCGTATACTTTGGCTAGGTTTCCTCTTCCATTCCGGATTAAAGAACACAGTTCTTTCGGTCTCTATCTATAAATTCAAGTCATAACAATACATGTGAAGTCTCCCTATCCATCCATCTATTACTTACACGTCGATCTTCTTGTTTCTCCCTTTTCAATCGTTTCTTCAATGGCGCTTGCAAGAGTTGATGAAACCCTAACTGCAGTTAGCACCACTTTGGTTAATCCAGACAACAACACTGAACCCATGTTTCTTGTTCAAATCTTGTCGGAAAGCAGGAAAGAAAGACGGGTTAGAGTCAGGGGACAATCACTAGCCATGCGAGTGGATGATAACCGGCCAACTGCTGCTGACCCAACTAGTTATTTCTTCCAAATCCCTTGTCAAGTTGTTGCTCAGCCCGCTTCATGCTTTCATTACATTGCCCACATGATTTCTTGCTCCGATTTTAGTGCTTCTTTATCCAACGATTTGGCCTCAAAGATTGCTGCCTTTTCTGACAATCTTGTGAGGGCCGGTTGTTTTGGATTCTTCGTGTTGGCTCATGTGAAGGTCCTGGAGGAAACTGTTCATGTCGTGGAGCCAATATTTGACACAGATCGACATGTAACCGTATCAACGGGTGCATCGAAGAGAGTGTTAAAGAAGTTGGAGAAGGAGAGGTTTTACACGAAGCAGGGGCAGAGCAATGGTGATTCTTCTTCCGGTGGTACTTGCGTGGTTTGCTTGGAGGATTTTTCAAGTTCGGTGAAGCTATCAAAGTTACCCTGCTCTCATGTCTTTCACGAAAAATGCATCTTTCGTTGGGTGCTCAACTCCAAATCCTGCCCACTTTGTAGAAGTCAAGTGGAATAGCAGACGATTAACTCTAAATTGACATCAATTAATTAGCTTTTAGTTAATTCTTTTTGTCTTTTGGAGAATTATTCTATTCTTAATCTGTTGGTGTTCGAGAATGTATTGTTGATCAATTTTTGTCTTCTATATGTGCAATTGTTCGTGAAAATCTAAGAACAAACAATTACTGTGTGTTCATTATCTACATTTACTCATATTTTAGCTTTAGAAATGACCAATGACATCAACTGAAACCCTTTAAAACAACGGGAGCAAGGCTGTGACTGCCTCCGCCCCAATCGATTGTCCAAGCAACTTCTCCTTTTCTTTCTGTTTCTTGATCTCTTCTGCGGCTTCAGCCAAGCAACGGAACAAGAAAAGTCTTTCAAACGAAACTCATGGCATTGTCACATATCAGAACTCGATCTCTGATGAAATCCTCGAAAGAATCTTGCGCAAACTCCCAATTACAACTCTTATAGAATGCAGGTACGCTTGCAAGTCATGGAGAGATATCATTTCAGATTCTCATTTTGGTAAGCTTCAATTCTTAACAGGAGACCCCCAGTGCCCTTATCCTCTTGACAGAAAACAACGAAAATGTTCCTTGTGTTGAATTTAAGGGAAAAACTTGCTACCTAACTGAGGCACAAAAAAATGTGTAAGTTTATTGTATCATCCCCTTTCCTTAACTAATCTAGCAGTTGATCATTTGCAATATATCTTGTAGTATATTGGAATTTGCAGTTTCAGTTTTTGTTCAGTGCTATAAGAAACCGATGCAACTGTCCTACATTGTGACGTGCTTTCAGTTTACTACTGAAGGATCAAAGTGTCTGATTGGGTATATCTCATGGGACTTCTTTACAGTCCTGTCTATGTTGCTGCCTTCTTTATAGCATGCAGGGGCTTGGCTACAACCGTTCCATATGTGACTTATTATTGTCACTCAATTTTTTTCCGACAAATATTTAGCTGCATGCTGTGATAACAGTATAATTTTAAACAATATAATTTAGTAACTTGTTACCTACTTTGTTTATATTCATAAGTTTTTTTTTTGTTATACCATATATCCGCATATGCTAAATTTATATTACGAATGTTGCTCTTTTACATCCATCACATTATGCAATTAAGTTGACTTTTGTTGACCTCGACTAGTTTTTCATCTGGAAGGGTTTGAGTATACTTGAGGATCAGTATATTCATTTCAATTTAATTCATGGGGTAAAGGATGTAATGGAGTTCCATACATGTTCTTGTACATATGAACACTATAATGTTGGTCAACATACTAGGTAATATTAAGATGCTTTTCTGCACAACATGCAATAACATGCAAACAAGATTGATGAGATCTTTGCAATTACCATATGTGCACGTTCTGTTTGCTAACTTATCTATTCATCAAACTTTTTCTTCTTCATGTGGTGAATTAGGCTAGATTTTTATCATTTCATGCTTAATACCAGTGTGCATGTCTGATATTATACAAATACCATCACAGTCACCTATAATGTAATATTGAAGAAGTTATAAGAACCGTCTCTAGTTGATATTATTTTCTTCTTCAACTAGTGCATAAATCAAAGGTAAAGTTCTATTATCTGCATCAAAATCAACTACAATCAATAACTTTTCACCTAAACCTTGTAAATAGATGGGTGCCATCTTATAAGAGTTAAACCCCTCAATTGCAAGATCAAATCTCCAAAAAACTCTACCAGAAATAATTGTTTCACTATCAAGTTGTCGATTATATTTCCACTCAACAACATTATCAAGATTTGATTTTTGTAATGCCAAAAAAAATATAGGTAACGTTTCAAATGAATCCTCACGTGTATCAAATTCCTCAAATATCTTTTGTTTTGCAGCTTATACCTTATAGTAAGAAATTTTAAACTTATAATGTAATTTTGCTTTTTCCTCAAGTAATGTTATTTTGAATAAGAGTTGAAATCACTGATGCAATAAATTTTAAATCAAGTTGAGGGTGGTCTTTTTTTTTTATGTTTGTATTGGTACATGTGTGTTTATCTTTCAACTTTACTAACTCAAAGGAATCTGATCTTTTATGGTATCTCCCATGCAAGTACTATTGACATTCAAGTGCATGAACACATTGTTATTGAATAAATATTTTGTTTGAATGTGAAACTCAATATTTAAGTGAATGTGCAATGTGTCATTGCTTAACAATATTTACTAAATAATTTTTAGTGCTGAAAGTTTGTCCAACTACCAAATCAACATTACCAATTAAATTTATACAGTAAATAGACCAATCATTGCAAATTATGTCATCTACGCAAGTATCAAAACCAAATTATGAAACATGAGGCCTCATTATCTCATCACCATTATCTGATGTTACAAATAAATCCATGACACCCTTATGTTCATTATCACTAGGTGTAGATGAGTCATACCTACGCTGATTACAATTTACAATTTTAATCATATTTTCATCTCAAATTCCCATAACTATATCTTTCAATGACCTAGACATACTAGCACTAGTAAAATATGATGATTGTCTAAGTGGCTGAGCATATATAGGTCTAGATACAATAGTATTTCCATGATATTATATAAACTTTTATGTTTATGTCAAATATTCACATACAACTTCATCATATTCGATCCACTTTGGATAAATGATTCCATCATATTCCCAAAATTCACATCACATGCAATCAATACAGGAAAATACTGATGTTCTCCAACAAGAAACCTCTAAGTGATATCCTTATTTCAACATCATTATAATTCAACACAAGTCTTCAACGTATAACTTGTTTGGTATCTTCTGATGACATGCCTTTATTAGCATTCAAGAACATAGAATTTTCATCAATATAAGTGATACTATTATTCGTATCAGGAATAATAGTACCATCATAATGACACAACATAAAAAAGTTGGAAAATATATTCTGTAAAATAAGAATACCTATTTAATAAAAAATAATTTATCTCATAATTCAACACAAACCTTAATTGCTATTACTTAGACTTTAATAATATCAATAAAAACATATCTAATTGTATAAATTAAAACTTAAATTATCTCAGTTGAAACAAAACCCCAATTACGATTATTTTTACCAGAATTCAATGCAAACTTGAGTTGTTATGATTTCAACCATAACTTTATTAATAACATCAATTGATTAAAAGCTATCTAATTGCATCAATTAAAACAAAATTTATCTCAATTCAAATAATATTGTCAAATATAACAAGTAACCTCGAAATTCAATTTAAACCATAATATCTCTAATTCAAACCTAATTGATTTTATAAATAACATTAATTGCATAAAAACACATATAATTGCTTCACTCAACCCCAAAACTATCTCAACATCCATAAAATATCCAATTATCAAACACAACATAAATAATCATAAATCAAAACTCAAAACTTCTCAATTCAACAATGAAACCCATAAAATTAAGAGACAATGTAGCTGTTTTACCTTGATTTTTTTATGGCTAGATAGCTGTTTTACCGCTTGTCATGGCGAGGAGGCTGCAAATCAAGCCTAGGTCGATAGTTTGCAACCATATAACAATACTTAGACTCGTGGAGACAAGAGGAACATGATTTTGGTGTTTTGGTGGTGGATTGAAGGCTATTTTCAGCATTTAGAGGCTATTTTGGTGGTGGTTTTTGGTTTCTAGGGTTTTTTCTTTTCAAGGAACGGTGGCTATTGAGAGCTGAAGGGTGTTTAAATACCCATTGTAACCACGATTTTGAATCACAATTGTATACGTAACCATAATTCTAAATCATGGTTTTTGTTTAAAGCTGTGATTATGAATAACAGTTATGTTAAACAAAGTCATTTTTCTAATATTTTTAAACCTATGTCATTTTCATGAAATTTTATGCCGACAACGTCATATTTCAATTTTTTTTTCTAAACATCACATAAGAATTAAGTGCCGAACTAGAAAATAATTTGTAGATGTCTCACTTTTACGAACAAATACAGTTCAAACTCAAACCACCCAATAGGCCACCCTATTTATCTGAATGGCTAGGAAATTTTATGCTAGGGTAGTAGGAAAACATGGAGCTAGCATTAGAGAAATATGTGTTTGGAAGCTCTCTAGTTGACAAATATAACAACAAATTTCTCCATCTGATAAGGAAATAGATTTCCCTTTTTAGCAATATCACATTGCACAATACCATTCAATCTCTATGTTTATAAACTGCCCACCACTATCCAGAATAGCTGCAACCTTCAAGTTAGTATCCCTATATAAAACTCATAAACCATCAACAAAGCCTCTCGAAAAGAATCCTAAAAACGAAAGCTTTTATACTTTAGTACCACTAATCTTAGGTTCAACAATAACAACTATATCAACTTTATTAATCCTAATAAGATCAGCCATAATCTGGTGAAAATCAGAGCTAGCAACTTTCTACAATTCCAATACATTACATTAAATGATGGAATCAATAGAGCAATGATAAAAGGAGAGAAAATGTATAATGAAATGTTGAGTTTCACCCATAACTAAAATAACTGTCAAATAACCATCTCAACCCAATAGCTTAAGCTGTTAAGTAAGGTCCCAATATATGATTTATATTTTTTTCTAACACACCCCCTCAAATAAAAGCCTTTTGGGCTTGAAACTTGCACAAGCTTACAGTACCTTGTGCTTAATTTTTATTAATAAATGGGGATGATGAGATTTGAACTCGTGACCGCTTGGTCATCAAGGCTTTGATACCATGCCAAGAACCATCTCAACCCAATACCATGTTAGAGAATAATATAAATCATATCTTGGGACCTTACCTAACAGCTTAAGCTATTGGGTTAAGATGGTTCTTTGACATGGTATCAGAGCCTTGATGACCAAGTAGTCATGAGTTTGAATCTCACCATCCTCATTTATTTGATAAAAATCAAGCACAAGATAATATGAGTCTGTGCAGGTTTCAAGCCCAAAGAACTTTTACTTGAGGGGATGTGTTAGAGAATAATATAAATCATATCTTGGGACCTCGCCTAACAGCTTAAGCTTTTAGGTTGAATTGGTTCTTTGACATAGTATTAGAGCCTTGATGACCAAGCGGTCATGAGTTCGAATCTCACCATCTCTATTTATTTGATAAAAATTAAGCATAAGATAGTGTGAGTCTGTGTAAGTTTCAAGCCCTTGAGACCTTACCTAACAACTTAAGCTATTGGGTTGATATGATTTTTTAACAATAGCCTCATTTCTTATAAAACAACCATATCATCATCCTCGGCTTCACCAACCCTATCAACCCTATACGTAAGAGAATTTGGGTCAGGAGGTTTAGAAGTTGGCAGTAGTATTTCAAAGAGCAAGGTTTTTTTTTCTCTCTAGTTCTAAGCATTAAACTGAGGAAAAGCTTTTCTAAGATCCTTCTCCATAATAACATTTGGGAGGAACTGTGGAATTGGGTTTTGCTCCAAGACCAACCAATTTAAGGTTACTAAACTTTTCCTTGATAATGAATCTTTTATTTAGGAAGCTAAGGTATATATTATTAGAAAGTAATGAAAAATTATTATTAAAATTTCACTACCAACTTAAATCTTAAATTAATAAAATTAAATATAAAATAGTTATGAGTACATATAAGTTTTAAATTTAAAAAATTTTCATTTAAAAAGATAAAAATTATTTTTGAGTTTTGTTATTTATATTAAATTTTTAGATTAAAATAGTTTTTTGTTGTTGTTATATTCTTGGAATTGAGAACTAAATAGACATGAACATAATGGACAGTTCTGATAATCACTTGTTCAAAGTATCTGTCTAATTGATTGCAGATAATAGTAAACTTTTGAGAATGTAGCTCCTTTACCTCTCTCTGTGCAAAATGATGGAAGTAATCGGTTTTGTTCTTGTTCTACATTTCTACCTATGCTTTGTATTTAGGGATGATTATTTTCGGTTTGGTTCGGTTTTTATAAAAAAAGATAATTATAATTGGCTTTTTTTTTTAAAAAAAGAAACCAAAACCGAACTGAAACCGGTTCAAACCAACCGGTTTTGGTTCAGTTATTTTGGGGAAAAAACCGGTCTGACTCGGTTTTTTTCTGGTTTGGCTTGGTTTTTCCCGGTTTGACTCGGTTTTTTCTGGTTTTTTCGGTTTAGGTTGGGTTCGGTTTTTTCGGTTTCGGGCTTATAAAACCGAAAACCGAACCGAACAGTCGCTTTTTTCAAAATTCTAATCGGTTTAATCGGTTTTTTTTACGATTTGGTTTTTTTAGTTATTGTTTTCCAGTTTTCTCGGTTTAATCAGTTTTTCGGTTTTTTTTTCACCCCTACCTGTATTTCAAACTAAACACCAATTCTCTTACAAATATTTCAACTTCCATCTGCAGGATATGACAATAAACAAACTCAACATTCAGTCCATTCACCTCTTTGAGTTCAATGGTCTTGCTTCTTAAACCATAAGACCTTCGAAGACGCGCTCATTGTTGTGTATTAAACTCAATCAATCTAGAAGGTCAAGGAAGGCAACCACCGGCCAGCCAGCCACCAGCTGTGACCGACCGGCCGCCGGCCGCCTTCACACCACCGTCCACCGCCTTCACACTTGAAGGTTGAATTTTCTTGTTTTGAATTCGTGTATAAATAGCAAGCGAGCTTATGTTATTATGTGTGGGAGATTAGAGAGAAACACTAGAAAGAGAGAGAGAGGGCGTGTATTAAGCTTTTGTGTTTATTTTTGCTTACGTAAGCTTTTGTTCTTGAAATAAAACTTTGTGTTTTATCCCCTCGAGTGTTTCAAAGCCACCACCAGTGGTTTCTCCCACCAACAATTGGTATCGAGCCCCGTTCGTCGGAAAACGAAGTATTTTCCGGGATAGCCGAATTTTCAAAGTTGTCAAAAACAAGTTTTGATCATTCCACCGTGTAGAGCTCATCCATACGAACTCACTCGCCGCAAAAATCAGCTCAATCGGACACGGGGGTGAGCCACACGCGCCGCCCGAAGATCCGGTGATCGTAGCCCGATCGCACCCACGCGCGCGGAGGAAGAAGACGAGTGACGTCCACGCGCGCCATATTCAAGCCGTTTAAGCCGAGCCGCGCCGAGCCTCAAGCCGAGCCTCGGTAGCCGAGCCGAAGAATATTCCCGAGAATATTCCCTTTTCAAGCCGAGCCGCTCTTAGCCGAAGCCGAGCCGATAGAATATTCCATGAGAATATTCCCGGTTCAACCCAATGAACCGCCCGACGCCCGAAGTGGTTTTTTGACCGGTTCACCCATTTTCGGACTGATTTCTACAAAGTCGGACCGGTTCCCGACTATTTCGACCATTCGGATCGATCTACGGTGTCCGTTTGGCCAAATTCAACTCCCGAGAAGGTGATATAGTCATTCCAAGAGCAAAATGACTACGGAAAATGTACATACACTCATTCCGAAGGCGACCAAAGACAACTATGATAGTTGGTGCATCAGATTAAAGGCATTCCTTGGTTCACAAGAGTGTTTGGAGATTGTACACTATGGTTATGATGAACCGAGTCCAAAGAAGAAGAAGATGCTTTACAAGAGGCACGAAGCAAGCCACGAAAGTCAACGAAAGAAGGACAACAAAGCGAAGACCATCATCTACCAAGGTCTTGATGAAGATACATTCGAGATCATAGCTTCCATTTGAAACATCACATGATATATGGGAGGCTCTCCAAAGCAAAAGTACAAAGGTGCCGAGAATCAAGAAGATTCGTCTTCAATCTTTGCGAGGTGAATTTGAGTTATTACAAATGAAGTCCTCGGAATCTATTTCGATTATCACACAAGGATTATGGTGATAGTCAATCGGATGAGGAGAAATGGAGAAGCCATCGTAGATTCTCGAAGTGCGAGAAAATTTTGAGATCCCTAGATCCAAAATTTGATTTTGTTGTTGTCGCCATTGAAGAGTCCAAGGAAGTGGACAAGTTGACGGTGGATGAACTTATGAGTTCTTTGCAAGCTCATGAGCGAGAAGATTGTAAAGCGAAATGGAGATAAGGCCATCGAGCATGCCTTACAAGCAAAGTTGTCTCTCAAGGACGAGATATGAGCAAGGGGAGACTTCAACAAGTGGATATACCACTCAAGGAGGAAGTCAACAATCCGGAGGAGGATTCCGAGAGATTCCAAGGAAGAGGTTCTTGGAATACAAGCTTCGAGAGGAAGAGGTGGAAGAAACACCACCGAGAGGAGGTCGAGGACAACAAGCATTCACTCCTAGAGGAAGAGGAGGCGGTTACAATAACCGTGACAAGAGGAATATCCAATGTTATAGTTGCAATCAATTTGGGCACTATAGCACCGAATGCGAATGAAAGCTCCGTTGGAGATACGTGAGCAAGCCAACTATGCGAGAGAAGGATGACGAGAGATGAAGCTGCATTTCTTGTCCAACAAGAAATTGGCGAGAAACAGGAAAATATATGGTATCTAGATACTGGAGCCAGCAATCACATGTGCGGCTACCGAGAGTTATTTAGTGATCTAGATGAGACCAAGCAAGGTCTAGTTACTTTTGGAGATACCACAAAGGTTCCATTCAAAGGTAAAGGCAAGCATCCCAATTAAGTTGAAGAACGGCGATTCCAGCTACATCGCCAATGTTTATTATGTCCAGCCATAAAGCGGAACCGATCGGCTTAGGTCAACTTTTGGAGAGAGGGTATACTTTTTACTCGAAGAATTGTCATCGACAATTAGAGACAACAATTGGAGATTAATGGCCTATGTGAAAATGTCCAAGAATAGGATGTTTCCTTTGAACATCCAAGTATGATGCAGACAAGGTGTTTGAGTGCCATCACCAACGGTGAAGAATGGCTTTGGCACTCGAGGCTTGGACATCCGAATTTCACGAGCTTGAAGATGCTAGCAAGCAAGAAGATGGTCAAAGGTATGCCTCACATTGATCATCCGGATGAAGTCGTGAGAGTTGTGTCCTCGCAAACATCACGGATCCGGTTTTGCCAAAGAAGTCAAGCGGAGAGCAAAGAGGCCTTTGGAGTTAGTACACACAGATGTGTGTGGCCCAATTACGCCTATGTCGATTGGCGAGAATAGGTACTTCCTCACTTTTATTGATGATTTTAGTAGAAAAACGTGGATATACTTTCTCGAAGAGGAAGTCGAAGTATTCAATTGTTTTAAAGATTTTAAAGCAATTGTGGAGAAGCAAAGTGGCTACATGATCGAACCGTGAGATCCGATCAAGGTGGAGAATATACTGACAAATGACTTTGAAGCCTATTGTACACAACAAGGCATCGGACATCGACAACGCTCGCTTATACACCACGGTGAATGGTGTAGGCTGAAAGGAAGAATCGCACGATTCTTGACATGGCAAGAAGTCCGCTCAAAGCAAAGAAGTTGCCCAAGCAATGCATTTGAAGCCTGTATCATGTGCGGTGTATCTCTTGAATCGTTGCCCCACCGGAAGTTCTGCAATCTGTCACTCCGAAGAAGCATGGAGTGGTCACAAACCAAGTGTTACTCATCTACGAGTATTTGGTTGTGTGGCATATGCAAAGATCCCAGATGCAAGAAGGAGAAAGCTCGATGATAAAAGCGAGAGATGCATCTTTGTGGGATATGGTGAAAGAAGGATGGGATACAAGCTGTATAATCCCATCACAAAGAAGGTAATCATGAGTAGAGATGTTATCTTTGAAGAAGATAAATCTTGGGAATGGAAGAATGACCAAGAAGCGGTCAAATGGATCACCACTGATTTGATCCTTGAAGGTGAAGAAGTACCAACAAGACTTGCGGAAGAACAGTTTGTGCCAAGCGGTGAACCACAAAGTCCGGTATACGATTCCCCGTATTCAACAGGAGGAACTCACCAGGAGCATCATCATCAACACCGAGCATCAACATCCTCATCGTCGGAAGGACCAAGAAGGATGAGAAATCTTGAAGAGTTGTATGATACCACTCGGGTCATGGAAGATACAACTCTGTTTTGTTTCTTTGCGAGATAGTGACCCACTAAGCTTCGATGAAGCTATCACAGAAGAGAAGTGGATAGAAGCAATGGATGAAGAAATACATGCCATTGAGAAGAATGATACCTGGAAGCGACTTATCTACCGAGAAAACAAGAAAGCAATAGGTGTCAAATGGGTCTACAAGACGAAGAAGAACGCCAAAGGAGAAGTGCAAAGATACAAAGCCGATTAGTGGCTAAAGGCTACAAACGAGAGAGAAGGCATTGACTATGGAGAAGTATTTGCTCCAAGTAGCCGGCTAGAAACAATCGGATCTGATGATCTCACTAGCCGCACAACATAGATGGAAGATCTATCAACTCGATGTGAAGTCGGCATTTACGAATGGCTTCCTAAAAGAAGAGATCTATGTTGAACAACCACTTGGATACATTGATGCTTGAAAATGAAGGCAAAGTATACAAGTTGAAGAAGGCTCTCTATGGTTTGAAGCAAGCTCCGCGTGCTTGGAATACCGAATTGACAGGTATTTTCAAGATAATGGATTTGAGAAATGTCCATATGAACACGCCATATATGTGAAGAAAGGAGCGGATGGCGGCATCTTATTTGCGTGCCTGTATGTTGATGATTTGATATTCACCGGCAACAACCCTACCATGTTTGACGACTTCAAACAAAGCATGGTACATGAGTTTGAGATGACTGACATTGGTCTAATGTCACATTTTCTTGGTTTGGAAGTAACGAGAAAGAAGAAGGGATTTTTGTATCCCAAAGCGGTTACGCCAAAGATATTCTTGAAAGGTTCAAGATGGAAAGTGCAATCCGGTATCAACTCCAGTTGAGAATGGAGTAGAATTGAGGAAGAGTAAGGTTGGAAATGTTGATCCAACTTACTTCAAAAGCTTAGTAGGAAGCTTAAGGTACTTGACATGTACCAGACCGGATATACTCTACGGAGTCGGACTCGTCAGTAGATACATGGAGACACCAGACCAGTCTCATTTGAATGCAGCCAAGAGAATTCTTCGCTACATCAAAGGCACAATGAATGAAGGTATGTTTTATACCTCAAGTAAAGACTTTAATCTTGTAGGTTACTCGGATAGTGATTGGGGTAGAGATCTGGATGAAAGGAAAAGCACAACGGGGTTTGTCTTTTTCATGGGAGACACATCTTTCACATGGTCATCCAAGAAGCAATCGATTGTCACATTATCAAGCTGTGAAGGCCGAGTATGTTGCTGCCAACTCAGCCGTATGCCATTCAATATGGTTAAGGAATATCTTTGAAGTTTTTGGGATTTCCTCAAGAAAATCCTACGGAGATTTATATTGACAATCGATCAGCAATCGCATTGGCAAAGAATCCAGTATATCATGAAAGGAGCAAACATATTGATACACGTCATCACTTTATCCGGGAACATGTGAAGAATGAAGAAGTCCAACTGATATCTTGCAACACAAATGATCAAGTTGCAGACATCTTCACAAAGCCTTTGAAGAGAGAAGTATTTATCCGATTAAAGTTCATGCTTGGCATGATATCTCTCGATTGAGTTTAAAGGGGAGATTTGTTGTGTATTAAACTCAATCAATCTAGAAGGTCAAGGAAGGCAACCACCGGCCAGCCACCACCAGGATGGACCGACCGGCCATGCCGCCTTCACACCACCGTCCACGCCGCCTTCACACTTGAAGGTTGAATTTTCTTGTTTTGAATTCGTGTATAAATAGCAAGCTGAGCTTATGTTATTATGTGTGGGAGATTAGAGAGAAACACTAGAAAGAGAGAGAGAGGGCGTGTATTAAGCTTTTGTGTTTATTTTTGCTTCTGTAAGCTTTTGTTCTTGAAATAAAACTTTGTGTTTTATCCCCTCTGAGTGTTTCAAAGCCACCACCAGTGGTTTCTCCCACCAACACTCATCATGTCTTTATGGTTCCATCATCTTTGAGAGTGGGACTAATCTTGCATTTCATATTGCTCACATATAGTTTTTCTTTCCCAGGCTCAGAGAGCATTAGGAATACATGTGCAGTTCTGGTGTACGTGTAAGACCTAACACACACATATTACAAATGATATTCTGCTGTAGCAAGCGACTACACTGCCTGTGTCTGACTTGAAATGTTCAAATAAAAGAGCGCAGTTCCATGTGTCCACTGTTCATTTCCTGAAGAGAAGGTCAAGACTGACAATAGGAAGCAGAGATGCTGCAGTTTGCTCCAAGTGTGCGGCAGTGTTTTTTCTGCAGTATCATTGTCTCCTATCCATCCCACCCATTTGTTAATACCTTATTCAATAAACCTAACCAATCCCTGTCTTCGCACCAACCATTCCTGGACCATATTTATGCAGAGCTCAATTCCCTAGGAAGGAAATTACTGTTGCCAAAATTATTGGGAATTGGTAGCTTCGGTTTATGCTCAGTGCTATGAGAGTAACGCAGCTCTCTGATATTGTGACTTGCTTTCAAGTTATCCTTGAAAGATCAACGTGTATATGACGTAACAGCTGTGATTTTAATGTCCAAACTGCAGCCTCACTGCTGACCACTTTCCCTGTGAATGAGTTACTGCCACGCCACAAATTTAATGACCAGTTGAACTGACGGGGTGCGCATATTGTAAGAATTAGGATTTAGGTCTAGGAATAGTGTAACAGGGCTGTCTAGTTTATTTCTCGGAACAGTTAAAAACTATTCATATTTAGATTTTATTAAAAAAAAATCTCTTCATAATTTAGCTATAATTTTAGGATTAGTAAAACTTTGATTTGTTTTTGTTTTGCTACATGCTACTCATGAACAGGAAGCATTTGTGGATAGTTCCTACTTGTACTATCACGTAAATTAAAATTTGAGGTGTGAAAGTCAAGCTATGTTATGAATGGAAGACCATGTAATAAATGTCACAGAAGAAGTAGGTTGCATTGAAAATTCATCCGAGACTCTACTCCTTATAAAGTGACCATTCCTTGCCTCTCATTCCACACAAATAATCTTTGGTCCAAACTTGCTACAACTTTGATCAACATGGCTAGTCAGATAATAAACTCAAGACTGCTCTTATTGACCATCCCTATCCTTGCTTGTGTCTTTCCATGTAGCTGTTATGCTAGGGCAACAGATAAAAATGGAGCTCGCATTAGAGGGATGTTTGTGTTTGGAAGCTCTCTAGTTGACAATGGCAACAACAACTTCCTCAAAAACTCAATGGCTAAAGCTGATTTCTTGCCATATGGAATAGACTTCCCTTATGGGCCTTCTGGTAGATTTACAAACGGGAAAAATGTAATTGACCTCCTTTGCGACCAGCTTAAGCTTCCTTTAGTTCCTGCTTTCACTGACCCCTCAACTAAGGGAACGAAAATTATCCATGGTGTCAACTATGCTTCTGGTGCTTCTGGCATACTCGATGACACCGGACTGCTAGCAGTAAGATGGCCTCATTTTTTCTTCTCATGCTATCATTTTTCTCCTTCTTGTACATGTAATACATATACATTAGCTTCTATCGATCATAAAATGATAAGCTTACTGCATGAATGTGGCTTAAACGCTTAATGACTTGCATTCAGGGCAATGTTATCAGCTTAAATCAACAAATCAGGAATTTTGAGGAGGTTACTCTGCCAGTTTTAGAAGCTGAAATGGGATTCCAAAGAAGAGAGTTACTTCCGAAGTATTTGTTTGTTGTGGGAACTGGAGGGAACGATTACTCATTCAACTACTTCCTGAGAAAATCCAACGCAAATGTCAGTCTTGAAGCCTTCTCTGCCAACCTGACAAGGAAACTGTCGGGGCAACTTCAGGTGCATTCATTTTCTTATCTTCAGCTACAAAAATATGGACCTTTTGATCTGCATTTAAATTTAAATTCACAGTTCGTCACTTCCTGCTGGTCTTCCAATTATATAGAACACCAATATGTACAAGATTTCCTTTTTCTTTTTCTTTTTCTTTTTCTCGTAGTTTTTATTGTCTCTCTACTTTTGACTCAAGTATAGCATGGATAAAAACAAAAACTAGGGTTATTAAACTCTAAGGTTACATTCTGAAATTATAGAAAAATAGACAGAAAAACTCTAATATTTTATGAAAAGTTTTAATTCCATAATGCAGAGGAAAGAAATAGTCTATAAAACTATTTAAATAAAAGAAAAACATCAAGATTAAATTAAGGGTTATAATCTAAGTAGGAAAAAAAATAAAAAAACAAGAAGGAAAATAAAGAAATTCTCAAGCAATAACTTCCAGCAGGTCCAATTCCGAACTCGGATGATGTTATCATGTTTTTATCAAAAGATCATTTTAACATGTTGATACTTCTTCTTGAACTATGACTTTGCTCATGGTCACCTTTCCTTTCTTTCGTTTTCTTGAAATTTCACCCTTTTATTTTTAATTGAATTGAGAGCGTGTTCTTCGTTCAATAATTGTTTGTTTAAGGATTACTACACAGTATACACCTAACTTTCTACTTTAGTTCTTCGCATTAACTATTTTTGCCTTGGTTGTGAAGAAGACTTGTAACTGAAAATGTCACTCCTACCCTGAGTTTTTGAGACAGACACACATCAATGCTCAGGGTTCCATGCACCTTAAAGGACATTAATTGGTCAAGAGCCTTTATGGGCAACAAGGCCCCGGTTTCCATTTACCATTTCAATTACAGGATGAATTTGAACTTTCAACAAATATCTTGTCTAAATTTTTCATGGCAGGATCATGTTTTACAGCTTTAATCAATACATTGTTGCTGCAGAAACTGTACAGTTTAGGGGGTCGCAAGTTTGCCCTGATGGCTGTTAATCCAATCGGGTGCAGCCCTATGGTCATGGCAAACCGACGGACACGTAAAGGCTGCATTCAAGGGTTGAACAAGGCAGCTCACCTCTTCAATGCTCACTTGAAGTCTTTAGTGGATGTCAGCAAGGAACAAATGCCTGGCTCTAACGTTGTCTTTGTCAATTCTTACAAGATGATCAGAGATATTATAAAAAATCCCATCTCCAGAGGTACATAATTTCTTCATTACCAAACACGTTAACCTGCTGCTAGATGATTATGACAGGCACAGTATCAGCTTCATCAGCAGGAGGTATTTGAATTAGTTTGCGGATTTCTGTGAAACAGGATTCAAAGACACAAACAGTGCTTGTTGTGAAGTGATGTCCTTGAATGAAGGAGGAAATGGCATCCTATGCAAGAAAGAAGGGCAGGCCTGTGAAGACAGGAACATCCATGTCTTCTTTGATGGGTTGCATCCAACAGAAGCAGTGAATACTCAAATAGCAACCAAGGCTTATAATTCCAACCTTACAAGTGAAGTTTACCCCATTAATGTCAAACAACTGTCCATGCTTTAGCTCTGTTTCCCTCGCAGCTAATAATTTATCCAGTTGGCCTGGTAATATAGTAATAGGTTTGCTTTACCTTGGTATTCTGTGTTGTACTTCCTGTCTCTCTATCTCTGTCTAAGCTTTCAATGGGATAGCAGCAAGAATTAATCTAATTTCCTGCATACAAAATTAATGCCCCATTTCTCTCAATTATGCATACATGGTGATTACAAAATTCATCTGACATTTAGGATAAAAACTATAAAAAAAATATTAATTAAATATTTTTTTAAGCAAAAAATAATTTAAAAAATATAAATTGTAACGCAAAAACAATTATTCTTATAACTCCACCAATTTAGACAAGCAATAAAAAAAAAATTCAAGCAAGCCCATTCATTACCCCCAATAACAGGCCTATCTTGCAGAAATCATACTTACAAATTTCAAAACTTAAACAAGGAGAAAATAAGAGAAAATGAAACCCCACAATCTCCTCTTTTCTTTGTTTCTCTCTCTTATTTACCATCTCAGTTACACGAACAACAATCCAACCAGGCACCAATCTTTCAGCTTCAAACCCAAACCAAACATGGTCTTCACCAATCAACACATTCTACATAGGATTTTCTCAAGTGGGTTCATCTTCTTCTTTAACCATCAACTACATTGGTGGTGTCCCAATTTGGACAGCAGGCAACACCACCACCATGGTTGACTCGAAGGGATCGATTCTTTCAATTCCTATCCTCTGGCAACCTCCGCCTCCTCAACGGCTCTGGAACCTTTGTCTGAAACTCAAACACTACTAGACCCGGTGTCACCACTGCTGCTTCACTTAATGATTTTGGTAATTTAGTGTTAAAGACTAAGACTTGACCTGTTTGGTCTTATTTGATAACCCAACTGACACTATAGCACCTAACCAGACCTTTAGTAGGAATCAAGTTTTAAGATTTAGGTCTTATTCTTTTAGGTTTGGTTTCTTAGTCCAGGAACGATAATATAGTATACTCTAATAAAGGGTTGAATTCTTCTGTTGATGCTAATTTCACTTCACCTCCATGAGTGTGTATGTTTTGTCGAGGCTTCTGCTTTTAAAGTAGATCATAAAAATAAGGCATTTGGTTATATTTAAAATATAGATTTATGTTTGTAGGATCCATTAAAATTTGTGGTTAAACCACAAGTTAACAAAAAAAACAGCATTAACATATTTTTATTGAGTTGCAAACTCAATTTAACAAAAAACAAACATTATATTTCTTTTTATGCTATGATCATTTACCCTAACAAAATTGATATCTTTCTTTTTATTGTTTTTATTCTAATGTATTATGATTGTTATGCAAATTAAGAAAAAATTTAGTATCTTTTTTAGTATTTTAAGTTACACTTTTAATCAGAGTTTTTAAATCATTTACTACCATTCTAATGTTGTTGCTATGCTATACAATATTTTTCTCTCTTTATCATTATAATTTAATGATCTCTCTCTCTTCTCTCTCAAACGAGAGATTAAAAACTTAAAAAAATAAAATTTTTATACCATAATTAAATTGAAAAAATATTGAGGGATCAAATATGTAATATTTTTTAAGTGTGAGGACTAAATTAAACTTTTTGTATGAACTCTGAAACCATCACCTATTTATAGCACCTTTTCTACTTTGATCCTCTATCTTTTGATTTTATCTTTAGTCAATAAATTTGATTCAATTGCCTTTAAATTTAGTGTAAAAATGATGCAATTACGCAAAAACAATTAAAGAACCAAATTGAAAACAAAGCAAAATTTTAAATAGTAGGTCCATATTAAAATGGACATTACGAATAGTGGTTTGTGCATTGGTAAAGTGTGGATTTGCATTAAGCTCATCTCTCATTTAAGCATGAGCATACTAGCTAAATTAAGCACTATTAAGCTCTTCGTCATCACACAACAAAAATATAAGAGTACCAGAGTATATTTTTAGAGGTTTAACAAGAAAATGTTTAACATAGAAAATTTACTCGAACCTATTGCCTTTAAAACCTAGATAAGTAGAATATACAATTATTATCTATGGAAATGACCATACAATCTTCTTAACATAACTCTTCTCAACATGAAACAGGAAATGAAGAACCATATTTGAGTAAAAGAAGCAAGCATGACCAGATGTGTACACCTTTATTTTTAGAGAGCATAATCTTTCTAACACCGTCAATCTATTATGAGGACTTACAAAAAATCACTAAGTGATCCATTTATGATTGCATGACATTTCATGGGATCCTAACCATACCTTTTACGACAACATATTCTGAGGTATTGACTATCATTCAGAGAAAGGATTTTATGTGACATCCACCTTTTATAAAGAGTAGCACAAACACAAGAAACCTAATAATTTCACTACGAAAATTGTCAATGTACTAAGGAATTCCATGCCCTAAAAAAGAATATAGAAAGATTGATCTTTAGGGGATACCTCCAATAATTTATGAAGAAAGAGATACAACTTGAATAAATAGGAAAATTTCCCCATGATGCACTACCTGAGATCGAATAATTTTTAGAAATCATGTCTTTATTATCTTTTAAAATTTTGAATAAAATTATTAATGTTTTTCCATGTCTCTAATATCTCTAATGAAAATCTTTATGAGGAGATCTTTATATCTTTATAAAAAATCTTTTTTGAAATGTCTATATATCCAAAAGAATTCTTCATATCTCTAAATGTGTTCCTAATATCTCTAACAAAAAACTTCATGGCAAGATCTATATTGAAATCTCCTTGTCTCCATAAAACATCTCCTTCCACAATAATTTAACATTGCTTTCAGAATCACAAAGCATTTTTTATTTTCTAAGTAATATTGTTCTCTACTCTAAGAAGAACACATAAAACTGATTAAACTCTCATCTCTCTTGCAAAACATTGACAAAAATTACGAGAATAACTCTTATGCAAACATGTAAAGGTAACATCATTGTATAAAATAGTAAATATTTTTTTTCTCCACTTTTGTTATCCAAGGCTTCGAAACATAATTATTTAAAAGAATTAGATGAGTAAATGATGGTACAGAAAAAAAATCTATCTGTTTAGGCTTGGCCCAAACAGATAGGCACCTTGGTTGTTTGGGCCTACAATTATGAATCTTGGCTATTAATAGCTAGAATCCCTAAAAACTGCTAGGAATGGTCATTCTCAATAAAATGAATGTCTTATGCATTTATTCTCTAAAATATGCACCTCTCCCAATATATATATCAAAAACATTTTGTATATAGATCTAACAGTAAGAAGAATTCAAACAAAATCTAATGGCCAAGAAAATAAGAAAAGAAATGGGCTTGTACAAAAAATAAAGCAGGAGAGAAAAAAGAAAATAAAATTAAGAAATAATAGGATGTTGGAGGCACTCCTAAACTTCGATGACTACACCCCTGATACCATAAAAAAGATCTTAATAAGACAAATATATAAGGTGGTTGAAGTAGACCACACAAACTATCCAAAAGTAGTAGTTTAGCTACTTGCTTAGTGCATGCATTACATGTGTCAATAGAAAGCCTATTATCCTTCTGAGTGTGGTTCAAACAACTAACTATTCTAGTCATTAACGACTAGGCATTCTAGCTCGAATGACTACAAGTCTTTGTTATTCAAGCCTAGCTCAAATGACTAGAATCCAAGATATTCAACCTCTTGTTTGATCCAAATCATCCTAGGTTGTCCAATACTTGTCTCAAGCACACACCTTTATACGTTTCTTTTAGTTTCTAAGAGCCACATAAGTAAATTCTCTGTGTAGGCAGAGCAAACACAACAATTTACTTTCCTTTGCTGTATATTATTTTTTTTCCTATGCATTTACTAACTTAAACATCGGAGTGTCCTCTGTTCCCATATTGGATTTGTTTTTGCAAGAAAGTTCATGAACTAGCTGTCAAACCCAGTCCCTCCACCAGCCTAAGATCTTAACCATGGAAAGCCCAATTTAATCTGAATTTTTTTATGACTTTATCAGAAGAAATTATATATTATCTATATTTAATCAATATCTAAATAAACCCAAACATTTATTATGCATTAAGCAAATTTATTCAATTAATTTTATTCAAACTTAATAATAGGATAGCCAAGACATCATAAATTGAAAACATTTATTAATTTAGCAGTTAGACACTCCTATAATTATTAAATTTGGTTTGATTTGGCAATTCAAGTTGGTATTCTATCGACCTAGAATCTAGTCTAATTAGGTCTCATTTTAAATAAAAAATATTAAAATAATATTATTTTAAAATTGATTTGAATGACTAGACAAAACCATGACACAAGGTTTCACTACCAGAAAATTGATAAATACAAACGGAAATACCGAGGGAATATTTCCATCGGTAAATTTCCGAGGGATTTTACCGACGGAAATATTCCCTCGGTATATACCGAGGGAATTACCGTGGGAAAAAAAATTAAAACAAAGCAAAAAAAAACGATGATGTGTCATTTTTACCAACGGAATTACCGATGGACCAAATTCCGTCGGTAAATTTGTTGGTAAATTGTGAACACTGTTCATCATGTTAATTACAAAGGGAATCACCGACGGAAAATTCCGTCGGTATTTTCCAGAGAGTAAATCACCGACGGATTGAAAAGTCGTCGGTGTTATTTGGCGGTTTTTCGAAAAAATTTAATTAATTTAAAATTTTCATTTAAATATTACAGACGGAATCACCGACGGATTGAAAAATCGTCGGTAATTTTTTGGCGGTTTCTGAAAAAAATTTACGAAATTGAAAATTTAAATTAAATATTACCGATGGAATAATTAAAAAATATTAATATTTAATTATCCATCGGTAAATCCGTCAAGAAAGCGTCCCAATAAAAAGCCTGAATGCCCTTATTTCACAAGAGACAGACCTGTTTCTTATTCTTCTTCTTCTTCTTCTTCTACTTCTACTTCTTCTTTTTCTTCTTCTTCTTCTTCACTATATGTAAAAAACATCATTAAGGCATGTCTTCTTCTTCTTCTTCTTCACTTTATGTAAAAAACATCATTTCTTATCTATTTCTTTCTCTTCTTTTCTCTCCTCATCTCCTTCTCTTTTCCTCCATGCTTGGGTATGTCTTCTTCTTCTTTCTTCTTTTATCCTCTTAGTTTTTTTTTTAATTAATATGCCTAATGAAATTTTTTTTCTCTCCTTAGCTTCACTTGCAACTACAAGGTAAGATTTTTCTTTTTTCTTCTTTTTTCATGATTTTTTTCACTATATTTGTTTTTTATTTTATTTTTAATTGTTTTTGTTCTTAATAATTGTATAAATGTTGTTGTGAGATTTTTTTTTCATATGAGATCAATTTTTAATAGATTTATTTATAGGATTTTTAAATTTTTAGCAATTGCAACTTCATTTTTTTCATATGAATTAATTTTTTAGTTGAATTTATTTTTTTATTTTATTTATTTGTTGCAAATTTGTTTGAATTGATTTTCTTATTCTTTTTTCCAAGCATTTTGAGTATATATTATACAGTGTTAATTTATGTTAATTTAATTATTTAATAATTTTATAAAATGAATTTTTTTTAAAATGTTTTTCAATAATTACCGACGGAATTTCTGTCGGTAATTCTGTAGGTAATAAAAAAATTATTACCGACGCGCATGTTCCGTCAGTAAATCCGTCGGTAATTATATTACCAACGGATTTACCGACGGACAAAACATTACCGACGAACGATTCACCGACGGATCATTTCCGTCTTTGATTCCGTCGGTAATATAATTACCGATGGAATATGTGTCTTACACCGACAGAAAAATTCCGTCGATGAAACTGTTAAATCTTGTAGTGTTTGGATCGATTAAGACCTCGAACCTAATCCTAGAACAATGCACACCTCAATTTAGCAGCTTCATGGTGTTAAATCTAATGAGTAGAAGACGAGGATCGAGTACCCTGAAATATAGGTATTTAGGTGGGTTACAATAGAAGCCGATTGAATGCCATCGGATACCTAGCCTCCAATTGACAGGGGCAGTCATACTCATATGGGACTTTTCGTCTCCATTAACTTGGCTTTCAAGACGCCCAAAGAGACATAAAAGTCAGTTTGGGCAACTACTGATACGAGTGCTCGGTGCCACAAAAACCTGGGAATGATTTGCAAGTGGCTCCCTCTAAATTGACTGTTGGGGTTGGGTGCTTGCCTGCCTTAGGCTCCTTCGACGGGCGAAGGTCTCTATATATCACAGCGAAAATGAGTGGTCTATGGAGGACCTCCACATTTTGTTAGACAAGCACAGCACCTGCGTACAAATCAAATTAAAAATAAGCAACACCTTTCTTTGGCAACCCCAATTAATATTTGATATCTCCATTGGGCTCTGATTTAATGTGTATTGCCTCACCTTTAAATCTTGACTTTTGAAAATCTCTCCCGTTAAACAAACAGCTTATCTCCTTTACAAATAGGTGAAAGTGAAAGAAATGTCCTTTAAAAAATATTATTAAACTTGATGTTGTTCATAATCTAGTTGTAGATTTATATTATAAATTAAATGGGTTAACCGAAAATGTTGTGGATAAATCTAAAAAATCAAAGCTATATTATTTAAAAAAAAATTAAAACTTAAATCAAATTCTGATTAGATTAATTGAGTCATTGGTTAATTTATCATGTTAATAAAATTTAACTAGATCAACTTGTATCTAATTTAATTTAAAATGTGGCTCCAACGAATCAAGTACAGTGAAAATTAATTTACTAGATTAGGTTAGGTTAAATAAGTTTACAAACAATAGAACAACTTTGATGTGTTGAAATTAATCGATACTTGATTATATCAAATGAATTAATGTATTGATAAAAAGTTTCCTTTTCAAGATCGTCTTGAACATTAACAGAAAACATGAAGATTAAATGAGAAGCAAACCCATTACCATCTAAACTAATACAATAGAAGCTAATGTTGCTAACAAGTCTTTCAAGCTTCACCGACATCACAGGTTCCTTCAATACTGCATTCAGAGTGCCTTTTCTTCCTAGCAAGACAAATTAGTCATTTAGATTCAATCTTCGGCGAGATCAAATCTTCTAAAAAGATCAAATGATATCATGCACACCATTAGTTTTTGGGAAGCCATGAGAGCATATACATTCATGCAGAAACAATGTCTAGTCAATATTATGAATATGGAACCTGTCTTTTGACATATACAAATAAAATTGGTCATATATAGCTTCAATCCATGCCTCATCTCATGTAGAGATCACAGAGAACTTGAATGATGAGATGATGCACACGAGATTGGCATACCATCTTCAGGCAAACAACTTTGGTAGAGAATAATTGAGCAAACGTTTCCCTTAAAAATTTTATGCTTGTGTAGTTACGAGTTTGTTGAACAGAAATCGGGCTTGTGGAAACCATGAATTCTAATGAGATTTTCTTTGAAATGATTCTAACAATGATGGATATGGCCTCTCCATAATCCTCTCTGAAACTATAGGGGATATGCCTGCAGTTTAAAATGATGAAGATGAAGAGGGTGGTGGAGCTGAGGCTTCACGAGTAGACTGAGCACTATCTTTACTGCTCAAATTCATACTTGTTCCACTAGTAGAGCCTTTCATCAATGCCTTTGGTGCAGGTGGTCTTGCAATCCCTATAATTCCCTCAAGCATTTGCACTACTTTTCCCATTGTTGGTCTTTGAGAGGGATGCTCCTGAATGCACCAAAAGCTAACCTGAACAGCTCTCGTCACTTGTTCCATGTCCACACCCTGATCAGCAAGTCTCTTGTCAACAATTGCCTCCACATTACCTTTCTCAAACTCTCCATAAGCCCACTCTGAGAACCTCTTTTGATTGATTTCTGCTGAGACTTCAAAGTTCCTCCTCCCACTCACAATCTCCAACAAAACCATACCATAACTGTAAAGATCAGATTTTGATGTTATTGGGAGGTTTGCTAGCCATTCTGGTGCCAAATATCCTCTAGTGCCTCTAATGGTAGTCAAGGACCGGTATCTTTGATCCTTTGTGCTTATAAGCTTCGCTAGGCCAAAATCAGACACCTTGGCATTGAAATTCGCATCCAAGAGAATGTTTTCTGGCTTTATATCACAATGAACAATGCAATCTCGACATTCCTCGTGAAGATATGTGATTCCTCTCGCAGTCCCAAGAGCAATGTTGAACCTGCGCTTCCAATTCAATAATTTCCCTGACTGATCTTCGGTCGTGAACAGGAAATGATCCAAAGAACCATTTTTCATGAACTCGTATACTAAAAGCCTGTGACGCCCTTCGGAGCAAAAGCCAATCAATCTAACCAGATTCAAATGGTGAGTACTGCTTATAGTTGCAACCTCCATCCGAAACTGTCTCTCGCCTTGTTCAATTCCCTCAAGTTGCTTTGCTGCAACTACTGTTCTGTTAGCAAGAACTCCTCTATAAACAGCTCCAAACCCTCCTGCTCCAAGCTTATCCTTAAAGCCCTGCGTCCAGCGATGCAGGTCCTTGTATGAAAACTGAACGGGAGCACCTGAGGCATATTCAAGAAGTGTATACTGAGCCCACACACCTCCAAATTTGGGACTATTTTTGCAACAAAGCCACCAAAACAAACCCACTAAAGCAGCCAAACCCCAAATAGTGCCTGTAACCAAGACACCAACTTTCCAACCCCGCGATTCCCGGAACTTTTTATCTCCACCAATCTGGTCAGAAGGCAAAGGATTTGGTTGCACTGGTCCACAAACCTTAATATAAGAAGTACTAAGAAGCACTGGACCCTGATATCCACTAACAAAATCAGGTGTGTTTTTCATGTAACAATATACATATGTGTCTGATGTAGTAGTGCAAGCCATGCAAGAAGTGCTTGATAAACAATTCACTCTGCAAGCTGTTATCCCAATGGTAACAATTTGCTGAGCCTGGAAAGTAAGAAATTTAGTCTGCTTTAACTCCAGCATTGTTACGTTCCCTGCACAATCCGCAACCTCCACTTTTCTCTTACACCCTTTTCTACTATCATTCACATCCACAGCCTCAAAATTCAGAGATGGGCATTTGCAAATCGGACTCAAACTTGACTCGTTATAACTACAGATCCCCATGTTTCCACAGTATCCATAAACCTGACACTGATCTGCTAAAGCAGCCCATGTCGTAGTTGTAGTTCCACCACTATACATTCTCAAATTCCCATCGCTACCTAACCTCAAAAATCTCATTACCTCACCCCCTTCTCCATAATCATTGCCAAAAGCAACAGACAACCGCGAACCAGCATCTAAAAGAGTTAAAATCCCATTTGACTGCAACTGCAAGGTTGGAGGAGTCAACTTCAAAGCAGAACTCAAGCCTTGATTCCAGTACTCAACACTGTCGTTCCATGTCAAGCTCATATTTCCACTGCTTAGAAGCCGGAAAGAGTAAACACCTGATCGCAAAGTTTGGTTTACAGTTAAATTCTGTGACGGGACAAGAGTGTCGGTTGGGTTTTCAAAACTGGACCAGACATTGATACTGCCGGCTTTCAGTATCAGGTTTCCAGTGTCATCAAGTGCAGCAGAAGTGACACCAAGGTTGCCAGTGTTGGAGGTCCACACGGCGGCACCTGAACGGTTGGTGAGAAGGAGATTTCCGTTGGGGAGGAACTGGAATACTCCACCGTAGTCAATGACAGCTGCAGAGGCAGTGCCAGCAACAACATTGTCAGTTGTCCAGATGGAAACTCCAGCAGTACTATGGGAGATGGAAACGGTGTAGGAAGTGGGATCCACTTGGGTAAAGCCTAGAAAGAAAGTGTTGTTTGGAGACGACCAGGTTTGGCTTGTGTTGGAGGCATAAAGAGAGGAGCCTGGTGGTATGTTTGCTGTGGAAGTAGTGGTGAAGACGAGAAGGAGAGGAAGCTGGAGTAGGAGAAGAGAGCAGAAGTTCATTATATTTTTTATTTTTGTGTGGGCACAATTGAGGCTGAGCAAGTGGTTAGTTGATTTCTCGACGTCTTATAAATGCAAAAGAAGTGAGGATTTTCCCATGTCTAATGTTGGACTATTTCGTTTTTCCAAGAAAAAAAAGACAAAACAAAAGAAAAGTAAAAACCAAGGGAAAAATTGGTTTAGAACCCTAAGAAAATTCATGGCGAAAATGCCGGAAGGCCAGACAGAATAGAAGACTTTGAACAAGGAATACAGTCTAAATTAAGAACCGTAGGTCTCTGGTAGAAATTCTTCCATTTTCATGCTTATATTAAGACCAGTACTTTCTAGCTAGTGCTCGAAAAACAGGGAAAAAAAAAAAAAAGAGCTCGGAAGGAGACCTGTAATCAAAGCACATTCACACAAATAAAAGATATCTCCCGCAGGTAGGTGAAACTCATTATGACTTCGAATGGACTAGACAAACAATAACCTGGCCAGGACGAATGCATTGCATGGTTATTTTACTAGGCTGCCATGCAGAAATAGGTGAAATAGGTAAGGGTTTGTTTGGCTCTGCAAAGTCACGTCGTTAGCACAAAATATATAGGATTGTAGCTGGATTGTTACGGTATAATTACTATTTTACTCTTGAGTAGTATAAATAAGAGCCTTGGTGGTGGGGTGATTTGGTCTTTTTGGTTATTACAAAATTGTTTGTGTGTATGTTAGTTTTTTTTCTAATTTTTTTGCATAGTAAAATAATTTATATTTACTCCTAAGATTAACAATATTTATAAATGTTGACCTATGTTTATTTTTTCTTTTCAAAAACTTTAAAGCAAAGAAATTATTTATTTAGTTCTAGGGTCAAAAAAGTATTAATTGTTGACCAAGGGTGTTTTTACTTATTTTAGAATACAGTAAAAATATATTTTTATCCTTACAAAAAAAACAAATAACAAGGCATACATCCAGGAGCATTTTTATTTTTTTACATAAGTTTTTTTATGATATATTAATATTTTTTTGTTAAAGTTTTATTGCCACAGGGAAATAAGTGAGGGGTTTGTTTGGCTTTGCAAAGTCACATCATATTATGCCTCAACTTTCAATTACATACAAATGTTTGGTAAAGTCTTTTTAAATATAAAGTAACCACTAAAAAGCTTTAATTTTAAGAACATGAGGTTAATTACCAGCTTCTATTAAAAATTTATTTTTTTTACTATAATTTTTGTTTTATTCTTATGTGGCAAAATTATCCTCCAACCTTTCAAAATAATTATGGTCGTATTATATATATATATATATATCCCATTGTCTTTTATATAGTTGTATATAAGCTATTTGGTTTTTTTTTTCTTTCTTTTTTTCTTTCTTCATTATTTCCATTGTCTTCGTTATTGGTCTAGATTTGGACCCTATCACTGTAATATTTAATAGTTTTATCGATGGAATTTTTTGTTGGTGTAAGACACATATTCTGTCGGTAATTAATTAACCAACGAAATCATTAATAGTTTAATTAAGTCCCTAAACTTATCAATTCTTTCAATTTCTACCAAAATTGACATCCAAATTTATAGTTTCATCTTTATTAGTTCTTAAACTTTCAATTGTGTTGTCTTGATCCAATTCTCAAATTACATTCATTCATTTTTTATTATTTTTAATTTTTTTAATTTGTTATTTTTTTAATTCAAAATTTGAGTTATGATAAAAAAAATATTTTTTATTTTAAAAAAAATATTTTTAACATCATCACAAAAAAAAACAATTCAAAAACACCAAAAAATTAATTTAAAAAAAATATCAAAATTTTCCAGACATATAAATAATCAACCTTGGTAATTTGCCATCTAATTGCATGTTCCCAAAATAAAATATTTACTATTGGATCGTGTGAATTTAATAATATATGTTTGTTGGCATGTGCTCCATGCATGTATAATAATACTAATACTAATACTAATAAAAATAAAAGGTATACACCATAGAAAAAATCGTTTAAAATCTTGGGACAATTTATTGCGTAGGCTTTCCCTTGTAGAAATTTACCCCCTTTTTTTGAAACCATTTTCTAGGGCATGGAAAGAAGATATGATGAAGATCATTACAATCTCAGATGAGTTTATGAATTTTGCAAGGCCAAAGTGGTGTTGTTTTCCTTAATTTGTGACATAATTGGCGAAACGATCCACAAACTCTCAAACCCCTAACAAAATCTGATGTTTTTTATGCAACATAACTTCTTAGAGAGTTGAATTGCTTAGCTTTTTTCCAGTTTAATGATCAAGTAAATTTGATCATAACATTTATTTATTTATTTATTTATTTAGGATAATAAGATGGAAGGAAGGGCTATTTTTTTATTTAATTTGAATCAACTTTCAATTAAGAAAAAATATATCATTATATTAATTTTATGCTATATACGATTTACGTAATAATTGCATTGCAATCACAACTATAATAATTATCTTACTAAGAATTATTTGGAAGTGATGACAAATTATTAAATCAGCTTTATTTGAACTCAAGAACTTGAGTGAGCCCATTGAGATTAATGATAGAATTAATTATGCAATTATTGATTGATCAGATACGGACAATGAGTTTGATTTATATTCAGATATTTAAAACATTAAAAAAAATCAATGTATAAAAGAAAATAAAAAAGTCTAACTCACAGTCTCTGTCTGATGGCCAAGCATGTCTAGATCTTAAAAAAAAAATCAATTATTTTGTAAAGGGATAAAAAATATGATGTTCATCTTTTAATTTAAAAATATAATTGATGACGCCTTGTTTGCTGTGATCCACGTGTGTCGTCGTCTGCTGAGTTATACTATTCTAGTTTTCAACTCATTTTTTGTTTTTCATCTTAAAACACCCCCAAAATGATTTTCAAGTCATTTCCACTTAAAAACATTATAAAAACCTCTATAAATTACCTATCAACCTCAAAACACCACAAAAAATACTAAGAAAAAAAAACCAAGAAATTAAAAATAAACTCGATCTTCTTTTTCATGGATACCTAAAGATAAAAATCACCATCATTAGATTTTTCTTGTTGACAGTAAGACCTAGACGACAGTTTAGGTCATCCTAGAAAATACTAGTTTACTAGGTTATATGCTTAGCTGCAAGTCGGGACAAAAAAGAATTGAATATAAAAAAAAATGTTCAAGCCATAGAAAATTATCTGGCATTATTATTAAACCTGACCCAGCGGGTTAATCTTGAAACTTCCTGACTAACTTTTTACCTAACCCGGGTTTAAAATTAACTCACATAAAAGTTGTATTGACATGACCTAATCAACTTGTAAAGTCCAAAATTAACATAAATGATCGATAAAAAGTATGGTTTGGCTTTAAAAAAAATCAAGATGAAGTATTTGTTTAAATTTTGAGTCGACGGCATATTGGATCCACCCGACTTCCTAACTTAACCCGCCAAACTTGTAACCTGGATCATAGACTACACTAGATTTAACAACTTTGTTTTTTTAAAACTATTTTTGACTTAATTATATGATAAAAAAAATAAACTCTTGCAAAATTGAGCACCGATCAAATAATAGGATGTGTTGTTTGAAACTACGATAATCTTATAGAAAGCATACTAAAACAAATTATGAAGACCAATTCAAAATTAACTAAATGTTGAAGGATGAAACTGGAAAAAAAATACAAAAAGAATTAAATTGAAAGAAAAACAAATGAAAGATGTAATTAAAAAAGAAAAAAAGGGGCCCGACTCGTCCCAACTCTTTACCTAGCATAGGTTTAAAACTAACCAACATAGAAGTTGTCCTGACATGACCTGGTTGATTTAATTAGTCCAAAGATAACTCGAACAACTAGTAAAATGCTTGGTTAAAATGATTCAAAATAACATCTTTTTCTTGATATCAAGACGACGATATGTTAAATCGATTTAGGATGCACGACTTAACTTGTTAAACTTGTGATCTAGGTTATGGACTCCATTAAGTTTAACAACTTTGTTATTTTAACTTTTTTATGCTTAATAATATGATAATAAAAATAGATGCTCACAAAATTGAGCACCAATCAAATATCAAAAATGTTTATTTAAGACTATGATTATCTCATATAAAGTAAACTGAAACAAATTATGAAGATCAATTCATAATTAATGAAATATTGAATGATAAAATTAAAAATAAAACGTCAAAAAAGATTCAATCAAAGGACAAAAAAGATGGAATATAAATAAAAACCTTTGTAAGTACAAAATTCGATAAAGAAGGGAAAACAAAGTCGGCCCGGGTAAAGCTAAGATAGCGTGAGACCGGGATAACATGCTAGAAAATAAATAGAAAAAACCACAAAACCAATTTTTTAAAAACAAAAAAACTAATGTCAAACAATGATATCAAAAAATAAAACAAGCAAAAAAAAAGGATATCAACTCGCATTAACTTTTAAAACCTGTGATCCGGATCATTAGACTAGAAGTATCATACATGGAAAAACCATGAACCTCAATTCCCAACAAATCAAATGTTGAAGGATGAGATCAGGAAAAATAATCAATTACACAAAATGATCTAAAATAGAAAAAATTAATAATTAAAAGAACGAGGATGAAAATTAAAATAAAAAATAAATTAGAGGGAAATTAAAATTTTTCAATTAGAGGGTTAAACTGGAAAGAAAAATAACTTTAATAAAAGAAAAAAAATCAAAAGAATGGGGACCAGATTGGAAAAAAATAATACACTATAAACTTGGATTAAATGATAAAATTAAAAATCAATAAAACTTTTTTAGAAAGACCAAGGAAAAAATAAAAATTAAAAGAATAAGAACCAAATTGAAAAATATAACATATGACAAATTGTAATTGAAGGACTATATTGAAAATAAAAAAAATATTTTACAAAAGGGCTAAGAATAAAAAATAAAAATCAAAATAATAAGATCTAAAGTTGAAGTATCAACAATAAAGAGGATTAACATGTGATTTTTTGAGTGGGAGAGAGAAAACAAAATAAAATAAAGGCTCATTGGTGACAAACCGTCTCACCGTCACCGAAATGAGCCGCACTAAGAGGAAGAGAACGCGGCGTCGCCTTCAACGACATGATAAAAGGACAACTACCGAGAGGTGCTATAAGCGCCATCCAGTATGCACAGGTGCCTTCCACACACAAACAATTTTTTTTTATTTTAATATTAATTGATTTTGTTTATAAGACTAAATTCCAATCAGAAATATAACAAAAAAAATTCAGCTTGAAAAGATGAAAATAACCTTGGATCGAAGGTAAGTTTTTTTTTTCTTACTTTAAAAGCATTTTAGTAACTTAACTGTGAATTCAAAAGAAAAAATTCAAAACTGCTCCTGTAATGCAAGGCCGTGTATATATATATATATCCAAGGACATTTTTGTCTTTATACTATTCATAAAAAAATTAAAAGATCCTACTGCCCCGTCAACCAAGCCAAAGTTTTTGGAATATTAAGGCAAGACTGTAAATTAATTGTCGCAATCAATTGTAAGGGGTGTTTGAGACAGAAAAAAATAATAAAAAAAAGGGTTGATTTTTAAAGTATTTCTTTAAAAAAAAAATATTAATATAATATATTTTTTATTTATTAAAATTTATTTTTGATATTAACACATTACAATAATCTAAAAATATTTTTAAAAAATTTAATTAAAAAAAAACATTTTTTTAAAAACATAATTAAATCACATTTTAAAACACCCTCAAGTCTAAACGTATAGCTGTGGTAAATGGTTACTGTTCAAGTTTGAACATTCAAATGTGTGTGTGGTTGATTTTGAATCTCCCACGTTTAAGGTTTGACCATTCATTTTCCAAACATGTACTTCTACCACCAACACAATTCAAATAAAATAAATTAACTTTAATTTAACCCCTGACATATTACCCATTGCTAATTAGTCCTGAATCTTTTGATTTTATTCATTTTACCACAATTATAATGGAAAATTAATAATATCATCTCTCAATCCATCAATTATTAATGGTAGTTAAATATTCTATATATATATATAGGAGTGTTAGGCAGTGCAACCAAAAAGTTGTTTGTCTAAATTTTAATTTTTTTATTTTAAATAAATTTTTTTAGTATTCTTAATATTTTCGGACAAAAAAACACTTTGAAATATAATATTTATAACCCGTTTGGAAATGCGGGTCAACCCGTATTTCTAAAAAATTTGAATTTTTATTTTGCTAAAAATAATTTTTTTTTATATATTTTGGATCGTTTTAATGTGTTGATCTCAAAAATAATTTTAAAAAAATAAAAAAAAATATCATTTTGATATATTTTGGCATGAAAAATATTTTAAAAAATAACCGCAATTATACTCCCAAACAAATACTGCACTCTCAAATAGACCCTTAATTTTCACATGTATAAACATTGCTTCCATCCAAGATATCAAAATAAGCTTCAATATATTCTAAAAGACAGTTTTTGTATCATATCATTGTGAAAATTTATTTTTTTTCCTCCACCTCACTAACTTGTATATAAGGAAAAAAAATATTATGATTTGGAGCTAGAATTATTCGGCATGTTAGGGTTTATTTTGAGCTTTTATTTTTATGAAAGTATTTAACGAATACATGCGAATTTATGGAATATTTAAACTATTGCTTGAATGGGTAAATGACATTATATAATGTACATATTACATTTGAGATAAGATAAAATTGTTAAATTTAAGAGATTAAGAACTCAATTAACTATCAAGAAATACGTGAATAACAAGAGTGAGATATGAAATCAAAGTTATCGGAAGACTGAGTCAATCAATTTTGGTGTCATATCATTACTCTTCAGAGTTCAGATTGACTGAGTCAAACGCACAAACCTGTAAAGATATGAAATCAAAGACCACCCGTGAATGACCCAGCTGCAAGCACTTAGAACAATCAAAGTTCATCTCCATTTTCCTGTCATAGAAGTCAAAAGTCTTCTCCTTTAACCTTATGCCGCACTCCTTCCTCTCGCTACATATAGCAATCCTACGATAAAATCTTCAGAACAGCAGACAGAGACCAAACACAAGAAAATGAAACTCCAAGATCTTGTCCCTTTTCTGTTTATCTTCTTCACTATCACAACAGCACAGACAACAATCCAACCAGGCACCACACTCTCTGCCTCAAACCCAAACCAAACCTGGTCTTCACCAAGCAGCACTTTCTATGTAGGGTTTTCCCAAGTGGATTCATCTTCGTCTTACACCTTAACCATCAACTACAACGGCGGTGTCCCAATTTGGACAGCAGGCAACTCTACTACCACGGTGAATTCAGAGGGGTCCTTTCAATTCCTGTCCTCCGGCAACCTCCGCCTCGTCAACGGCTCTGGCGCCACTGTCTGGGACTCCAACACTGCTGGACGCGGTGTCACCACTGCTTCACTTGATGAATTTGGTAATTTAGTGTTAAAGAATGGAACTTTACCTGTTTGGTCATCTTTTGATAACCCCTCTGATACCATAGTACCCAATCAGACTCTTCGTGTTGATCAAGTTTTAAGATCTGGGTCTTATTCATTTAGGTTTCTTAGTTCAGGAAATCTAACTTTGAAATGGAATGATAGTGTAGAGTATTGGAATCAAGGAAATGCTTCTATTAATGCTAATTTGACATCGCCTACTTTGGGGTTGCAACCAACTGGGATTTTGTCAATTTTTTCTGCTGCTTTTACAAGCGGGCCACATGTTGTGGCTTATAGTAGTGATTACGGTGATGTGGGTACAAGGTTGAGGTTTCTGAAGTTGGATGAAGATGGGAACTTTAAGATGTATAGTACTGATATAGGTAGTAAAACTGCAAATATGGTATGGTCAGCTTTGACTGACCAATGTGAGGTTTTTGGTTATTGTGGGAATATGGGAATTTGTAGTTATAATGAGTCGAGTTCGAGTCCAATTTGTGATTGTCCATCTGAGAATTTTGAGCCTGTCGATGTGAATGATAGTAGACAAGGGTGTAAAAGAAAAGCTGAGATTGATAGTTGTCCGGGGAATGCTACTATGTTAGAGATAGATCATGCAAAATTCTTGACCTATGAGCCTGAGTTGTCTGCTCAGATTTTCTACATGGGAATATCAGCTTGCAGGTCGAATTGTCTTTCTCAAGGTTCAGCTTGTATTGCTTCTACATCTTTGTCTGATGGAACTGGGCAGTGCTACGCAAAACCTCCGGGCTTTATCAGTGGTTATCGGAATCCAGCACTTCCCAGTACTTCGTATGTGAAAGTTTGTGGGCCAGCGCTACCAAACCCTCCACCTGGTGTGCTGACTGTGGAGAAAAGCAGAAGTGGGAGATTTCGCTTCTGGGTTGTTTGTGTTGCTGTTGCGATTACCCTTTTGGGTTTGATTGCCTTGGAGAGTGGTCTGTGGTGGTGGTGTTGTAGAAACAGTCCCAAGTTTGACAGTTTGTCAGCTCAGTATGCACTACTGGAGTATGCATCTGGTGCTCCAGTGCAGTTCTCGTATAAAGAGCTGCAGCGCTCGACGAAAGAGTTTAAAGAGAAGCTTGGAGCAGGAGGGTTTGGAGCTGTTTATAAAGGGGTTCTTGCTAACAAAGAAGTTGTTGCAGTGAAGCAACTTGAGGGAATTGAGCAGGGTGAGAAACAGTTCAGGATGGAGGTTGCAACTATTAGTAGCACTCACCATTTGAATTTGGTTAGATTGATTGGTTTTTGCTCCGAGGGTCGGCATAGGCTGCTGGTTTATGAGTTCATGAAAAATGGGTCTCTTGATAATTTCCTTTTCACTACAGAAGAGCAGTCAGGAAGATTGTTGAATTGGGAGCAGAGGTTTAACATTGCCCTTGGAACTGCAAAAGGAATCACTTATCTTCACGAGGAATGTCGAGACTGCATTGTCCACTGTGACATAAAGCCAGAAAACATTCTTTTGGATGAGAACTATAAGGCCAAGGTGTCTGATTTTGGTCTTGCAAAGCTCATAAATGCCAAGGATCACAGGTATAGGACACTGACCAGTGTTAGAGGAACAAGAGGATACTTGGCACCAGAATGGCTTGCAAATCTTCCAATAACTTCCAAATCTGATATCTACAGTTATGGGATGGTTTTGTTGGAGATAGTGAGTGGCAGAAGGAATTTTGAAGTATCAGCAGTAACAAACCGTAAAAAGTTCTCTGTTTGGGCTCATGAAGAGTTCGAGAAGGGAAATGTTAATGCAATTTTGGACCAAAGGCTTACAGACCAAGATGTGGATATGGAGCAAGTTACAAGGGCAATTCAAGTGAGCTTTTGGTGCATCCAGGAGCAGCCATCTCAGAGGCCAATGATGGGAAAAGTGGTGCAGATGCTGGAGGGAATTGCTGAGATTGAGAAACCACCAGCACCAAAGGCAATAACAGAAAGTTCTACTAGTGGAACAAGCATAATGAGCAGCAATGTCAGTGCTCTCTCAACTTTTGCAGCATCAGCTCCAGCTCCCTCATCTTCCTCATCATATCAGACTATGGGAGTTTCGCCTTTAGCTTCAGGTAGAAATATAGAGAGGGCATCTTCATCACTGTTGCATTCAGACCCAAACTGAAGTTCATCATTAAACACACCATTCGCCTCCAATACCTAGGAACTCTAAGGAGAATGAGATACCATACATTATATCAATGACAATGAAATCTTGTAAAAATTATTTCAACTGTACTATGTATATTGATTTATCAAAAATGGCCTTTTGCCGTCATAGATTATATTTTACAAAAGCCAGTGCATTCAAGAAGGTTGTAGTTATAAATTTTCACAATTATTGTTTGCTGAAATGATGTGATCAGGTTCCACCACTTCATGGGAATGAATTTCTTTGTCCATCCATTTTTGTCGAAGTTTTGGTAATTGACTCCCTATCCAAGTTTCCTATGACAATTTAAATATTGCTTTGTGCTAGATGACATCCCCTTTGATGATTGAAAATAGATATCAGACACGAGTGATTTAAATCCCAATACATGTTGTCGGTAAAATATATTCATGTCGGCTTAGTTAAAATTTTAATTTTAATTTTTTTTTTGTATTTTTAGATGTTTTAATGTAAAAAAATAAATTTTAAAAAATAAGAATATATTATTTTAATGCTCTTCAATGTACTAATTTAAAGCATCTCTCTTTGTGAGGTTGACTCTTGCCAAATTGCAACAAAGCAACAGAATAGGGCCTCTGTTGTTTGGTGAACCATCCTTTTCCATCAGTTCAAGTTAAAAGCCACACACTAAGCGCCAAATAATCTCAGTATTTCCTCCATGGCTTCTTCTTCTTTTGATGAAATTCATCCATGAATATAAAGTAAGAAATCTTCCAGCTTTATATTTCATCCAGGTCTGTTCATTTTGTTTGAACATTATATATGACATATGCCTGTGTTCTTTCTCTAGAATCAGCAACGACCATTTCAAAGAAACCAAGATTGAGTTGAGAATGTGAACTCGAGCAACCTTCAGATGTGTGAAAGGAACATGGCAACTACTAGTTGTTGAAGAACTCAACCCCTACCCAGCCATAGTTGTTTGTGCCTATTTTAAGGTCCAGTGAAGCGAGCATTGCATTTATGCTTTCCCATTTTCCTTTCCTTCCTGCCATTACTGGAAAACTACAGGCCTCACCCTCTGGCATAACTGGGCTGGGTTAGAATTTCAATTCTTATAGACTCACACTCGCAGATGCATGTCATGAATAATACTCTCAAGACAAGTTCATCCAACTTTCCCCAGTGAAAAGTAGTTGGATCATAAGTTATGACAAAGTACTAACAGGAAACCCTGTTGGTCCTGTCGTATTTACTAATTGTTAAGTACCACTACAGGTATGCTATTTATTATCAAATCCTAGTACAGTTGCTATATATAGCATGAGATATATACCAAGGAACTTGTTTCCATCAGAGACAATCTTTTAGGTGACTGTATACTATTGAATTTTACTGTAACTGTGATTGTCATCGTAGTTGTAGTAAATGAGACTGAACATGGCAATGCAAAATTTTAGCCCCTGTAAGATCAACTGAACAGAAACAGCAGATTTATGCAGTTTTTTCTGAAGAAAAATGGAAACAGATTTACCTGGTTTTATCTTAAATCAACTTAATAAGTGTTTGGAAACGCAATTTTTCTTGAAAATAGTGTTTTTATGTGATGTGTTAATATTAAAGATGATTTTTTAGAAAAAACATAATTTTAATATATTTTTGAGTAAAAACATATTTTAAAAAACAATAGCTAAGAAACTCCTAAACACCCAGTGACACATAGTGTGATCCCTGATCAATGTTCCATTAATTCCTGTTGTATTCATTCTTTTCCGTAACCTATCACATGCTAATAATGTGCAATGTTGCCCATCGAAATGATTTCGATGAGAAGGAAAAGCATTATTGCCTACTACACTAATTAAAACACTTCGAGCTTGATGTGGATCTATGTACTTGGTTCTAAGGCTGTCATGACTCATGCATGAGCTTGAGATCATCAGCTGTGAAGGGCTCATGGGCTACGCCATTGCTCATTGGACGTGCATCTCTGAGTTCAAAATCTCTATTAATTTGTACAAATTAGCATGTCTGTAATAATTAAGTTTTTTGAATCACATCACCACCACTGTAAGGGCATGCCATTGAGAATGAAAGGCATCAAATAATATTGTACTTCTGTACTTCCTTTGGATCTATGCCATTGGCTTAAGCTCTTATTGAAGAGATTAAAGGCATAAAAGAGTAGCGGCCAAGTGCTTCGAAAAGGAGTGAATGGCTGTGCCACTGAACTAAACGCTTTGATCATTAGCTGGAAAAAAAGCTGTTTCGTTTTGCTCATTTCCATGATAGCGATGCATGCCTTGTCGCTTGCATGCGGTGAGAATTATTTGGGCGATTTCGCTAGGTGCTTAATTACTAGCTTTCAGCTTTAGAGCCAACAGCATTAAAAATCTTTTAGTACATTACAATTAAATAAAAATAATTCCAACTTTATGTCCTCAGGATCATCATTTTTACCATTATTTCTTCAGGATTTCGATTGTAATGTGATGTCACTGTAGCAATATATATATATAATGAAAAAATGACACCAAATATTGGAAAGGGAGGTTTTAGTTCTCTGTGTAAAAACGATGTATTACGTAGGTCGAGCTAATTTTTTTAACTATAACCTAACTAGTTTTTAAAGATTTTTAGGTAAGAAGTTGGTTATGCTAAAAATAAATAAAAATCATTATAAAACATTTTATTTAAAATAAATTATATTATTGTTTGATTTTAATGGTAAAAATATGTATTACAAATACATTGTAATATTTTGCCTAAACTAAATTCATATGTTAATTAATTGTGCTCGGAAGATGGTAGAATTGGCGCGTGTACAGTGCACGCCAAACCAAAAATTTTCTTCCAAAGCTTAGTCCGATGCGCCATTGGAGCAGGAGGTGCATGAACAGACCGCAGCGTGGAAGACTTCTTTCTCTTTCTATTGGTGGTGGCAGTGACAGTCACCTCCACCTGAGTTAGACTATAGGTCTTATGAAAGTCCGGCAGAAAGTTAAAGTTCCATTTCAATACTCTTTAATTGGTTTTTCATACTTTTGTTTCATGGGAGGTTGATTTTCTATAATACATGTATCATAGTCACAATCCATAATGCCCAAAACCCACGTAGCTTTGATCTTTTATAATGAAATGATTTTGGTTTAGACAATAATTGAAGAAAAAAATCATCCGAGCCGAACCACTTAGATTGTTTTCAAGTTTAATATAGTTAATCTAGATTTGATTAAATCAACTTTTAATTCAGTTAAAAATCAAAATTCAACCCGGGCTAACTCCGAGCTAGTAGAATATCGAATCTACCACTAAATTTAACAATTATTACACATGTAATGGATGCTTCTATACTACGAGAATATCAAATTGCTACGTCAGGAGGAAGATACAAATGATATGCTAAGAAGCATCATGGCCTAACAAAATAGTAAGATTTTCCTGTAAAATGACGTCGGATCCCATCACACCCTAGGGTTGTGACAAAATGGAATAGTTAGCTTAGCAACCTATGCTAAACCCACCACAAACCATGTGTACGGACTGTACAAGGAAACAAGAACATAAGGTATCTTTTCCAACGAGAGTGTACCATTCTTGGCTGGAAAGAACCAGTCACTGTGTTTCTTGAATATTACAAACCATCGTGGCTGAGGTTTGATGATATTCTAAGAAGCAATTCCATATTTCTTTTGTTTTCGTGTGTGTTATTTTTAAAATTTAAATTTTTTAAATTTTTAAAAGTCATCGCGACGAGCTGCGTCGCGATCAGGATGGAGCTTATAATATTATCCTGAAAATAAAAAATTAATTATGCCGAGGATATGAATGTATAGGCAATGGAAAACACATGCAAACATAGCTAGGTCCTCTCTCTATGAGCATCTAATGACTTCAATATTGAGGACATTGCTAATTATTCTAGCCTTTATAGGATTATTAGGCATATAATATGACAGCACTTGATTTATTGATCAGATTATGATTTATTTTTTGGAAACTTGGGATAAAGTTTGTCTCTTTGGTTCTTTTCATGCAATAATATTTCGTAATCTGCTTTATCTTTCATAATAAGATGCCCATTTTGTATTGTTGAGCACAAGTTCCATTCCTTGCAGAACTAGCCTTTACCTTTCTATAAAGATTTAAAGGGGAAAAAAAGAGAAGAAATTATAGATATAGCTGCTAGCTAGCTACCCTCTTTCCTAGCTCCTAGGGTATATTATGATTACAAACTTTTTGGAATGATGTTGGATATAGCTATTAAAAAATAAAAAGTAATAATAAAAGTTTTTTTTAAGATAAAAATAAAATATTTAAAACTCGAGTGTCTGTTCTAGAATACTGCTATTGTTTTTTAAAGTACTTTTTATTTATAAATATATTAAAATAATATTTTTTTAATTTTTAAAAAATTATTGTTGATATCAACGTGTCAAAATAATGTAAAAACACCAAAAAAATATTAATTTAAAACAAAAAAAATAAAAAAATTTAAATTTTTTCAAAAATACTTTTAAAATACAAAAACAAATCTTTTATGAAATAAAAAAAAAACTAATAAATTCAGTTTTAATGAAGAAAAAACGAATAGTTCTAAATTGTTTTTTCTAATAAGTTAAGAGTGCCCGTTTATGAATGAGTCTTTTAATTTGTTCTTCAATAACCTATTTTTAATCTCAAATATTTAATATTCTTTTTCCTATTTCTTCATGTATATTTCATATATTTTAAGTCACTTTCTTCGAACCGCTTCATTAATTAAGATAAAGCACAAGCTTCATGAACTTATTCACAATTCAAACATGAAATTATAGACCAAAGTTTCCATGTCTTGTCTATCAGAAAAATATTTATTTCATACAGCTTAAGAAGATTTTCTCGCTTCTACCTCTCTCTCTATTCATTTATTTTTTGTATGTGAAAGTTAAGAAGAGCTTAGCTTTATTATTTTTTCCATCATTGTGGTATTTGATATATTTTTTATTATTATTAACGAGGGGTATCCGGGTCAGTTTACGCACACCTCAACTAATTCCACGAGCCCTGAAATTAACGACCATGTAAATCTTCAGTGGCCATCATATAATATTTGATATTTTTTACCAATAATATAATTCTGAAATTCTAAAAATGCAACAAAAAGTTGATGGTGAAATTCCAAAAAGTTAAAAGGGATATACATATTCGAAAGTAGAATAATGATTTTTTTTTAATTCTCACAAAACTCAAATATACACTGAAAAATAAAAAATATAACATTAAAACTAATTAGTGTTTTACCATGTCATGTCATGTGAGACAATTCATTGTGGAATGAATTGTCTTTTTTGCCTTTCTCTACACAAAATAATTGCCTAGCTTATACAGTAAAATTATCTTTTTCAAGTGATTCAATGATCATTTGTAAATGAATTAGGGATGATTTAGTGAATTTGCTCTTTTTTTTCACAATAAAATTACTTCATTATCCTTTAAAGTAAAATAAATTAAACTTTCTGTTATCAATTTCATCACTTTAATCATATGAGATTAGGTTATTAGACCTTAAATTTTATGAATATTTTCTTTTATTTTACAGGGTTATCCCAATCTCATATCATGGGTAACGTGTTTGTCAATTCAACACTAATTTACGTTATTATCATCTAGGCATCTTTATTTATTTTTTGAAAAATTTGATCCGACACACAGTATAATACAAGCCACTTGAGTTGTTCCTATTGGAAAATGATTCTAGATTGAAATAAAAGATCATACAGTGAGATTGATGATGTTTTTTTTTCTGTGCATTTTATATTTTTCCCCTTTTCAGAAAAAAAAAGTCCATTCCAAAATATACCGTACTCCTTCCATTTTCGATAATATATATATATATACATATTCTCCATCCGTACTCCTGAAATGAAGAAGGTTATTACGTGGGTATAGTAACACATTATGCTTATCCTTGTCTTTCTTTAGAAGGTTCAACCTTTTCTTTTGATAAATCCAGATCAGAGAATCCATCGATGTCATTCATTGTTTTTCTTGAATGTGGGTCTCCATCAATATCATGTGGCTACTAAATCATCTAAAATCTTTATTTCAACTTAAAAGGGTTGATTCTTTGCTTAAATATATATATATATATTTTTTATTTCTTAGATTTAAATTCTAAAATCAACATTAATTTGAATATATGAAAGGTGTATTCTGAAAATTAAAATGAAAAACTTAATCTCAGTCACACATATAAGATAATTCAAAAATATAATTAATTTCTCGTCGAATAAAAAAACTTTTTGTTTTTTGCCTTTCAACATAACATGCCAATAAATGATATGAATCCAAACTAGTTAGATGAGCTTGCAATTGTTTTTTATTTTATAAAAGAAAAGACAAAATTACAGGGAAAAAAACAGTTCAAGAATCCACCTACAGAAATAATTTGGTACAAATTAGAGTCATTCACCATGATATAATATATCATAAGCTTTTTTAATTAAATATGATTTTAATTTATTTACACATCAATAAAGCTGAAAATCCCGTGTGCCTATATTTTCTTCATCTATATGGATTTCAAGGGAAGAGCATGATTGGTGTTATTACAGTTTTAAAATGTTTTTTTGTTTGGAATTATATCGAAATGATATTTTTTTATTTTTAAAATTTTATTTTTAATATTAATACTTCAAAAGGATTTAAAAACAAAATTTATATAATTTAAAACAAAAACACTCTTATTTTTTTTCAAAAATATTTTTAAAACACAAAAACAAACCGTTTGTAATCCTTCATCAATTTGACTCACTGTCACTCCACCCAAAATTTGTTGTAGCCAGGTTCCTGATATTAAAAGTAAATACTGAAAAGCTTTAAATCATTGAGTGGCATGTCTTTAAGGAATCTAATTTTTGCTCATATATCAAACTTTTTCATAAAAGTTATTGCTTAATTTTTTTTGGATTCGAGGAAACCTCACCCTCTGAAAAACGCACTTTGTGGGCCCAGGTGAGTGAGTAAAATCCCGGATGTTCCAGGCTCTTACAAGAAGTGCACGCCCTGACTCGAACTTGAGACCTGCTGTGCAGATCTCAAACCCTTTACCACCACGCTACGCTCTTTGAGGCAGTTATTGCTTAATTGCTTGTACCCCATTCTATATTCTGTCGCCTTTATGCATATGTATAAACAAATATATGCATATCGGATTATGTATGAGCATATATATATATATATATATATATATATATATATATATATATATATAGACGCATATCGGATTGCCACAACATCCTCCATGTTTATGATCTTTCCTTTTCGATTGGGAGGTTCCTTCCCCATGGTATAAAGGGAGAATGCGTGGTTCATCATCACGAATACCTAGAGAGAAAGACAGAGACGGATCCTACTAAGAAATTCCCTGCTTTGATTTAATTTCTTCTTAATCTTACTATAATTTCTATTTTTTTTTTTTTTTTTTGGGGGGTGGGGGGGGGGTCCTGTGATTTCTCTTTTTTAATTTTATAGAGAGAATCCTGTGATATAATATTTTGATCATAAAGGATCATATTCATAACATATAAGAAAAACATTTAACTAAAAACTTTGAATTATAATTTCTTAGCATAGGCTTATTTTAGATTTTTATTTAAATCAATTGAAAGCGCATAATATAATCCTAGACTTAAGATGCATATTCAATATTTTACGATAAGATGGAAAAGTAAAAAAAAAAAAACAAATTAAGAAAATAATCTATTAAACTATATCAACTCGCTGTTCAAGAATTTAATTAAGATATAATAGGACTTGTATTATGTATTATTTTAAGCTTTATTACTTTTCAATTAAATTATTTCTCTTAATAAAATTACGAAATCACGTGATATAATAGTTTTCTAAAACAAAATTCACACTAATCAAGAATTTAAATTCGAAATGCATCAAGAAATAAGTATGTTATATTTTTTTTAATTATTACCTTTTATTTTAATTTTAGGATTTTTTTTAATTATTACCTTTTATTTTAATTTTAGGATAGAAATTTTAATCTTAATTTCAATCAACTATTGTTATCCCTATTAGAAATTAATACAAATAAACATAATTATAATATCTACGACAATACACAAACGAGATTATAGTAATTTAATCATAAACAATTAATTATATATGAATACGAGACAGAGAAAAAGAGAGTGTACGTAGAATTGATTTTCTCATTAAATATATTTCCCTTAGGATAAGCTATATTTTTTTTCTAAATAGACTCATCAATGTTTCACTTCTATCCCTATAATTTATAATTTTTCAATGTAACCTATATTATTTTACAAATTTTAATTAATTTCCCATTTATTAGTAAATTATAACTAGCAAAAAACTCACTTTTGTTCAAATATTTATTTTTTTTATTTTTTTTATAATATTCCCTTTTCAATCCTCATCAATATTATAATATATCACAAAAGCACATAAAAACCTAAAAAACAAAACTCAAAAAATAATTAAAATGTAGTCTATTTAACAGGGCTAGGGATAATTTGCAACTTTTTAAAAACTAGAAGGGGAAATTGGGTGTTGATTTGTTTATAGGGCAAAAATGAAGTTTACCCTTTTTTTTCTTATTTTGGTACCATACGTGGAAAAAGGAAAGTGCTAAATCTTAAATTATGTCCTTTTGTTTTCTATTAATTTAATTGCTTGTGCTATTTAGAATTATTTTCATAAAAAAGTAGGAAACAATGACTTTGATATATATATATATATATATATATATATATATATATATATATATATATATATATATAAACCCACACATGTGATTCTTTTTTTATATATAAAGACTTGCCATCATTTGAAAAAGCTTTAATCTTATTTTAAAAATATGGTATTATTATATGATTTTTAAAATATCATTGTAATTTTCTTATTTGAAAAAAGATTTTATTTTAGAATATTAAAAACTATTAAAAAAAAAGAAGGAAAAAACCAAAGAAAGCCGAGTGCATGGATGTGGGCTTGCCTAGACAGGAAGGCCAGCATGTTTGGCCTTACAAAGGTAAAAGCCTAGACTCATGCATTTGATCTGAAGAAGGGAAAAGCCCAAGCGTACTTGTGCACAAGATCCATTACATTTGTCAATTATGCATATTATAAGATCAAAAGCTAAGAAGGTTATATATATATATATATATAAACTCACACATGTGATTCTTTTTTTATATATAAAGACTTGCCATCATTTGAAAAAGCTTTAATCTTATTTTAAAAATATGGTATTATTATATGATTTTTAAAATATCATTGTAATTTTCTTATTTGAAAAAAGATTTTATTTTAGAATATTAAAAACTATTAAAAAAAAGAAGGAAAAAACCAGCAAAGCCGAGTGCATGGATGTGGGCTTGCCTAGACAGGAAGGCCAGCATGTTTGGCCTTACAAAGGTAAAAGCCTAGACTCATGCATTTGATCTGAAGAAGGGAAAAGCCCAAGCGTACTTACGCACCTGCTTGGAGTCCAGACTCGCATACTTTTCTTTTTTTATTTAACTCAAGCATGCAACACATTGTCGACTTGAGTTTTTTTTCTTTCAAAAATAAACAAATGACGTGTTATCCACTATAATATAACCAGCTCTAATTTATTGGAAAATTAGTGTCTGATAATTTGAACCTCAAATTTTAACCTATTTCTCGTTTAAAATCACTTTAAAAAATTACCTTAGAAACCTCAATAACATTGTTCTTAATTACAAGACACTCTTTAAATACCTTCAAACTCAAAATCATTCAGAAGATAAACAAAGTTTGTAGCTTTTGATATGTTTTTCACATCATGATTAAAGATCCAAACCACATTCAATTGAATTCATATCTTCAAGACAAATCCATTGAAAACACCACACATTTATCTTAATCTAGACATACAACGCGTTGTTGACTTGAGTTTTTTTTTTCCTTAAAAAATGAGCGAACAACATGTCATATACCATAACAAATTTTGACCACCTTTGATGGATGAAAAATCGATATCCAATAATTTGGATTCAAATTTTAATCTTTTTTTTTTTGTCTGAAAACGCCTTAAGAACCTCAATAACTTTATTCTCGACCTTTAAACAAAAACCTCTAATCAAACTCCAAACTCAAAATCAAACTTAATTTAAACAAAGTTTGCATGTTTTTCTCATCATAATAAAAGTCCAAATCACTTTCATTGAATTCTTTTTTTTTAAAGATGAATCTATTGATACTAAGATTGATCATTTTATTATCAAAATGTGATTGATCAAAAAATTTCTCTCTCCTCTCCTTTTTTTTAGGACTCTCTCTCCCATCAATATACAAGGACCAAAATGTGATGAAAAATAAAGTTTTAAAATCGAAATATAAAAACTAAGAATTATAAGCACTAAGATGAAATATAAAAACCTTAAGGACAAAAATAAACTTTTTTTTCATGTCCCATTAATAATTTCAAAAAGTATCGTGGATGCACTGTAACAATTCACATCATAATAAGATAATATAGTGGATGCATCGTATCAATTCACAGTAAAATAATGAGATAAGCTATGATGAGTGTAATAGTAAAAAAGCTATCTCTTATAGATTTTTTTTAAAGTAAATTTTAATTTTAATATTTAGATGGCATTAAATGCACTATAAATAGTTTTTCTCACTGCATTCTTTTTAAAATGAAAAATCATTATTGTAACATCTTTATGTCTTCGTCAAAGAAAAAGGCGTCTTAAATTGGGAATCTAATAAACATGAATGAAGAAGGTATATTAATCATTTTAAGAAAGTCAAATAACAAGGATTAACCTACATACATTTAATACCTTTCAATTTTGTTGGATTTAGTTAAAAAAATATATTATAAAAATCTATGTTTGATTGATAAAAACTTTCTTTACTGTTTCCGTAAAAAAAAAAAAAAGATAAAAACTTTTCTTCCTACTCCATCAAAACAAAAGGCAATGTTCATTTTCCTTAAGATAAATCACAAAAAAATAAATTCATTATGTATATACTCGTATTTCACTATGAATATGAATATGTATAGTTAAATGATCATTTTCCCTCCACATTAACAACCAGTGAAGTGAAAGTGGAGGGTAAATTGATGTTTTTACTAGGTTTATTTGACATTATAAAATTAGTTTTTAAATTTTTTTAATATAATAAAATGGTTTAATTACCAAGAGCTTTTTATTTTTTTTTCATCTTTTTCAAAACAATAAAATGATTAAAATGCTTCACAAAGCAAAATTTACTAAACTGGCTTTTAGGGTTTTATTTTATTATTCTTATAATAATTATTTTTTGTTATGATCAAGTGCATTGAGAGACAATTTAGTATTTTTATAAATATAAATATTATTAAAAACAATAGTTGACGCCTATATTGAATGCGTCAACACGTTAATGGTTCTCACACGCTCTGGGTGGTGCATGTGGCTTCGCTAGTTAGCCAAGCACCAGTTTTCATGGCGGCATTGGGAAAGTGTTTGGCGTTCCCTCCATATATGAACGGTGTGTATGGGGAACGGACCGCTGGTTTGACGTTGACAATCTTTTCTTATTTTTTTCTTTTCTCTCTCTTTCTTGATTCTCGTGCCAAAACATCTAATTTTTTAAACCAACCTTTTAATTTTGTTTTTTTTTTCAGATTTGATTTTTATTCTTTTGACTATTATTTGTTTTATTTGAAATAATTTATAAATTTTTTTTTTCATTTTCATCCTTCTTCAATTTTCTCATCAATCAAATTTTGTCTCCATTCTTTTAATTGCTATTTATTATTATTATTTTCTTAATTTTTTTTCAATTTCATCTCTCATTGTTTTATTTCATTTAATTTTTATATCAGATTTAGTTCCCGTTCTTTTAATTGCTATTTGTTTATTATTATTATTATTATGAATTATTGAAAATTTTGCTTTATGATTTTTACGGGTTCGGCTTCTATGGGGTAACATGGTCTCATGATCAAGGTCATTAGTGTTGAAGACTAACTTGATTTGACTTCAGACTTTTTAGGTTCTTTTTTTTTTAAAAAAAATTCATTTCATTCTTTGAAATTAGGTTATTAGGCCTTCGACTTTGTGATTTTTGCCACTTTCTTTTCTACGGGGTTATGATAATCTCATATCTCAGGTTAGTTGAGTTAACCCCAGTTGAATCAGGTTTCTTTCTTTATTTTTTTTAATCAATTTTTTTTCAATCTCGTTATTCATTATTTAATTTACTTGAAAGTTGACCTCCATCTTTTTATTCGTATTCTTTTGTAGAGGGCTATCATGACCTCACAAGCATGTCACGAGTTTAACATGCTAACTAGAATCATGTTTTTTTTTTTGTATTTTTAAATGTGATATTTTTTTCAATTCATCCATCAATGTTTGAGTTTCTGGTAATTGAGCTTCAAATTATGTTTTTCTTTTTATGAGGTTATCCTATTCTTATTCAATTATTTTTTTTATTATTAAATAAGATCGTTGAGACATTTTAAAAATATTTTTAGACTATCTTTTTATGATATTGACAAATGTTAATACCCTCCATCAAATTTGCCTCCTCTTGGTGGATTAAAAAGAAAACATTAGTATCATAATTAATACCTTGAAAAATTGTGGTTCCAATAGGATGGTTTTTTTTATAAAAAAAACATGATTATAAGATTCTCAATTGACTTTTAGGGTTATTTGCTCATTCTATTATAATAGTCAAACATATATATATATAATAAATCCTACCGCAAAAAAAGAAAGGAGAGGTTAATTAGGAACTTTAATTAAGTCGTACCGTTATTTAAACCCACGATTTTTCTAAAAAATTAATACATTTGGAAAGTTGCACTTATATAATAATTAGAACAGGTCAATTACATCAATTAACGCCTGTAGGGCACATATTAGCAAATATTAGAAAAACCAGATAAATATTATTGAACAAAATATTCATAGAATTTACTCTCTTTTTTTATTCAAGATATTCTTGTAAGAGAGCACCCTCACATTAGCACAATGAATTCAAAAAAAAAAAAAAGAATTAATAAACATTTATTAATACTAGTCTCAATGTTTGAATTTAGAAAATCAAGAATCACCTATTAACTATGAATAATATCTTGGAATTAGATTGTTTTAGGACATATTTATTTTTGTATTTCAAAAATGTTTTGTATAAATTTAAAAAAGAAAATTCTTTAAATTAATATTTTTTAAATAATTTTGATGTATTAATATCAAAAATATTTTTTTTTAAATATTTTAAAAAAATTATCACAATTTTAAGTACTATTAAATTAATGTTAATAATTTAATTATGAAGATAAGAAATTAAGAAATAAAAAGAATAAAAAGTTTAATTAGGCCATGAAAGGTGCCCAAAACCGACCTTGTCCACTTTCCCTCTCTCTATTTAATCCCAAAGACTTTCCTTTTCTGCAGCAATAAAATCTTTAAAAACACACCCTCTCACCCCCCTCTCTCTCTCCCTCTCTCTCCCTATCTCTGTCTCTCTATGATACTGACCTTTCCTTTCATTTTCTTCTCCTTTTCTCTCTGCTGATTCTAGCCGCCATTAGTAGCTACTGCTCTTTTCTTGTCCTTCTATGTAATAAATACTACCCTATGTGCTTGGAAACCAAAGACTCCAAGAAAATATTGTTGCAATATTATAAAGCAAAACCAAAGCATACTTTTGTACTTGCCCTAGTCTTTGACTCCTGAACACACACACAGATAACACAGATACTTATGCCTGTCAACCATCTTTATGTTGCTACTCTCCTATTTAATGCCTCTGTTCCTCTTCTGCTTCATGCGTTCATACATTATATTTTCTTCCTCCATTAGTAGACAGAGTTAAGCGGGGTTTGTCTACAATCTTTGATTTCTCCTTCATTTCTTGCTCTAATCAATCACAAAAAACAGAAACTTGGATCATCACTCCCTTTCAACCTTTGAAGAAAGTTCTGTGCGTATTTCATATCATTTGAGCTTACTTTCTTGATATAGTCTTGATCAAAATAAGCAACTTTGTTTTATTTATTTGTTTCTAGTTTACATGCTAGTTTAGAAACAACAACAACAACGATGGCAGAGAAAGAACTGGATTTCTATTCTCACAAACTTCCCTCTGCTTCTCAGGTAACCCCGGAAAACTCTTTTCACTTTAGAACATGTTCTTGTCTGATATTGATGTTGATATAAATGTTTTCTTGGGTTTAACAGGTTGTTGAGGAGCTGAAAGAGTTATGGGGCATGGCTTTGCCAATAACAGCTGCTCACTTAATGGCCTTTTTTAGAGCAGTGGTCTCAGTTATGTTCTTGGGCAGGCTAGGCAGTCTAGAACTAGCTGGTGGTGCACTTTCCATTGGGTTTACAAACATCACTGGTTACTCTGTCCTTGTGGGCTTAGCTTCTGGGCTAGAGCCAGTCTGTAGCCAAGCTTATGGCAGCAAGAATTGGGACCTCCTTTCACTCTCTCTTCAACGCATGATCTTGATACTAGGCATTGCAATCATACCCATAAGTCTCTTGTGGCTTAATCTTGAATCAATCATGAATTTTATGGGCCAAGATCCAAATATTACTGCAATGGCTGCAACTTACTGTATTTACTCTCTCCCAGACCTTTTAACCAACACTTTATTACAGCCCTTGAGGGTTTTCTTAAGGTCACAGGGGGTGACAAAACCCTTGATGTATTGCTCTTTATTGGCCGTTATTTTCCACGTGCCGTTGAACTATGTTCTTGTTGTGGTGATGGGGTGGGGGGTCCCTGGGGTGGCTTTGGCATCAGCCGTGACTAACATGAACATGGTGGTGTTGATGGTGGCGTATGTGTGGTGGGTTAGTGGACAGTGGGAGATGAAATGGAGGGTCGAGATTGGAGGTGTGTGTGGTGGGGTGGGACCACTTTTGAAGTTGGCAGTCCCTAGTTGTTTAGGGATTTGCTTGGAGTGGTGGTGGTATGAGATAGTGACTCTCTTGGCAGGGTACTTGCCTAATCCCACACTGGCGGTGGCCGCCACTGGGATACTAATCCAGACCACTAGCATGATGTACACTGTCCCCATGGCACTTGCTGGCTGTGTCTCTGCTCGGGTAATTCCAAAAACTAACTTCCCACTTTTCATAACAAATAATCTAGGATTGTTACTTATGTACATATATTTATGTGCATACATGTTGATGGGTCACTATAACATAGATTCTTGCTATGCAGCCCGTAATTGTGTTTATTTTTAGCTGCGATGTTACCCTTCAGGAAGTCAAATATGGCCCATTTTTTTTCTTAGCCAAGTGGTTCGGCGGTTGAAAGAATGATTGTTGCATGCCGAGAGATTTCTGACCTAGGAAGGGGGGAACCCATTGAACGGGAACTGCCTTGGCTTGGTGTGTTGAGCATTTAACCCATTTTCCAACATAGGTTACTGCTACTTCATACACAACTTAGGTTACTTTGGTCTAAACAGTGTTTACGTAAATAGTGTGATGTTGAGATTCTTAATTACTTTGATATGGTAAGGATTTTCTTTTGTGCATGAGGAACAGCTTGTGAAAAGATTGGTATCAAACAAGTTGATGAAACAGTATAAAATCTTCTTAGCATGCTCTATTTATTTGTTAGGTGATTGCATCATTTTGGAGGACCCATCTTGGATCATACGCGTAGTGTGATTGCACAAAATTAGTAAATGACAAGCTTTGCTTTTGCTTACTTTCTATCAAATCTCAAATTCCATTGGCGTGTGACGATATGGTATAACCAGCAAAAGTGAACCAATTAAGTGGCCTCTTTCCCTGGAATATCATTTCCCCCCTCTTCCTTTTTCTTGGGTTTTAAGCTCACAAATATCTACACGTATCTGTTGGGATATACTGCAGGTAGGGAATGAACTTGGAGCTGGAAAGCCGTACAAAGCTAAGTTGGCCGCCATGGTTGCACTGGGTTGTGCCTTTGTGATTGGTATTCTCAATGTGACATGGACAGTATTCCTTAGAGAGCGATGGGCTGGCTTGTTCATTAAAGATGTGCGTGTTAAAGGACTTGTAGCAGCTGTTTTGCCAATAATAGGCCTCTGTGAGCTTGGCAACTGCCCTCAAACAACTGGCTGTGGCATCCTACGTGCCACGGCACGGCCCGCTGTCGGGGCTGGTATAAATTTGGGCTCATTTTACTTTGTGGGCACCCCAGTGGCAGTGGGGCTGGCCTTCGGGCTAGATGTCGGGTTTTCTGGACTGTGGCTAGGGCTCTTGTCAGCCCAAGCGGCTTGTGCTTTGTCTATCCTTTATGTTGTGTTGATCCGTACAGATTGGGAACATGAGGCTCTGAAGGCCAAGGAGTTGACCAGCATGGAAATGAGTGCATGCAATGGCGTTGGTCGCAAACAACATGAAGAAGACGAAGAAGAGAGTAAAGGGTTGTTAATGAATGTTAATGGTAACATGGTAGATGATGTTTGAAGGAGAGGGTGAGATTTGAGATGGTAGCATGGTGCTTGGCTTTATTAGATTTCTTTTGAATTTTTAGTTGCTTTTTGGGGAGGATATGAATAGTTGGAATTTTGTGTCGCCTTTTTTTTCGTTGTTTTGATCGGGTTGTCATGGAGAACCTCTTCGTGAAGGTTGTCATGGAGCTCTTTTGTGGCCAGAAAGAATGGCACTCCGAATGTAAAAGCACTCTTACTTTAAAGAGGAATGGCCTACATCTTGCTTCTTCAAAGTCGCTTTGTCTTTGTTGTGTTTCTCCTTCTCTAATTGCATGATTTGCTCTTGGACCCTACAATTGGCAAAGGAAGAACCCACTAATCAGCAAAACATTTCAGGATTAAAATGCATGACTTAACCAAAAATGGGAAGAGAATACACGAAGATGTAGCGTTGGAGCTTGCAAGAGAATGGAAGCTAAGGTAGCAAGCAATTCTCGCATCCAGGCCTGAGATCGCTTGCAGGATTTGTTGCCAGAAAAGGGCCAAGGAACAACACGAGAATGAATTATAGGGGAGGTGCGCAAAAGGCTAGATGCATGTGTACGGGTGCCAAAGAAAGTTCCTCCTTATTGGCCTACACAAATGGGTTCCACACCTCCCTTCTCTAGACAACTACTTGGCAGAGAGTAGGAATCATTGCTGTATTGATTAAATATTATTGAAAATTCTAGGCACAAAAGCTGCAATTGAATGTCAGAATACAATGGAACAAGAAAATCCTGCTGCCTTTTCTCTTTCATTACATAATTGCTTTCTGATTCTATCAAATCCAGCGTATGTTGTCGTTTTATTTGAGAGATTACTTTCATATTTGAGCTCTAAATGACTGTATATATTCAACATTTTAAAAGTTTTTTTAATTGAAATTTTTTATATATAGTTTTAGATCATTTTGATGCGCTGATGTTAAAAATAATTTTTTTTAAATAAAAAAAATATTATTTTGATATATTTATGAGTAAAAAACACTTTAAAAAGCTACCGCAACCACAATTCCAAACACGTTTTTGTTTTCACATGCATCTTTTTTTGTTTCATTTTCATTCTTGTGGAATTAAACTCGAGATTTTCATATTGAAATGTCTAAACTTTTGATCAACCGGGTTTTTGATTGAGTCAGTCAAATTTTTTTTTCTTCCGACCTGAACTGATACATGCCTTGGTTAGCCGAGTTCTGATTTGACATGTCTTGCCATTTTAGGTTTTAAAACAATACTTTGAATATGTGAGAATGTTATAGTACATGTACTAGCTATCTGACTCGTGCTTTGTCTTGGGTGAGATAATTATTTTTTAAACATATATAAATAAATATGCAGGTTTTTCCAAAAAAAAATTGACATAAAAAGATCATAAGCGTAAATTAAAAAACTTATACATACATTTAATTAAATAAATTGAGAATCTTTTGTGTCAACAAATAAAAAAAAAGTTGTTAATGATAACGAAAGACTAAACTGGAAGAATCGAGAGATAGATAAAGATCAAGATATTTGATCTTTTAAAACTGGTCACTTACATAACTGTGTGTTAATGACTTGTTTATTAAAATAATTTTTTTATTTAATCAAATGATAATAAAAATAGTCACACACATGAAATCAATTGAATAAAATCAAAGGAAAAAAAATATTATGTAAGGATGCACATATTAAAAAAAAAAGCTATCATTTTATGTGAAAATCAAGTAAAAACCAAATGATATTTAACCAAAGAATAAATTGAAAAGTAAAGAGATAAATATGGATGTAGAAATATGATCTTGACACAGGTGATAGACTTAATTGTATTTAATAATATTATTTCTTAGAATTAATATTTTATTTAATTAAACAACAATTAAAAAAAACACACACACACACACATAGGCGATTTAATAAAATTAAGTAGGATTGCACAAAAAGAATGTCTCTTAAGATCATGAAAATTTTTGAAAGCATAATCATAAACAAACTAAAATATTAAATCATATTTTTATTATTAAAAAAACTTCATAAAAAATTGTAAAAACTAAAAGAAAAAAAACAATAAAAACCCAAACATGAAAGGATGAAATTATAAGGGAAAAAAAAGAGAACAAGAAAAAACTAATAGACCCTAAAAAAAGACCTAGGCTTGCGACTTATTTTTTTCAAAAACAAATATGTAGAGGATGTGTCACTTGCTATGCCAAATGGCGCGTCACCTGCTTCTTTTTATATTTTAGCCACTTTAATGGCTGAAAAATCAAGGGTGTTGAATTTTTTTACCTAAAAACCCATTTCTCACCTACTACATTCATAAAACACTCCACACACCTTGATAAACCTATATATGATCTTAAATAACTCGAAAACCAGTCAAAAGACCCAAATCAAACTGAAACAAAAAAATATTATCGAACTCAGATCTACCATCTCAGGTGATAGAAGGGCAAAAAACACGTATAAGAGACTCCCCTAATTGAATAGAACCTATTGACACTAAAATTGATCTTTTTCATGGGCTAAATCAGTGTCAACTAAGACTATTTCTCTCTCTCTCTACCTTTAAAATCCAACAACTTCATCTATTATCTTTCAAACAAAGGACTGAAAAGTAAGAAGATTGAAGTTTTATACCATAATAGAATTTTTGAAATATTGAAAGACCAAAAAGTTATAATTGAAAAAGTAAAAAGGATCAAAATATACTTTTTACCCCATTTTTAAATTGTCGCCCTTTTTCTTGTTGTTTTACACTTTGGTCTCTTCTTTTTCAATCTTGTTACTCCTTAAAAATTATTGATAAATTGATCATGAATCTGGTAAAAAGGATACAATTGAAGAGAAAAAAATTTTGAGAACTAAATTATATATATAAAAAAAACATCATTATAAATTGCTACAACGAGTTTTAGTATTGTCTATAATAATTAGGTGTACATTCTTTTTATATATATATATATATATATATATATATATATCTTTCTTTACACACACACACACACACACACCCACGCACACAAACAAAGAGGTCCGATCAGAAACTTTTTGAGAAGATGTGAATGATAGTTGATTTAAGGGGTATTTGATAATATAGTAGCAGTTGCGGTTCAAAATGCTTTTCACTCAGAAGTACATTAAAATAATATTTTTTTATTTTTTAAAAATTATTTTTGATATCAGCATATCAAAACGATCTGAAAACATAAAAAAAAAAATTTTAAGTAAAAAAAATTCACATTCCCAAACACTACCTTACAAATCTACTAAGTATGCATTACGCCCACTAATCCAAGGAAAACCATTTTTTTATATTATATAGTTCCAAGTAACAATATTTAATTTAATTTTCAAATCTAGTCTCATTGCTCTTGCACACTTATATCTCACATTTTATGCTTGGTGACTTGGATGGTATTCTTAATCTATAAATAGGGAAATGACTCGATACTACTTGTATAATGAAGTAATTTTTAATATATTCTTATATTTTTAATTGTCTTAATTTAATTTTAACAGAAGAATTTTTGTTATTATTTATTACATCTATTTTTTTTCCAAATTAATAAAAAAGTCATGTGACTTGAACATAAAATTAATGACTAGATACTACTTGTATAATGAACTAATTTTTAATATATTCCTATGTTTTTAATTGTGTTAATTTAATTTTTAAGCGAAGAATTGTTTTTTCAATTATTTATTCCATCTATTTTTTTATCCAAATTAATAATAATAAAAAAGTCATGTGACTTGAACATGATATATTTAATGCCTAAAATGTCCTTTACTCTATATAGAATAAATAATTTATTTGTCCCTGTATTTTAAAAGTTATTTCCACTAAATCCACATGTATAATTTGTATATGTTATATTTTTAGTTTTAAGTTGAGATGTTGATAAAGAATAGTTTATTATAAAAAAGTAGCTTACAAGTCCTAAGCAATTCTCGCAAAATTTAGTTAGTTTTTTATTACTGACCTATACCTTACGATATCTTATAAAACATAGAACAAGCATATATTATTATGATTAAATTATTATTTTAATCATGTATGTTTGCCATGTTATATATATATATATATATATATATATATATATATATATATATATATATATATAAAGAATCAATTGCGTATATGTTTTGCTTTTCTAATTAAGATATTAAAAGGAGAAAAGTCTAGTTTTAAAATATGAATTTATAGATCATATATAATTAAATTACATAGTTTTTTGTTAATTTTCTGAGTACATTATTGTAGATAGATTTATTGAAGATATAACTAAAACTTAAAGACATAAGAGGTACAATTATACAAAGACATCTTTTAAAATATAAAAATAAATAAGTACTTATTTTATTTATAGGTAGGAGAATTTTAGAAATCAAAATATATTACATGTAAGTTATGTAATTTTTTTGATAATATAACTTTAAAAAATAAATGAAATAATATATTAGATAAATATTATTTACTCAGAGATTAAATTGGTATAATTAAAGTTATAACAATATATATATGGTCGAACAAATTGAGCCATTTTCCTTTGAAATGTCTAATGTTTTTTTTTTTAACCCATGACTAAGTATTTTTTTTTTCCTATTCAAAGAATCTTGGTCCAAACTTCATCGAGTTTGCTAGGTCATCACATATATAAACATAAAGTTATAGATTTAAAACGGTTTGTTCACTTACGATCTTAAACAAGAAACTCATTTTTCACTTTAGAAAGAAAATTATATAGTAATTTTGAAGTTTTCATACTTTGTATTCTAAAGACACAAGGCATCATCCTAAGAATAGATTTACGAGAAAGTTAATCTATTTATTGTTTCATATTACATTCATCTTGAATAGACATTACAATGTCATGGTTCTCTACTATTATATATGAAAACTGAAATAAAAGATAATCATGATGAAAATATGATCACAACATTATAGAAAGCATATCTCTTCACCCCCCCCCCTTTCAAGCTTAAGTCAGGATTGGATCGATGAAGAGCTTGCTATGATTAGGAACAAACTTGAGAGAACTTAATGATTTTAAATGACATGAGCTACTTATTCCCGAACAAAATGAACATCAATCTCAATATACTTAGTGTGATGATGATAAATGGGGTTTTTTCCCATGTCGATAGCATTGATATTGTCGCAACATAGTATAGAGGAAAGCATGCATTACCCAATGCTTTTTAGAAGGTGCATGAATCACACAAGTTCAATGGTGGTTGTCACTAACGTGCGATACTCTGCCTCAACTATGGAATAAGACACAATGGTTTACTTCTTGATCCCCAATATAACAAGTTATCACCTATATAAATAGCAAATCTAGTGGAGGAACGACGATTATCCCTACAACTTGCCCAATCTGCATCATAAAAACCATGAAGTGCAATGAGAGAAGCTCAAACAAAATTAAAATTGGGGTTAAGAGTGCCTTTGAGATATCAAAAAATATGTTTAACAACAATAAGATGAGTGTTATAAGGATTTTGCACGAATTGATAAACATAATGAACAACAAAAGAAATATGAGGTCACATCAAGGTTAGATATTATAGAGAACCAACAAGACACCAAAAAAATATAGGGTCAGACAGGATATCATCGTCATTAGCAATCAACGAAGTACGAAAATCCAACAGAATGAATACATGTTTAGCACTATCTAGACAAATTTCTAAAAAAGAGATAATAAACAACATGTTTAGGTGACATTAATTGTGGACTCATCACGAGGAATTTGAAGCCCTAAAAAGAAATGAACATCAATAAGATCTTTTATGTGAAATGTGATAGATAAATGATAAATAAATTTGCTAACTTATGAATTTGAGATCTTGATTAGAAGGATATCATTGACATAAATTAAAATTAAAAGAATATTTAAGCCTTGACATCAATAAAACAATGATTGATCATAGGGACATCTTTGAAAACCAATTTGTTGAATATAGTTATTGAACTTTATGTACCAAGCTCGAGTTGCTTGTTTTACTCTATAGAAAGCTTTATAAAAGTGGCTGACATGACGAGGATAAGAGGAGTCCTCAAAACCAAGTGTTTGGGATTAGTAGACATGTTCTAAGTCATCATAAAGAAAAGTATTGCTTACATTAAATTACTTAACAGACTATCCTTGTGACAAACAAAGCATAAGAATCAATCTAATATTATTAGGTTTAACTATTAGATTAAATGTTTCATCATAGTCCAAACCAGGAAGTTGTGTGAAACCATAAGCAAATAATACAGCTTTATACCATTCAGTTGAACCATCAAATCATGATTTAATTCTAAACACCTATTTACTATTAATGAAATTCATGTTTGGTTTTCTAGGCATAAAAGTCCATGTATGGTTGTTATGAAAAGCATCAATTTCTTCTTGCATGGCTTGCTTCCATTTTGAATAAACTAGAACTTTCTTATACATTTGAGGTTCTTACAGTTGGTTTGCAAGATCAGTGATAAAGTAAGTATGTATTAGGTGTCTTAAAGAAAAAAGGATCTTGGTTTTTAATATGTATGTGTGAATTGGTTTGATCATATGATAAGTTCTATAAGGAACATATTGTGAGATAAGTTGAATCTATCTTTAAAGAGCACAATCTTGATGCGTCCTAAATAGTAGTTGGAGGATCCTAGCATGGTGTACACTAACCAAAGTAGAACTAGAAGGATGCAAATGGTTAATTAATGGAATATGATTAGTTACATATAGAGAATTTAAAGGAGAAGATTGTGAAATAGCAATCTAAAAAGGCTTGGAAAGTTCATGAACTTTAGATCTAATAGAGCTTTATAGACATACGAATGAAAATATAAGTTTATTAAATTTTATAAGCCAATAGATATAGGTGTGGCTCATATGTATGTCAAAGCATTAATACTCTTTATGTTGATTAAAGCATTCCAAAAACATATATCATATAGATTTATACTCTGGCTTTGACCTATGAAAAGGTGTAAGGCTTGAATAACATGCACATTCAAAAACTCAAAGAAGAGTATAAGATGAAGGGGACCCAAAAACAAGCTCATAAGATGACTTGTAACCAAGATTAGAAGTAGGCTACTAATTAATAATGAATATTGCAATGGTAAATTCTATTATCCAAAATTCGATAAGAACGAAGGCATGTGCCATTAACATTAAAATGGTTTTCATAATGTGTCGGTGTTAACATTCTACAAATGTGTTTGCTTTGGTGTCCCTTAACATGATAATTTGTGAATAATCCCATAAGCTAGAAAATAAGTTTGTAAGATTTTGTTAACAAATTCACCATTACCATCACTTTAAATTATTTTAATATGAGCATTGAGCTAATAGTTTATCTGCTTCGGAAAAGAAGAAAAAAAGGTAGCTACATCAAATTTAAGAGTCATAGAAAAATGTCATTTATATCAAGAGTATTCATCGATAATGATTAAATAAAATCAAAATTCATCATAGGAAGGACCAAGTGCACGACCTTACATATCAGTTTGAATAATATGTAAAAACGAAGTAACAAAAAATTGATGAGACTCAAATAGAAACTTTATTGATTATTTCAAACATAACTTTTCAAAATTCAACATTTTTATTCAAATATGGAAAAATAATAATAAAAGTATAAGAGTCTAAGATTGAGGGTGTCCAAGTCGAGCATATCATAAATTGTTGGGTACTTAATTTGCTAGAAGTCGAACTAGAGAATGTAAATGTCATTACAGGTTGATTATGTACATGTCATTTATCACTGAGCCTTTAAGTAGCATCTATTCATTCTGATTAGTACTTAAAAGTGCATTTTTATCAAGGTTTTATATCATCATTTTGCATTTGAAGTATCAATAACTCCTTAACTAGAGCATGTTTTATAATAACATATCTAATAATATAAGATACCTTTAATTTATGGTAAATATTCATCTTAAATGTAGGCCTATCACATAAATCAAAGGATTGATTGATGAGTTTAACTATTGAAATTGAGAAGACAAAGGGATGGGTAAGCTTAGAAAAGAGATGTTGGTTCGGTCCAAACTGGAACACCATTCGGTTATTGAATCATAACTGGAGCTGTAGAACTTGGATTTAGTTCTGGTTTATATGTATGGAAAGTTAAGACATAGGCCTAAAACTTTCATGAGAGTCAAAGATTTAAAAGTGCCATTTTCGAGTTCAAATGATAGCAACAACGGAGAAGTCGGAATCTGTCCAGCAGCCCAGATATTGTTCAGTGTTCAGCCCATATATCGATTTCTAGAAGTTCAAATGACCTCATTTTTGTTTTGTTGGAAAGCTGAGACAATTTCCCAGAACTTTCATAAAGACTATCTGTTCAAATTCTGATGTTAGCATTGACGTTTTCTGCAGACAAGAAGATAAGGATTGTTACCAAGTCAAGAGGTGACCACCCACTCAATAATTAGTCATCAAATCAATAGTTCCAAATTTTGGCCTATAAAAGGAGGCATTTGCCATGCATTTAAGCATCTTGGTTTTCAGATCAAGATCATTTCCTTACTTGCTTTTTTTCTTTGTAGTTTTAATGTTTTAGTTTTATTTCATGTTATAGTTTCATTAATATCTTGTTTATGCCTTTCATTTTCTTTACTATACTTATATAATTATGTTCTCATCTTGTTTATTTATGTTCTTTTCTTCATAATGTTTAGCTAAGTTTAATATGTCAAGGTGAAAAGGTTTCACTAATGGTGTTAGGATATGTATAATATAAACTCAATATGGACTTCAATGTTTACATCCAAGAAAGTTTGTTATTAACATGTCTTATCTTTTTATCTTACTAATTTTTAATACCTTACTTGTTAAATGGTTAATCTAGATTTGTGTTGTATAACACTTGGTACAATAAATGCTTGATCCTTCAAAGCCAACTGTATGGTATAACCGACACTTGTGCTATGAAAAGAATTTGATTTGTTGTTAACATAAGTTAGCATCATAAATTCCTGACAATATTTAAAAGTATTGCACTACCAGAAAATCAATAAATACAAACAGAAATACCGAGGGAATTACCGTGGAAAAAAAATTAAACAAATTCGTTGCTAAACTGTGAACATTGTTCATCATGTCAATTACAAAGGGAATCACCGACGGAATTTTTCGTCAGTATTTTTCGAGAGCACCGAACTGTTCACTTTCCAATTGCCTGTTAATTGTTGTTCTTTACGGACAAAATCACCGACGGATTGAAAAGTCGTCGGTGTTATTTGGTCTGTTTTCCGAAAAAATTCAATTAATTTAAAATTTTCATTTAAATATTACAGATGGAATCACCGACGGATTGAAAAATCGTCGGTAATTGTTGGCTGTTTCTGAAAACATTTTACGAAATTGAAAATTTAAATTAAATATTACCGATGGAATTACCGATAAAATAATAAAAAAAATTAATATTCAATTATCCGTCGGTAAATCCGTCGCTAACACGCCCTAATAAAAAGCCTGAATCCCCTTTTTCATAAGAGATAGACTCACTTCTTCTTCTTCTTCTCCTTCTACTTCTTCTTCTTCACTATATGTAAAAAACATCAATATCTATTTCTTTCTCTTCTTTTCTCTGCTCATCTCCTTCTCTTTTCCTCCATGCTTGGGTATGTCTTCTTCTTCTTTCTTCTTTTATCCTCTTAGTTTTTTTTAATTAATATGCTTTACGAAAAAAAAATTCTCTTCTTAGCTTCACTTGCAACTACATTAAGGTAAGATTTATCTTTTTTCACGATGTTTTTCATTATATTTGTTTTTTATTTTATTTTTAATTGTTTTTGTTCTTAATAATTGTATAAATGTTGTTGTGAGATTTTTTTTTCATATAAGATCAATTTTTAGTTGATTTATCTATAGGATTTTTAAATTTTTAGCAATTGCAACTTCATTTTTTTCATATGAATTTTTTTAGTTGAATTTATTTTTTTCATTTTATTTATTTGTTGCAAATTTGTTTGAGTTGATTTTCTTATTCTTTTTTCCAAGCATTTTGAGTATATATTATAGAGTGTTGATTTATGTTAATGTAATTATTTTATAATTTTATAAAATGAATTTTTTTTAAAATGTTTTTAAATACTTACCGACGGAATTACCAACAAAAATTACCGATGGAATTTCCGTTGGTAATAAAAAAATATTATTACTGACGCGTCTGTTCCGTCAGTAAATCCATCGATAATAATATTTTTTTATTACCAATGGATTTACCAACGGACAAAAAATTACCGATGAAAGATTCACCGACGGAGCATTTCCGTCGGTGATTTTGTTGGTAAATAAATTATCGATGGAATATGTGTCTTACGACGGAAAAATTCCGTCGGTAAAACTGTTAAATGTTGTAGTGTTGGTGTTACTTAAATAAGATAACTAATATGACCATGTTAATAATTTATAATGAGCTATTAATGACAAATCATCCGATTAGAACCTTCTTTGTGTGTGGTTTCCAGTTGAGTAATAAAAAGAGTTTATATTATACTTATTTGAAATACCATTAGTGGATCCTCTAACTTTGACATTTGTTTTTATCATTGTTTAATCCTCACATTAATTTCACATCTCAAAATTCTCTTTAACTCATTATTATTATTATTATTATTATTATTATTATTATTATATAGTTAATCTCCATGTGGTTCGACCCCGGTCTTGCTGGGTTATTTATTACTTTGACACTCCTGCACTCGGGATAAGACATCAACTCTTTGATCGTGTCACATTCCCATGTCCTTAAGAAGAAATTCACGAGGATAAAAAAAATAGTTATTATCCTTTGTAAATTGAAAATAGATATAGATTTCTTTTTAATTAATATCGAGACAATAAAAACATTGTTCATTTTGATATTAGCAATGGGCAACAAAAGTTGTTCAATATCATATATAGGTTATCCATGTCCATTTCCAATCATAACATAATCATTTTCGAGATAAGAATGAATACCTTGTAATTTACTTGTATCACATGTCATGTGATTATTTGTGCAAGTATTGAGATACTGAGTATCCCCTATAGTATTAATAATTTATAGGGCATCAAGTTTTATATTGGTATAACATCCATTTGCTTTATGGTTTGAGCCTCTATGCATAGAGAAGATAAATGTCACCATTTCTAAGACTATTTCTATATCCATCATAATTTTATAATAGTTGTGGTTTAGTTTTAAAATAACCTACTAAGCATCTTTGTATCTTGATTAAGAGTTGGGCAGATGATTGACACCATTACGGTTATAAGGATCATGACCTTCATGAGGTCTTGTATTGGTTCTGCCATGATTTGTTTAAAATGCAACATTGGAAGAGGTTGATCATGCTATTATAAAGTCTTATATTGAAATCATAAAGTTTGCTAAACCAATGCAAAAGTATCCTAAGCATTAAAAGTCACTACTATAGGATCAAACTAGGATCCTAAGCATCATATAACATAAATGACGAACTAATATTCATATATTGGCTTCTTTGTACAACAGAGAGACAACACTAAAGAGTTGGCTTTTTACAGATAGTCCTTTAAAGAGAAAATGCCTTTATTGAGAGACTATAACTTGATTTTCATATGTTAAATACGATCCCAAGTATGATTACCATGAAAAGTCTTCAAAACTTGCCAAGCTTCATGAAAGGATTCATTGTTAATGACTTAGGATAAGGGACCATCAAACATAGATCTATTGATCCATCCAAGAATTAATTGGTCAATGTGCAGCCAGTTAGCTTTTGCGAGGTTGATTTGTAACATATCATCCTAACCAATGATAGTTGGTGATAGATATAAAACTTAATTTTATATGTAACTGAGAAGGCCATCACTATATAAAAATGCAGTGATCTATGTTTTCAATAAAAGATAATTGTTGGAGACTAACTTAATGGAGATATTATGTAAATGAGCATTAAAGATGAAAATTCAAGAAAATGAGAAGTGAATAAAGGTAGGATTGAAGAGGTCGAAAACCTCATTGTTTGTACCTCTAGTAGCTCTGATATCATGTAGAAAAGTTAACCTTTTTATTCTTTCATGTTACATTCATTTTAAATAGAGATTAAAACATAAATATTGCTACACATGAAAACGGATATACAAATCAAAACAAGAGAATCATGGAGATATGATCACAATATCATTGAAGAAAGGATTTATGGCAAAGAAAATCATGAAAATATGATTACAACATCATGAAGAGCATATATGTTCAAGATAAACATTACAGTGAATTTGTAATATGTAGAACATAAAGTACGGTTCAAAATATCAAATGTTTAAAGTTGTTACCTATTTTGTGGGCCCTGCATAAAAAATTAGAAAAAATGAAAATAAAAAAAAAATTGAAAAGAAATCAGAAAAATATATATTAATGGGAAGAACATGAAGCATGCCTAGAAAATTGCCAAAAAATGGTTGGGAATGATCAAAATATACAAGGTTGGAGAATTGGCAGTTCAAATTTGACTGATGAAGGCCCTGTTGACAAGAAAAAAATAATTTGAGAAGGAAAATACAAATTTAGGTGTTTAAGGACTCAAATGGTTTGGATTCATTCTTCGACATTAATAGGTGATAATGGTTCAGATCATGGTCTCTTAATGATCCCTATTACCTTTTAAAAACTCATGATAAAGGCAGAAACAAAAAAAGCTGGAAAGAGACATCAGCCCTTCAACCACCTATCCTCAACATTGTTACCACCTCTCTATCTACTCTCATAGACACACCTACATTGCCATTCACCATCATGACTTAAGTAAAGATACCAAAGAGACCATTACTAGTGGTTGGATAAGTTCGCTTATGCCAAATGCATGTTGTTTATGGTTAAGAATGTGAAAAATAGTCAACAGAACAATGTTGAAATGTGTTTCTGGTTTGTTATAGAATATAGACTTTGCTTACTGATTTGGCCTTTGATTCTCTGTTTATTGTTGTTTTGATGGTTAAAGAAAATTGTTTTGAGTATGATTATGATATGATTGCTAAGTTTAGGCTATTTCCTAGTTTATTAAGGCTTATTTATAGGTTAAACTTTTTCTACGCAATTCTTGGTTTTTCTGGTAAATGTTCTTGGGAAGAATATTACATTGGTTCCATGATTTGGACTAGTTTTAGTTTATTTCTTCTCAATAGACACTTCGTATGCTACCATTAGCCAATAATCTAGGGTTTTTTCATCAATAACTTGTATTTCAGTGTTTTATTCTCATGGTTTCAGTTCAAAATTGAAACCTCATCTGATCAAATCGTGATGATTCGGTGATAATTGAAGTGGATGGATGCTAAATTATTGATCCTTGCATGATTTCCACCCTCCTTATGCCTTGGGATTGTTATATTTGGTCTGAAATCAAACTCGCATTCCTGAGTTCTTTTATAGTGTTCTTCGCGTTCTTCATCAGATTCCAGCAAAAAAATTTTGTTTGATCTTCATATGTTTTATTTTTATTTTGGGTTGTGTTAATGGGCTTGGGCCTCAGGTTAGGAAGTCCAGCCTATGTGGTTGGGCTAAGCCCATTCTAAGTTTAATCTCTGGGCTTGAACCTCAGGAAGCCTAGCCCACGTGACTAGGCTAAGCTCATTCCTAAAATAAGGGCATATTTGGCTGGTCAAGTTTTTACTAAGAGGGAAAAAATGTTTTTTTTTGTGTTCTTAAGGCGTGTTTGCCAAACACAGCCTTAAGACAACTTTTAAGCCTCTGACTTTTAGTTGAGGCGCCCTACTAATTTTCTAGCAAGGTTTTTTTTTTGTGTCCTTTATCCAAACAAGCCTCAAATAGTTTTCAAAAATTATGAGAAAATCCAAGTACCATATTAAAATTATTTGTGGATCCCTCGCGTGTTTTTCCAGCAATTTCACTTAATATTGAATTATAGACTTACACTATAAGATATGATTTTTTGAAATTGCAAAAACAAATCAAAAATTTTCCTTATTCCTAAAATACAAAAAAAAAAAAATTTTTGCGTGCATACAGCGAAATTCAAAAATAATTCAAGCATATTTTTATCATACTTTGAAAAAATAAAAATCAATCAATAGGTATCATAACCAGTTTATTTCCATTAGAACTTAGCCTATATTTTAAAAACACAAAAAAAAATTATTTTTTTTAATATACGGGATTATGAACTTATACATAAGACATATTTCTGATATTAAATTAAAAGACAGTTTCTTTTATTTTATATTTTAACTTTAGAATAGCTAGGCTTAGCACCCCCAGCTATGGTCCATTGTGCTGGGTTGTACCAGCTTTAATCATTAAACACCAACAATTAGAAAACATAATATTACTTTAATTTATATCAGGCAAATAAAGAATACAACTTACCTAATATAAAGTGTACTAGAGGTGATATATTTTTTTTTATACAGAATCAAATTTTTTATTCGGACTTTAAGTTTAACTGGGATTTTTAATGGATAAAATATTACGTGATAATTTTTATTTTCTGTTTTTACTGAGAAGGGACTTGTCCTTTCCCCTCAACCATCTTAATCGAAGAGAATAATTACTGTTAAGCAGCACACGTGAGACATGTAACATTGATGTTGCAGTGCAAATGCAATTGCATGATTGATCAGGTAGAGGCCAGAACTAAAGATATCATGTTCACACAAAAAGCAAATGCTTATAAAAGAGAGAGAGAGAGAGAGAGAGAGAGAGAGAGAATGAAAGCGCGGGAGGGCGAGAGAATAATCGTGCAGTGCAGCAAACAAAAAAAATCCAGGTGCACGTAATTTGTCTATACATGTTGACAGGACCAGAAGGGGGCTCCAAATGTCCTTACAGTAACAAAAGTAGTGGATAGGGATGATCACTGTGTTTGTTTGAGTGCAACTTTTTGCAGGACCTGAAATGTTGACACATCAAGTAATTTGGAGTTTGCTCTTCTGTGCTTTTTTCGCACATTTTCCCAAGGAAAAATGATGATATTCTTCTCTATCTCACCAGATGACAAAAGTGCATCAGCAACTTGAAAAAGAAAATAAAAAAAACTGCTCTTGTTCATGTATGTTCTTTTCGGGATGTGATCGACCTCCTGGTCATGCATATCTTTATTGGAAGCAGAGTTTCTGTGTTCAACACAGGATAGCATCACAGCCATTCTTCTTGCTCAACATGTCAAGGAGCTTTTCCTCCATATCTTGCTTTCGGTTTTCCAATTTTACATTATCTTCTACGTGTTATAAATCCGTCTAGATACCCTTTATTGCCTGCGTCTCTTTCTTTTACCTTAGTGTGGATGTGACAGTATTGCTCACTGATCACCATACTTGATGTTTCGCCAAGATTGGCATCCTAAAGCTCTGAGATACACTGCCCCATTGCGTGCCAACTCTGTAATGGAGTCTGCACGATTATGTTCTTGCAAAAAGGGTGTTGTTGATAAGGGAAGATCAGGCAATTACCTTATGGCATGTGCATGCACATTTCTTACCCTAGATAATTGACTAACCAGCTAAAATTCGTGGCATATATTTGGTTTTTTTTTATTTTTTACACCAAGTGTCAAGTAAAAACCCATTTTTATACATGTTTTATGTTATATTCTGCTTTAGTTTTGAGTTTTGACCGAATATTCAACAGAGGAAGAGCAGCCAAAGATATCTTATGATATAGAGAGAGCATATCTCGTACCCATCAGCCTGATTGGGACGCTTTATAGAAACCCTACTCTGTGTTTTTCTCCTATTTCCTTTCACATATCAATGTGTGAGGAGGACCCTCTCTGCCCTGCCATGCTGCATGTACGGATATCGAGGCAACTTTTGTTTTTCTTTATTTCTTTCTTGCATTTGATTGTATTTGTATTCTATCTCTTTTTTATTATTATTATTATTTGCTCGTAGTGTTAGGTTGTCAGTTAAGGGGGTTCTTTTTTTTTTCTTTTTTCTTTTTTTAATAGCGCTGTAAAAAAAACAATAAAACAATTTAAAAATTAATTTATTTTCACCTAAAAGCAAATAAAAAAATCCCAATAACCTTCATGAACTCATTTCCAACCTCAAAACGATCTATAATTAGTTTAAAATCTAAAAATTAATTCAAATCAAAACACATCTTTTGAATTCCAATCTACTTTTTTTTTTTTTTACTTGATTTAAGCTCAAACCGTCTCCATTGAATTTTCCTCTTAAAAATAAACCAGAGACACTAAAATTAGTGTTTTTGTGGCTAGAATGTGGTCGATGGAAAGCTTCTTCTCTCTCTTCTTTAATTGTCAATGACTAAAATATAATAAAAATGAAGTTATATGACTGAAACATAAAATGTAAAAATTATAAGGATTGAAGTAAGAAGACATGTCGCATGAATAGTGCAATGAATAATGATTTATGAGTGTGTTAATAGTATTGTGCACTGAAAAAACACCCCCAAATCTTTTTAGTTTCTTTTGTTAATTGTTAAGTGTTAATAATAATTTTTTTATTAATGTTTATTTATTATATTTATTAAGTTTTTAGGATATTTGTAGTCTTTTTAGATAACTACTATCTATATGACCTGCACTTCACCACGGATCAAATAAAATTTTTTTCAATAAAAAATAAAAATATAGGTTTCTCCAACTTGTTTTCGTATATAAACAATTCTCAGTCACAAACCCAAATGTTTATACAAACATGTAATTAAATATATCAATATTTGAACAAGGAATAACTAAAATTAAAATGTTTGATCTTGCAATATGGACCATACGCTCAGGTTTGTCTAGTAACTTTGTATCTTAGGATAAACGTTTTATTGAATCAAATGATTATTCGTGCTAATATAAAGTAAAAAAAATAAAGTCATCAATGAAAGCATATTGAAAAAAAAACTATGAAGTCCACCTATCAAACAACCCAATACTGAATAGAGAAACTGAAAAAATATAATTTAAAAAAAACAATGAAAAAAAAGATATGGATCAACTTGGCTTAACTCGCTAACCTCGAAACCATGGGCACATAACTAGAATAAACTCATAGAGAGGAAAGTAAAAAATTAAAAGCACAAAGATCAATTCCTAAAAAAAAACAAAGAAGCAAAATTCTCAATAAAAAACACGCTTACTAGTGAAACTATAAAAAAGAATTAACAAAAAACAACAAAAACAAATATAAGTCAACTTGGGATCTGGATAACCCAACATAAATGAAAGTTGAAAACAATCATGAAGATCAATTCAAAAAAAAATCAAATGTTGAAGGATGAAATTGAAAATAAATCAAATTTATAAAAGGATCTAAAAAATCAAATTTAACTTGCGTTAACCTTTAAGACCCGTGACCCTGACCATGAGATCGGGGCTAACCCCATATAAAGAAAAAAACAATAAAAAAACTCTTAATAAGAAAAATGCTAAGGGATTAAATTGGAAAAAAAAAGCATTCAAAACAAAACACACAACAATTAAAAGAATGGAGATCAAATTTGACATAAGAATAAATTAAAATCAAATGCTTAGGGATGAAATTGAAAACAAAATTTAATTGGTAAAAGGACAAAAAAAAAGCAAAAGAATGAGAACCAAATTTGACATTATACTCAAATTAAACTAAATAACAAGGATGAGATTGAAAAAAAAACAATCAAAGTAAGATTAAAAAAAAAGAAAACATATAGTGATCAAAAGAATGAGGACTAAATTGAATATAAAAAATAAATGATATGACACACTCTTACTTCAACAAGGATAAGATAGAGAAAGAAGGATCAGGAGAGGGAAAAATTCCTTCAGAGCCCAATTGAAGCTCCATCTCGCACACATACAGCACCACCAAGTAGAGGACGTCAACACTCTTTCAATACCATCTTAAAGATAGTGTTTAACTGTAAGACGCCACTGCATGAACTGCTCGAAAGGCGTGGGCAGCGTCCACATTGCATTCGCAAACTTTTTTTTTTTGTGAGTATTTTATATTTACCCTCTTGAGAATAACAAAAAAGCCAAGATCAAAAGATAATAATAAAAAAAGCCCCTGCAAGGGAGCTTTAATTTCTTTTACCCCGATGGCATGTAAGTAATTTTATTGTACATTAAAAATTGAAAATCCAATAAAGCCTCTCGACAAACTTGATTATTATATATAAAAAAACATCATAAAAATACCAAAACACCCCTAACCATTAGTTAAAGAGATTTTACTTCTAAAGGGTAATTTAGTCATTTCACTATGCATAAAAAATGAAAAAGATATAAATGCTCCTGGGCATAAGCCTTAAAATTTTTTATTCCAGTGGTAACAAAGTTATTTTACTAAGCATAACAAACATATAAAGACATTTATACCCCTGTGAGAATACCAAAATACCTCTAATAGCTAGGCATTTAGTTTGTTTTTATATATAGGGGTAAAATGGGAAAATACTATGGACCACCCACAATGTTTTCCCCATGTGTTTTAGTATTTCTTACTATGTGACTCGTGCTCTACCAATGACCAGATAAAAAAAATTGAGCAAAAAAAATGATGTTCAGGCGGCGCAGTCATGTTTTAAAGAATAGAAAAAACCAATGTCGAATGAGAAAAACTAATGTCGAATGAGAAAATCAAAAAAGCAAATAACCTAAAAAAATGATGTCAACCTATGTTAACCCACTAAGCTTGTGATCTAAGTCATTTGACTAAAAGGACTAAATTTGACAAACTTGAAAGCTTAATCCTCAACTAATCAAATGTTGAAGGATGATATTGAAAAAAAAGAAGCAATTATAAGCCAAGAAAAGGCTTGAGCTCGTCTGGGTTAGCCCGCCTAACCCACGGGTTAGGTTATGAGATTGAGATAACCTGACAAAAAGAAAAACAAAGAAAATCACGACACGTAATTTTTAAAAAAACCAATGTCAAATCATAAGATGGAAAAACATAAGTCCCAAAAATAAATTAAAGCCCACCCTTATCCCGAGCCATTTGATTGGTAGCACCGAATATAAAAAAAAAACACAGAGGCCAATTCTTAACAAATCAAATATTGCAGGATGAAATTTAAAAGAAAAATCAATCACACAAAAGGATCCAAAAGAAAAAACAGCAATTAATAGCAAAAAAAAGGCATAAGCCCACCCGGATTAACTCGTCAAACACACACGAGTCAAGTCATGAAATCAGGATAACCTTATAAAATGAAAAACAAAAAAAAACATTAATTCTACTTTTTTTTTAAATCAACATCAAATAATGAGATCGAAAAGGTAAATAAGTCCAAAAAACGATGTACGTCTATGTTATCTTTTAAAACCCATGACCCGAGTCATTTGATCAGAAACACCAAATTTAAAAAAACCATGAATCCTAAATTTCAATAAATCAAACATAAAATGGTGAAATTGAAAAAAAATCACAAAAAAAATCACAAAAAAAATTGAGTCAAATTTGAAAAACAAAATGAGAGGATGGATAATTTTAGATTGAAGGACTAAATTGAAAATAAAAATCAATTCAACAACAGAATTAAAAGAAGAAACCATCAAAATAATAAGAACCAAATTTTAAAAAATAACAAATTGAAAATTTTAATTAAATGATAAAATTGAAAACAATTGAAAGTTTACAGAAGAGACAAGAAAAAAATGAAGGAAAAAAAAAAGAATCGAGACCAAATTTGAAAAAATAAAAAAAATTAGATTGAATGATAAAATTAAAAATAAATCAAAAATTTACAAAAGAGTCAGGGACAAGAATTACAAATCCAAAGAATGAGGAATGACACTCAAATATCTCCACTTAAAGGGACTACCCTGAAATTTTAAATGTCAAGCATGAATTGCAAAGGAGGAGAGAGGGACGAAATAAAAAAAATATCATTGGCATCAAACCTGATGGTGTTTGGCTACACAAGTCTCCTCTCTAAGGAGGCAACACCAAGACAGTTCAAACGTCGTTGTAGAAGGCAGCATTTGAAAATTGGATGGCCTCACACGCAACACACTAAGGGTGCAGGGGTTATGTCATTAATTTTTTTTTAATAATATTTATATATATTAAATTACACAATTTTCCCAAGCTAGCCTGACAATTACAAAATAGCTTGAGTGCAAAGACAAAAATGTCCCTAGGCATAAGCTATGGAAAATCCAATTCCAATGGCATGCAAGTCATTTAACTATTTATTAAAAAAGACAAAAACATCATTGAAGGTAGGCTTAAAAAAAATTGAATTTGAGGGTATAAAGATTATTTTATTATGCATTATAAAAACAAAAGGATGCAATTGTCCTTTTTAAATTCTGGAATGACAAATAGACCATTATGAAATTACTGAATTATCTCATTAAAATTGTTTTTTGGTTTTTTTCAAAGAAAATAGGTATTTCACTCCAAAGTTCAACTAAGCCATTTATTATTATTTTTCATTTTGATCCCTGTCATTCAATTTCACTCTAAAGTTAAATTGATTAGCATCCGTTCCTATCATTGTGGTGAGTTTTTGCTGTTTGACTTATCATTTAGTGGGGGGAACTGGATTGAGTTCATGTCGTTGTCAAGTTCTTGGATAGATCACATGGGGGTGGCTATGAAAGGCAAAACATGATAGTGAACTTTGGGCTACCGGCCTTTCTGGATTGAGTATAAGGTCTATGAAGAATTGCCAAAGCCATGAGAACAATTTCAAAAAGATAAATATTCCCATACAAAGACCAAATTCTTTGCTTTCTTTTTATTTTCACAGATGAAGTTGTAGTAATTTGCATAGCAAATAAAAAAAAAAAAGAGATATGCTTGTTTTCTCTTTATTTATCTAAAAGAATTTCCAAGACTGGGCTCTCCAGTCCACAAGTTTACATCAAAATATCCATCCTGAATACTTTGTGTTCTAATTTTGGTTTATGAATAATTGAATAAAAAGTTTGTATGTATACATGCATGTATACGTATGTATGTACGTATCCATGAAGTACTTCTGTAGAAGATATGAAGGTACTACTAGATATGGTCACCCTCATGTTATGTAAAAAGGTGCTACTACTTATTTCTGATTTCTCAGATTAAATTTCAACTTCTTTCATGTCCATCTTTGTATGTTGGCAAATAAAACTGATCTCAGGTCAAAATTACCCAGAGAAGGAGGAGACATGCATGCTCAGAAGAAAAAATATATCACTAGTACGCAAATTGATGGAACAGTCATGCTGCAACATTCCCTAAAAACCTTCTATCTGCTAAACGAGCAAGTTATGCTTTTCTTTGAGCAGGCACCAGCAATGAGCAAATGCATGTGGGAAACCAGTGGCGCTGCTGACCATTCATCAAGAACACTCAAGCACATCAACACACACCAGCTAATTTTATATGATGGAATTATTCACTAGCCTTTTTAGACCTTATCACTCCAAGCTTGCCTTTAAACTTTACAGTAGTTTCCAACAATGATTATGGAATATGTAGGCGAAGTGCAGGAAGTAAACCAGTATAGCCAGCCAGCAAACAAATGGAGGAAAAGGATTGACTATGATGAAATGCCAAAGATGAGAGGAAAATGAACATCTGGTTAGAAAACTTTTGTTGAAACAAATACAGCAAACCATTTGAATTATACTAATTTTTTGAAGCCAAACAAAATACATGGGTCGAAGGTATAAAGTGTTAATAGAACTCCAAATGGTAGCTAAATAATGATTCCAAAGGAATGATCTTATATTGTTGACATAAATTAAGCAGAAAGACTTCTCCAACCCAACTTACTGCATTTGCAGCTTCAGCCTTCAAACCAGACTAAACTTGCGAGGTCCGAGTAAAAGTGGCGCTCTTTCTCAACATTGAAGAATAGTCAGGGACAAGTGAAAGATCATTTTAAAAGTGGCGCTCTTTCTCAACATTGAAGAATAGTCAGGGACAAGTGAAAGATCATTTTGAGTAATTTCAGACATCTAGCGTTCAACAGCCACTGTCAACACTCTTGACAGGTCAGCAACTAGAGAACCATTGTTCTCCGGAGTCTCGAAGACTCTAAAGTCCAAACAGACTTGATGGTCAAAAGTAATGGCAACAAATGTCATATCTCATTAATCACCAGGAATTTGAAATTTTGCATAGAAGATGATGAATCGAAGAAACCTGCACATCAACAAAGAAGACCCATCTGCTATATTCAATAAGGACAAACATGTATGTCGTGGCATTGTGATCATTTGGAGGCTGAAAAAATCAAAAGACATCAAAAAAAGAAAACTTTTAAAGAAGAGTTTTGCCAGTATGCACCATATGATTACTATTATTTTAAAAGATCTACTGTGGCAGAAACTGCACATGACATCCATAACCAAGTTATATTCTTCAGGATTTGGAAAACTCACTTTCTACATCAATTGAGGAGAAGACAATATGGTTTCTTCTCAATTGTTGTCTACCTGGCCTTTGCATGCAAATGGATGAAAAACCCATAACAACATCTTGGTTTTTTTTTCTTTTTGGAAAAAGAATCAAAGACTAAGTTGAAGTCCATACTTAGTCTTGCTCTCTTAAACTAACAAAACCATGAGGAGAAATGAATGGTGTAGATAATGTAACATCCCTGTAAGCAGTTTTATCTGTATCTTTGCTCAACTTTATTCAGTTAATGAGCCCTACTCTAAAATAATGTCAAAAACTTTGATATAATGGTACTCCTTTCTTTCTTCTGTGCTGTCCAGATAGTTGACACAACAACCTCATGCCATCAAATGCATTTCTATTGGCAATTTCACATAACACAGCAAATGGGAAAGGCAAATAAGTTGAATTGTTGATACAAATAAAAGTTGTTACAACTGTTTCAATAAAGCGGCATATCATGAATGGTAAATTGAGAAAAGGGGCAATTACTGAACTGTTCTTGAATTCGAAACCACCAAAGATACATGCACACAAATATGGATCACACATTCATCATAAATATGTGCATATTCTATAACATTGATCAAAGAATAGTAGATCAGTACTTTGGAAATCATTACTCCCCATCCCATGACAGAGAGCATACATGTAACAACGGCAGATTCCCCATTCACCAACTCTGTTTCTCCATCTAAATTCTAAATATAGAATACTACGAAGTAGTATGTTGAGCTAAGCATGTGAGTGAGGGAATCCCCCTTTGGCTAGGAAGGAGAAGTTTGAAGTGCATATATACAAAGATGGCTCAATAACCCAAAAGCTTAGGCTTTTGGGTTTGAGATGGTGTCTATCAATGCATTTGGGCCCTCATGTGCCCAGACAATGAAGGGTCTATGAAGACTTTGAAGCGCAGATCTTAGAGAACTACCAAGTTCTTGGATTAAAATAAATAAATTAATAAAATCAGAAAGACCGTAGAAATTAAACTCAATGAAGACAGGCAGGGAAAACAAGTTCCTGCAAAACCATTTCTAAACAACACAAGATAGTCAATGCTTCAATGGTCCCATTACTGCAATTCTTTTGACCATCTAAGAGTTAAGCCTCTCATGCACAATTCAACATGTTCTTTCAGTTTGGATGTAATGATGCTTATTTGACTTCAGCTTATCAACTTTCATATAGAGGTGCTCAGAAAATATTGGCACTGCAAGCTTAGAGGCACAGGATTCCACAGTTTTCCAGTAATAATGGTAGTTACAAAATCAGTAGGATTAGAATCCTATATCGGAAAGTACAAATTTTGAGAAGAAAATCAGGTCCCAGGTTTCCTTTTGCTTTTGTTAGGCAACAATATAGAGAGTTAACTGAGTTATGAAAGAGCACATTATAAGCATGTAAATTTGCATTCCCTTGCCCAAATAAAAACAAACAAAAGAAAGAAATAGAACAAGAAGCTAACCTGCAGATTATTAGTTTAGACAGATAATTAAATCTTTTAAGTAGCAGTCATCTTGGCTGTCAATGATTCCTTCTTTTTCTTAGGCGAAGCTGATCACTCTTGTGACCTTTCATGGAAATTGTACCCTCTACTCATTTCTTTTCTGATAGAATCTTTTGGTCGAAATTTATCCTTGGTCTTGAAATGGCGCTTTTCAATCCCTCTATCTCTTCCAGCATTCCTTGCATGCTCCCTTGAATCTAAAGTAGTCTTCTTATCTCCTCTTCCTCTGCTGCGTGGGGCATTTCTATGAGCATGTCTCTTACCCTCTCCTTCCTCCCCATCATCATCATTGTACATATAATCATCTTTTGATACAACTTTATCCCTTGTCTTACCGTGGTGTTTCTCGACCACCCTTTCTCTTCTAACATTTCTTGAACGCCCCCTCACGTCTAAATTCTTATTCTCATCTGCTCTCCCCCCTGGGGATTTTGTACAAGCATGTGTCCTAATTTCACCTTCCCTTTCTCTTCTAACATTTCTTGAACGCCCCCTCACATCTAAATTCTTATTCTCATCTGCTCTCCCCCTTGGGGATTTTGTACGAGCATGTGTCCTAATTTCACCTTCCTCCTCGTCATCGTTGTACTTATAATCATCTTCTGATACAACTTTATCCCTTGTCTTACCGTGGTGTCTCTCGACCTCCCTTTCTCTTCTAACATTTCTTGACCGCCCCCTCGCAACTAAATTCTTATTCTCATCTGCTCTTCCCCTTGGGGTTTTTGTACGAGCATGTGTCCTACTCTCGCCTTCCTCTTCATCATCATTATACTTATAGTCGTCATTTTGTACAACTTTATCCCTTGTCTTGCCATGGTGTTTCTCAACCCCCCTTTCTCTTCTAGCATACTTCAAGTTCCCCCTCACATCCAAATTCTTATTCCTGTCTGCTCTTCCCCTGTTAGTTGGGGCATTTCTATGAGCATTTTTCCTACTCTCGCCTTCCTCCTCCTCATTATACTCGTAAGCATCTTCACTATCATCCTCAAAATCAGACCCCGCATCAGACACTTCCACGCAATCATCAGCATCTTGTTTTTCTCCTTGCCCTTCAGATTTGCCATCAGTCTTCTTTTCTTGTTGTTGGCTTCCTCCATGTACAGTAATTGATTTATGTTCTTCGACAACTGTGTGCATAAGATGAATATACTGATTCCTAATATCCACCACTGGATTCTTCTCAACTAACAATCCCCTCTTATATCCCTCCTTCAAAACAACAGTATAAGTCCCTATCTTATTCGACAAATAAAATATCCCTGGATGGTGTAGCAATGCTCTCTTAAACCTCGACCGGATCCCCAGCCACTCTCCTAAACACAACAAAGTGTCCTTCTCCACTTTCTTCGAAACAGAAAGATTAAGTAACTCATGCAACACACCCACCGCCCACCTATCTGATTCATCAGTATTAGGCCCAAGATGCATAGCATTCTCATAGGGAGAAACATAAGGCAACTTTTGCCAGTCACTAATCCACTGCTTCAACCTCTTATCTATTTCAAAACCCTTCGAAAACTGCATTGGAAACTCAATAGGCATCCCTTTAACATAACCAGTTTCTCTACTTTTCGCCCTCTTTTCCATAACTGAAACAGCCAGTTCATCACTCCAGCAAACCAACTCCAACCCCAAATCCGAACCCGACCAAGGCGACAAATTCTTATCCCCGAGAACTCTAAAATAATCAGGGAATTCAGGAACCAAACTCTTGACACAATCTTGAGGCAAACCCAAATCCCATAATAAAAAATCAAGAAGCTTTAATGGAATTTTATCAATTCTTGAAATCATTAACAACTTTAAAAGCCTATTAGCAACATCATTCTTATAACTCTCGCTTTGATAAACTAACTGTTCTTCAATATCAAGGTCAAGTACCTGTTGTGTTAACTTGACATGAGGATGGATTCCAATGCCACCAGGTAGAAATTCTTGAAAGACTGAAGGGTATCTTCTAATTAACTCTATTGGCCGTATTGGTATTTTGAGGAAGTCTTTTTGTTGAGTGATTATGGAGATAGGGAGTGATCTTGATGGCTCTGATTTTATTAAGTTCTTGATTGAAAGCACTGGCTTTAAGTGCTTTTCTCGCTCAACTGCATGGTCTAAGCCCCTGTCTCTGACGTGCTTGATGGCCGCAAAGTCGACGAGGCTGCGGCGGTGACCTTGGTGGCGGGGTTTAGGGAGGGAGCGGAAGAGGAATTGCATTGTTCAGGCTGCAGCTTCCTCTGTTGCTTTTGGAAATGAGAGTATAGTGGGGAGGGAAGACCAAGGGTTCAAGTAGGGTTTTGGTTTTGCCTTTTTATGTCTCCTATGTTATTAATGGTTTATTCATTTTCTTGTACTCATTTTTTTTTTTTTTTTTTTCATTTTGAGTGAATCATCCATTATACTCACTCGGTCTAATTTAAAATTCAGGTTTCAGGTTTTGATTGAGTCGTTTGAATTAAATTTTTTTAAAAAAAATTAAAATGATATCATTTTAATAAAAAAACAAAAATCAACGGGTTGCATTCGGGTTTTTGACCGGGTTGCCAGGTCACACCGGGTTTTTTTTTTTCCTATTTTTTCTTCAACTCGGCCCGGTTCTAGTCTTGGGTCGACTTGGGAAAGGGGGTCCAAATTTTAAAACTATAATTATATTTGATCCAGTTATGTTCCAATTAGATCAATCGTTTTGATTAAAACATTTTATAAAGTTTTAATTTTCAAACTTCATTTATGGTATAGATTATCAAGTTCTTAAGATGAATCAATCAATTTTAGAATTTTATGACACTAGAGATTTTTATAATTATAATTTTAAACAAAGGTATTCATGTAGATTTATGATTGAAAAAATTAAAATGAACTTCTATAGTTTATTGGTTTTTTATTTTAATTTTATTTTAAAAAAATTACAGTTTATATTACATAGTTTATAATTTATTTAATATTTTATGTGTGTCAAGGAATTTAACAAAAAATCTCTAATTATTTATATTATTTGTATTATATTAGACTGAAAAACTTTTATACTGAATATTACAATTTTATCATTAAAATCATAACCACCCTCCTCAATTTCACCTCCTAAAAATCCAGTAACTCAAATCCAACAAAACACCAATTGAGTTACTATTTAAACACGACAAATCTCTTTCGATTATTATTTTAAAAAATTATTAAAAAATATGATAAAGATTTTTTAAAAAAATATTTTTTTATTTAAAATTTATTAAATTTATCATTATTTTTAACGTAAATACATTAAAATAATAAAATATTACCAAAAATATTATTAAGATTTTGCACGTGTAAACCGGTAATTCACGATTTCGGATTTAGAACAATGACTTGCACTGACCAATTTCTTCAGGAAGCGATCCAGTGAAGAACTGTTTTTCTTCTTAAGTTTTTATTTATTTTTATTAGTTAATAATGCAATAATGATTTGGATCTAATAACTAAGGAAAAATAATTTAATAATATTCAAAGATTGGAAGGCTAACTAAGTCTGTAATTGGAGTTGTATTTTAAAATGTTTTTTTAATAAATTAAAATAATATTTTTTTATTTTTTAAATTTTATTTTTAATATCAATATATCAAAATCATCTAAAAATATTAAAAAATAATTTTAAATATAAAAACTTAAATTTTAGATAAACAGTGTTTTGGTCTCACTACCAAACATTAATAATAATAATGTATAGGTAGGTACGTTGCAGGCTCCACCATTGTTTTTAAGTAGAAAAAAAAAAGAAAATTCAAGTCATAAGAAATTTTTTAAAAGTAAAAGGATTAATTTTAAAACTTTTCAACCCGATTATTTATATAACCTCAATTTTAAATAGAAAAATACCTTGAGCTAATATACTCTACCTGACCAATTTAAAAACAATCATAAAATGAAAGACATGGTTTAAAGGAAACCATAATGGACCCACCAAGTTTAACCATTATGTTCATTATAAAACTATATTTATTTAACTTGATAAAAAAAACAAAAAATCATAGCCCTAAAACCTAGATTAACATGACAATTTAGTTTAGGATTTGAACAACCCGAAATGTAGATTGGTTTAGGTTAAAAAAAAAAATTAACCCGGGTTGATTTATTGAACCCGGTGAAACCCACTCAATAACCCATTCATTTTTTTTATATATATAAGTTTTGTTTTTAAAATAATATTATTTTGATTTTTTGAAAATAAAAAAACAAAGGGGTGAATCTAAGCTTATCCTTCTAAGCCAATGCCCTCACTTTGCCCCTGTTCGCTTTTTAGTCGGATCTAATAACTTTTGGAAAAATCAAGAGGAAGGAAAAAAAGGGTTAGGTGGCAAGCCTCTAAAAAAGCCTAAGTGCACAGTTCTGAAGCAGGGTCACACCTGTAATTTTTTTCTTTTTAGTTAGAGATGGATGACATATTGTCTGCCGTTTTCTTCTTAAAAAAATAACACAGGTGGCGTGTCATTTCCAGCTAATATCAAGGGCATAAAACACACATTTTAAGTTTTTTTTTATTGGATTCCAGTTTTAATGAATTAATCTAATTTGATAGGTTAATTCAATTGTTTTATTTTTATAATTATTTTATTTTATTTTAATTTCATTTTTTAATATTAATTTAATTAATAATTAAACTTTATAATTTATTTTGTTTACTTTTCATTAGATTATCATAATCTCATAAGTGATTTTATTATACTACTCATTGCAAAGTACTATTTATTGGAATAATATTTTTTTTTCAATTAATTTTTTTTTAATTTTATTTTTTAATATTAAATTTTTTTTTATTTAGTTATTATATTTTTATGACATGACCTTGCAGTTAGATCCATATCTAAAGCCCTTGGATCTGATGTTGCAGCAAAACCCAAGGCTCTTGAACCTAGTGTTGCAGTCAGACCTACTTAAACTTGAGTCATGCAAGTTTAATATTATTATCAATATTATCAATATTATTATTTGTATTATAAATATTATTATTTTTATTATAATTAATATTGCTAATATAATAATTAATAAATTTGAAAAAATATTATTAATATTAAAAAAACAACCATAGATTTGATTTGAATGGTAAAATTAAAAACTATAAGAACTTAAATCAGACATGTTTAATATTATTGTTATCATTATTATTACTATAATTATTAATAAATTTTAAAAAAATTATAAATTTAATTTTAAATGATAAAAAACTATAAAAATTTGGGTCAAACAAATTTAATATTATTATTAATATTAAAAATATTATAATTAATATTATAAATATTAACTTTACAACGTGACTTAAAACTTTTGGGTATATTTGGCAGTGTGGTAACAGTTATTTTTTAAATAACTTTTTATGTTGAAAGGCATGTCAATGATGTTTTTTTATTTTTTAAAAATTATTTTTGATATTATCACATCAAAACAATTCAAAACATAAAAACTATATTAAATTTTAATAAAAAAAAATTTTAATTTTATAAAAATTCAGTTTCAACCGCATTTCCGAACTATTCCTATCTCCCTCTTAGTTTAGATATATATATAAATTCCAATTGCAATTGCTTGTTAAAATAAAATAGTCTTTTCCTTTCTCATCGAACCACTGTCCAGTCCAGTCCAGTCCTTTTTCTTTGACTCCACCCAGACAAGACAGCTGGGAAACCTCATTTCATCACGCCCTTTTCGCCACCGGAAACCGGCCATGGCCTCCTCCTCCGCTGGCAACTCGCCACCGATCTCCACCATATCTTCCCTATCGAAACGTTTCGAATTCTCTCCCGATCCGCCGCCCAAAATCTCTCTCTCGACCGACCAGTACCAGCATTGCTCCGAGGCTTTACACTTCTTTAAAGAGAAATTCAGGACCCCGAAGATAATCGCACAAGAGTTCGCTCATTTACAGGTTCAAAATGGCATTTCTTTATTTATCTATAGTTTTTTTTTCCTTACTTTTTTTTTTTGGTTTTGATGGGATTTGTTTTCAAAGCAAAATAAGATTGTTTTGATATGCCAATTTTTTTAGGCATTAAGTTTATAGATGGGAAGCATAAAATGGGTTCTTGTGGTCTGCTGTTTTAAGGATCTTTTGAGGGCTATTCTGTTTGGTTGCTGAGAAAAAAATGGGAAGTGAAATAAAATGTTTTTTTTCCTTTTCTTTTTCATGATTGAAAGAAAGTTAAAATTCGTTCTTCAAAGAGACTGAAAGCAGAAGCCAAACTAGATTTAGAGTAAGCCATAATTACTGCAAATAGTGACTGTGTAATGGCAAGATCACGGATTGGAGTTCCTGGAAGCTTACATTTTACAACAAAAAGAAAAGAATCAAGGACACTGTTATGGGGGAGCATTTTCCTTCATGACATCTAGCATTTTTTCCCTCCAGATAAAATAAAGAGAGGCACCTCCTGGCAATGCTTCACAAGATAGAAGAAAGCTATCTTCTGAAGATTTGGTGACTCATCTTGTCTCAGCTTAATTACTCTGCCAGTCCCCAATAGGCCTGTTGATATTGCATTTTTGTAAAAGTTGATGTCATGTATGTCTGGCATAGAGACATGTGAAATCTAAGTGAAGCCAAGTTTCATTGCTTTGATTACATAAAACAGAGAGAGGATTAATGCTCTTTCCCAATTTAATTTGTCTGTCGTTTGTAGAAAGCTTGTTGAGCACAATCAGCCAACAGTGGTGCTGTGTTTTGGAACAAAAAGAGATCCCCAGAAAAGTCAAACTGAAAGTTTGGTTCTTTCTAAAGACAAGTTTTTGCACACGAAAGGGAGACAGAGACATTTCCTTTTAGGGTTTTTGGAATTGATTATTAAAGGAACTGTTTTATTTTATGCAAACATGTTCTCAAATTTTTGTTTCTGGTTCTTTATTATTTTTTGCTAGCAAAAATATGATAAAAAAAAGTGGACAAAAAGATTAATTTCAATTTAACATCAACAAATCAATAAATGGGATTCTAATTGATGTGGGCTGGACTTAATCTTGGTTTTTAAAAGCTGCATATGTGATGTTAAAGCATGTTGTTCTCTTGTGATTTTCTTGTTGCAGGCTAGTAGGATAACACCGTCTCAGATGGCAAGAAGCTGCAAGGTGGCTCTTGACGGTGTGAATGTGAACAAAAACCGGTACCTGGATGTTGTACCATGTAAGCTATATATAATTCTTAGAGGTTTAGATCACTTGTATGATGCTTCAAGAACTCTTTTTGACTAATGAAAATTTTTTTCCATGTTATTTATTCCAGTTGACCAAAATAGGGTTGTTCTTAATCCATGCAAGGATTATAGACCATCTGCAAGAGGATATATTAATGCGAGCCTCATCCCGGTAGAGTACATCGAAGCTTTAGTTTATTCTCTCTCAATATAAATCTATATGAGGTACTTGAAACTATATTTTTGCTTGTCCTTCTGACCCTATAGGAATTACTTGTTTTTGCAGACTTCTTCATCAGATAACATTTCACAGTTCATAGCTACACAGGGCCCACTACCACATACATTCGAGGATTTCTGGGAGATGATAATACAGCACCATTGCCCTGTGATTGTGATGCTTACTCGATTAGTGGACAATTATAAGGTACTTCGCTGTCTTAAGTTCAAGTTATTTATTCTGATTCCTAGTCATATGTGACCGCCACGGAAGTGATTGAAAGAGTATATGATGCCTCAATTCTGAAGATGCTGCAGGCCATTCATGTATTTTGCTGTTCAACATTTCTTTGTGTGTGGGTGTGCGCACATGTGAGTGAGTGGGTTAACATGCATAGCGTTCCTATTGAAAAAGAACAAGTACTGTAATGAACCATAGCTAAGCACTTACACCTCATTGTACAGGCTTTTATGATATACACAATTTAGTTTTCTTGACATTTAAATGTCCTGAATCACTTCTGAATTTGAATTGTATGTGCAGACAGTAAAATGTGGAGATTACTTTCAAGCAGAAGATGGTCCTAGAGATTTTGGAAATATTTCTATCGTGACGAAGTGGATCAAAACTACTGACACCTCATTACTGTTGCGCAACTTGAAGGTGGGCTATAAAGAGGTAATTTTTATTTATTTACATTTAATCCTGCTTTCGAACAACTTGCTGACTAAATTGATGTTCTTGGAACATGTATAATGTTTGGTTATTCCAGAATTTTTTGCTTTGTTTTTTACAACAATAGCCCTCTTTAATGATGGAAACTGATTAACATGTTATTGCCTTCTCCTATATTATTTTTCTTCCAGGCAGAGGAGCAACCCATGAATGTTTTGCATATTCAGTATCCTGAATGGCCTGACCATGGAGTTCCAGAAGATACAATTGTTGTCCGTGAAATTTTTAAAAGAGTATATAATGTACCACCCAGTCTTGGCCCGATAGTGGTCCACTGCAGGTTCAGCTCATGAATATTGATTTTTTTTTCTTTTTATGACTGGTGATTTGCTAGATCTCCTTAACATCTGAGACAACCTCTCTGTTGCTCAGTGCAGGAATTGGTAGAACAGGAACATATTGCACAATTCACAACACAGTCCAGAGAATCCTTGTCGGTGACATGTCTGCTTTAGACATTGCTAATACCGTTACCACATTTAGGTCTCAGCGAATTGGGATGGTTCAAACCATGGTATCTTCTTCTGCTTGTTTAAAGCTTCAATTTTTTTTTTCATATGCTTAGGCTTTCAAGTTCATGAAGACCAGTGCCTTTTAGTGTCGCTTGTTGCTGTCTATGAGTTGCTAATAGCATTAAACATTAACAAAATGAGCATTCATTGACAAATGTGTGAAGTAGCTCAGCCAAAAGAAAGTCCTTTTTCTCACAATCCACGAGTGGATGTCCTCATTTTCAAGGACACATCTTAGTTCACTTTTAATGATTTTTTTGAAATTAATATTGAACTTGACTGTTTGAGATTTCTTCCTTGGTTAATTTGTTTCATTGCCAGCTTGAGAAAGAAATTTTATTTTTTAACTTATGTCAAACTTTATTTACTGACCATGAAGAATTATTTATATCCTATGGCTGTGCTGCCATAATTTCTATGTTTCTTTCCATGGTTCTTCGTCTCCATTTTTTCACCTTTTTCAGGGATGATTTTGTAGTCCATTCTTGGTTGTCATCGTATAGAGCAGAAAGAGCACGGAAAATCTTGCAATGGGATGTATTTTGAAGCAATTTTTGCAGTTATCATGTATCCATCCCATTTATCTTTGCTGACTCTTTTCAACTCTGTTCACCAGGAGCAATACTTTTTCTGCTATGAAGCAATCATTCATGAATTAGAAGATCTCATCTCGGAGATGAACAGTTAGCATACCTCAAAATGGTATGCCATTTTTTTCCATTTAATACTTCTTATAGGATTACGCTTTATTCAACATTATCTGTGTTTCAGCTGTTGGGTAGAATAATATTATGGCTTCAGTTCATTTCCTTTATCTAATCACAATATTATCATTTTGGTGTTTTAAATTATATGTAACCCAGTCGTTTGATCCAGCTGACGTGTCTTATTTCTTTCACGCAGCTACATCAGTGACTTTTTCTCGTGATAAAAAATGAACTTAAATTGAACCAAGAGTGCTGCGACTGCTTGATCAATCCCCAGAAAGTAATGAGTCATGCCGCCCTCGATATGTTTGTCCCCTGTAACAGACTCTGTAACTCTGGCCTTCTTGCGAAACAAAGATTGCTCTGGATACTGCAGAACAGCCAATTTTCATGTTAGCAAGAAGTTGCCAGGACTGAATCCTTTGGACGTTGTAGTAGATACCTGCGGTTGTCTGCATGGAGATAATTGTAGCCATTTGAAGTTCAGTTCCTAATTATTATTATTTTGAGATGGTTTTAAAATTCTAAATGCTAAAAGCGATGTTAATGGACAAATGAATTTCTTGACATTCAAAAAATCCTTCAAATGATGCTCAGGGGATCTTGAAAATATGGTTTTGGCTGCCTGGGTAGTGTCGGAGAAGCTACCTGAATATGCCAAGAAGCTGAATCATTTGCTGGTTCCTTGTTTGGTCATCGTTTTCAAAAAGAATTGCAATCGTTTGCAGTTTTTTCATGTTATTGAAAACAAAAAACAATGAATTTTCTTCTGGTAGTGAGTTTTATGAAACCAAACTGATGTGTTGTCTGAAACAATGTCTATTCTAAATTATTGGGCTATCGAACTCCTCAGCTGACATTACCGGTTTTCATGGCCACCATTATCATAGCCATGACTGCATTTGATTAAGACGACTAGCATATTCTTCCATGCTGGGTTGAATTATTCTTTTTCTAAATTAAAAAAAACATTAAGTATGGAGATTGTTTTTTTAGAATTATTAAGTTTAATTAAGTGATTTGATTTTAAAACTGCTAACCCGATTTCAATTAAATTGACTGGGTGTTGATTCAAAGTGAATTATTTAATTTAACAAGTCTAAAAATATTTTAGATGATCGGTACACATCACATAACTTTTAAAAAAACTTTAAGATAATAATTTTTTTTAATATTGAAATGTTATCAAATTGGATCGACCTTGATTACCTTATAACCTGAGTCATCGAATTCAATAGATTTAGTAACTTTGTTATTTTTATAAATTATTTTGTTTAATTTTATGATAACATTAGATACTTTTAAAATCGAGCATAACCCTAAAAATAACATTTATTTGAGATCGTGATAACTCTATAAAAAGTAGAAAAAAATAAACAATGAATTTCATTTCTCAACCAATCTAATATTGAATAAGAGTGAAATAAAAAAAACAAATAGAAAATTAAAAGACCAGAAACCAAAAAGACAGACATATTAGGTTTTATGGGTAAACTCACTAAACCCGTGAATTAAGTAACTTGTGTTAACACGTCAAACCCGCAAACCGGGTAATGAACTCTATTGGGATTAATAACTCATTTTTTTCTAAATTATTATTTATTTAACTATATGATAACAAAAATAGATGATTGCAAAATCGAGCTTAAAACCAATACCGAGACATTTTTTTTTAGATTATGATAACCTCATAAAAAATAAAATGAAACAAATTATAAAACACAATTCACAAGTAGTCCAATATCAAATGATAAAAAAAAATGAATATAAAAAAAAATTTAGAAAAGTTAAACTCGTCATATCTGTCAACAGGTCTATGGACTTTTTAAAATTTAATAACATTTTTTTAAAACTATTTTTTTAACTATATGATAAAAATAAAAATAAATAATCACATAATCAAGTTCAATTAAAAAAAAATTACCCTGCTCAACCCGCAAACCAGGGTTACTTCGCAAAACTCGCAAATCGAGTCATTAACTCCACAAAGTTTATTAACCTAGTTTTTTAAATTATTTTTTATTTAATTAAACTTTTTAAAAATAAATCATATAATGATGCTATAATATTTTTCTGATACCAACTGAATGCTAAAATATATTTTTTAATACTGTAATAATTATATAAAAAAATTAAAATAAATTATCAACATTAAACCCCTCCTAAACCCCTGTAAACATATTATATATTATATAAGAACTAAATTAAAAAAAAAAAAAACACTTTACACAGTTCTAACAGATATGAGAAACAGTGTTTTCCCCATAACTATAAGCTTTATTTATTTATTTATAATTGCTTCAAACATATCCGCATTAAATGCAATTTAAGATCACATCAATCAAACAGAAGGAGGACATGAGCTCGAACTTCCTTCCTCGAATGAAGCTTCATCATAGTGGGCCACGAACAGACCCAGTACCATGATTCTATTCAGTCTTTTAATCTTTTGTCCTCTTTTCCCATGTATGTGTCTCTATATATATATAACTTTTTTTTTATTAATTTGATTATTTAACGTATTTTAATTAATTTTATAAATTTTAAAATTAAATTATATAAATTTTTAATAATTTTAAAATTTATGAAACTCAAACATGTAATTTATATATTAATTTTTGTTCTACAAAGTATTGCTATTTACTTATAATTTTACTTTAAATTTTTTTTCTTTTAAATCTTGTAAGTCACTCCTTAAAGTTATGCGGATTTTAATTAATTTAAATTTAATTATTTTTTTTTTAGTTTTCAACTTTGAAACATATTTTTATTTTTATTTGTAGCTGGTGAGTTGAGTTTTTTTTTTGAAAAAAATAATATCTTTTAAAAAAACAATTAAATTGTTGTGAAAAATTAACAGAAGAATTAAGGAAGTGTTTGAAAATATAGTAGCGGTTGTTTTTTAAAGTTTTTTTTTGCTAGGAAATACTTTTTAACATCAACACATCAAAATAATTTGAAAACATAAAAAAATTAATTTAAAATGAGGAAAAAAATAAAAAAAAATTAACTTTTTTTAAAAATACATTTAAAATATAAAAACAAACAGGACTGAGTTTAAAAACAATTATAAAAATACAAGAAATCGGTATCAACAGTTTTAAAACAAACAAAAATCAATAATTTCATCAAGAAACACAGAGATCAAATGATGATGATGATGATGAACACGTTGAACAGTGATGATGGCACCTGGATGAAGAGGCTGTAATATCTAAGCGTAGCACGCAAGAGAAATCTTGCTTTCGGGAAAAAGAAACGTCTTTTGACTCTTACAAAAAAGACGTTCCCCCCACTGTTCGATCTTGTACCAATCATCCTTGACTTGGTCTTGCTGACAACGAAAGCAATCATATCCTTTTAAGATCTTTACCATTTTGTATTTTGCTTTTGCTTTTCTCGTTGAGCTGTTTTTTGGGATCAATTATGCCCACCAAGATTAATGGAGTAGATTGTCATGTAAGATGATGGTTTTTAAAATAATTTTTTTATTTAAAAATATATTACAATAAATAATTATTTAGATTTTATTTTTGATATTAGTATATCAAAAATACTAAAAAAACATTTAACTTATGCTTTTTCAAACAAAAAATTCTTTTAAAAAATACATACAAGAAGAAGCAGAAGTTATGCCAAACACCTTTTAAATTTTTAAAAATATATATTTAAAGACTTTTATTTTTAATAGCTAAATAAAATATTATAGAAATGATAAAAACCCTTTCTTTAAGATTATAGAGGGATTGTGGAGTCATATTATATTCTTGCTTTCATTGTTTACCAAATCAATTATAAAAATTGAAAATTATAATTTATAAATTATATAAATAAGAAAAACAAAGTTTTTTTTTTATATGCCGTGTGTTTAAAATCAAAGGTTCTTCTATGGTGTTTTTTTTTTTCTTTTTTTTTTTTTTTTTAAATGGTTTATGATGCTAGAAAAAGAAAGGGCAAATATCAAATATAGAACCAAACTATAGGGGTACTATCATTTTTACACCTTAACTTTTTTTTGTATCAATTTTACCACTAAACTATCTTGATTTCTCAATTTAGGACTTTTATTAGAATACTTAATAGAAAGCATTAAGTTCCCAACAAAAGAACGTCACTTATTTGGAAAAAAATCAATATAATTTGGATGGAAGGGAAGTCCTTAATAAATTACTTTTAAAAGTTCAAGAGTAAAATAGATATAAAAAATTGTTAGGTCATGATAACATCAAGACTCCCTGGATGATATTTAGAAAATGTATATAGATCAATATGTTAAATAGGTAATCCATATATATATATATATATATATATATATATATATATATAAGATTAATTACCGAAGGTAGTTGGTTTAAGTGATTCAGTATTTGTTCCACTTAAACAAAGTTTTAAGTTTGAGCCTTATGTATAAAGTACATCACCACTGAAAGAGTTATATTTCTTAGCAAGCTGACCTAGCTTAATCGAATTAGTCGAGGTTTAGTAGGCTTTTAAATACTGAGATTTAGATAAAAAAAAATCATCGATTAAACAGTTAAGGGATTAACATTAAGGGATAACTTTGGTTTTATTCATGGAAAAATGACAAAAATAGTACTATTCTATCTTCCTTTTGCAATAGGATTTTAAGCTCAAATACTTTAAATATAAAATTTGAACCTTTAACCTCTTTATAAATGAATAGCTCACTATCACTTAGCCAAGAAAACCCATCATTATTAACATTGGAGGAGTGAGAATAATGTATAATACATAGTCAGATCCTACGCATTTGGCCCCTCATCTTTACCACCAGAAAAGGAAAGGAAAAAAAAATCAAATTTACCTCTAAGCTTAATCACACGCTAAGAATTACAATATTCTTTTTTTCCCAAGTCCACGGGAATGTTTACGAGTGTTTTTTTTAAAGTAATTTTTGTTTAAAAATATATTAAAATAATAATTTTTTATTTTTTAAAATTTACTTTTGTTATCTCCGATCAAAACAATCTAAAAACATAAAAAAAATTATTTATTTTAAACATCGATGTATGATGTTGAAATGAGAAGTATTAGAATCATTACCAACTCCACAGTAATGTTTACGAGTGTTCTAATGTTATTTTTTAAAGTAATTTTTGTTTAAAAATATATTAAAATAATAATTTTTATTTTTAAAATTTATTTTTGTTATTTCTGATCAAAACAATTCAAAAACATAAAAAAATACTTATTTTAAATAAAAAATTCAAATTTACCTCGCTCGCATTCAGAACACAATACCAAACAGAAACTTATCGTATAAACACGAAATTCTTTGTTTACGACTCTTACTCGTCTCAAGACTCACAGGTCGTCGACCCTCCTAGTCAAAGAATCATATATGAACAAGGGAGTCCTCAAAGTCAGTTCTGTTTTGTCTCCCCATGAAGCACATTCCATAGGGAATTTCTTGTGTTCATATGGTTTGAACACATGTATTTTAATCAGAGTGATAAGGATATTTTGCATCAACTTAGACGTAACATCCTTTTCTTGACAATCTTTATAGCGTATTCTTCACATCGGCTTGATGTATTCAAAAAAATTAATAAATTGCTTTTACATACTTAGTTTTAAAAGTTCCAATTCAATTTTTTTTTTTTGTGGATTTTCTTAAATTATAAATTAAGCTATATATATTTATATATTTACAATATTAAGACACCATTTGGGAACGCGGTGCAGACCTTATTCCTAAAAAATTAATTTTTTTTTACTAAAATTTAATTTTTTTATGTCTTGGATCGTTTTGATGTGCTGATTTAAAAAATAATTTTTATAAAATAAAAAAATATTATTTTAATACATTTTCAAACGATTGAAAAATCTCAAGTGCCATCATAGAAATGCCTCTAACTTCTTAGGTATTCTTAAACGACCCACGCCATTTTTTTTTAAAAAAAAATATATTACTACCAGAATTCAGTATTTTATTTATTGATTGAGGGGGCACTCTTTTTGTTTGTTCAAATTTATGTCAAATTAGTCTTCTTCTATTATCATTGGTTATTTGATTGTTTAACGAATAATAAATTAAATAAACTGAATGAGAATGTCTAGATGTAGAAAATTCAATAGTTTGAAAACTTGTTTTTCCCACGAGTCTAGTAGTGTGAGGACTTTGAATAAATAGTTGTAACACAAACAATCTATTTCAAAAATTTATAGTCATTCTAGATAGGGGGTTGCAATAAAGTATGAATTGGATTAAAATTTTTCTAACATGAAAAAACAAATGTTGAGACGATGTCAATGTTTTAAAATAGAAAAGAAAAAATTTAAATTTAATTATTGATTTGACTAGTTTCAATAAATTCGGTTAATTGAATAATATAATTACAAACAAGATATTGACAATGAATAAAACAAACAAAAAAATTAGTAATAATTAACTATATAAAAAAATAAACTGTCAATATCATAATCAAGATGAGAAGAAAAAAAAGTCTGTTGGAGGCTCATCGTCACTCTGACGCAATCACCACCTCACTAATAGATAGAGCTCACCAAGAAAGTTCTAACGCCGCTGTGAAAGGCTGTGTGACGAAATTGATAGAGGTCACACGTGCCACTAAAGCAACGATTCAAAAGGCAAACCAATTAAAATATCATGAAGTGAGTATCTCATGCTTATGTTTAATCAATTAATTTAGTTTAATTCAAAAGCAAAAACTCTTTAAAAAAAACTAAATTTAACAAAGAACAATAAATAAAAAGACATGAGATAATCAATGTCATTTTTAAAATCAGTGAAAAATTTTATTGCAAGCAATAAAAAAAATAGCCCAATATCAACTTAAATAAATGCTCAATGATGAAACAAAAAAAAAAAAAACTAACTAAAAAATAAAAAGCTTAAAAAGAGAGGGGAAAAAACAAGCAAACCCGAATGAATCTTGTAAACTAGGGTTAATCTTCCAAACTTACTACCCGTTAAATCATAGATTCAAGCTCAACTAAGAAGTTCAACTCCCAACCGATTTAATGTTAAAGGATAAAATTAGAAAAAATATTAATTTATAAAATTTACCAAAGTAAACAAATAGCAATAAAAAAAATAGAAACCAGATTTGACATATGAAAAAAATTGAAGGATGATGAAACTGATAAATACTCTAAATAAATAAAAAAAAAACAATAACCGAATATGAAGGAAAAATAAATCGAAGGTTTGTGTTGAAATAGAGGATGATAAGGAATAAGAAAAAAAAAAAAGAAATCATCGACACCAAACTAGAGGTTAGTAACCAACAGGCATGACCTAGGAAGGGAGGGACCATTGAGATGATTTCAAAGACATCAAGGGAGGTGTCTTTGGTTGAGGAGTTTGCTGCATGCACGGTCAAAAACCTAGCAGCAATGGACCCATTACCGTGTGTAATGCATGTGTCAACTGTTTTGGTTTTTAAATAATATTTTATATTTATTAAAATACTAAATTTCTTCCCAGTGAACTTGATCAAAACTAAAAAACCAAGTTGAAAATATAAAAAAGCTATTGGATGCTAGTTAATTAAGAGATTTTGCTTTTAAAGATAATTTAGTTATTTTATTGTACTTTTTAAAAGTAAAAAAAATTCAAAAAAGCTCCTAGATGCTAATTAAATAAATTTTTTTAAAGATAATTTAGTTATTTTGTTGTTCTATATATAAAAAAAACAAAAAAAAAAAACTAAGATTGAGTTGTACTCGAAACAATCTGCTATTGACTAATATACCATGTGACTCTCAATACCCAAGCCAATGATTTTTTTAGAATGAAAAAATTATCATTATACTGTTTCAAGCCGCTATGTAATGAGCTTGTGTGTATAATAAAACCCTAATTCCTTTTATTTTTATTTTTTAACATTTAATAATTGTTTATAATAATTATAATTTTCATAATATTATTTTTTTGACAGTGTAATTTTCAGAAGATGGTGGTGCATCCGTGGAATGGGAAGATAAATTTCTAGCATTTTAGATTGTGTTTCTTTCAGAAAATAAATATTTAGTTTTAATCTCTAACTTTTTTATTTATTTTAAAAAATATCTCAATGAAAAGAAAACATGTTTAATAATCACAAATTTTCTAAAATATAAAACAAGGAATTTATTTTTGTTTATTTTAAAAAATAATAAAAATGGATATAAAACATTAAAGAAACCAATTAAGCCCTTATTATTATTTTTTAATCATAAAGAATGTTTTTGTTTTTAATCGTGGAGAATTTGGAAAACAAACCATTTTCTAGAAAATTAAAGAATTAGAAAACATGTGTTTTTAAGAAAATATTTTTTTATTTTTAACTAGTAAATACACATATTTTAATTTTTTAATTCATAAAAATATTTTCTAAAAAAATGATTTCTTTTCCAAATAAACACATTTAATTGTGTAATTATTATCTAATTAGTTAAATTAAGGCCAATAAGTAGTGTCAGATTTATTGATATCTGTACTCTATCTATTATATTTAGAATAAAAAATTTAGGTATTTATAAATAATTTATTAAGTTTTGGGTATTTAATGAGTATCTATTATTATTTATTAATTAATAAATTTTAAATCAAGTTTAATAATATTTATAACTTATCTATTATATATTAAATCCAAAAATATACTCATTTATTTAAATTAAATCGGGTCAACATGCATCAATTTGGGATTAAATTCTCATCCGCACACCGAAACAACGAGATTAATTAGAAAGTGTGAACGTTGAAGGGGTTCCCCGGGTTACCTTGTTCAAGGGAAAATGATTAGCCAATGTCCCACCATCCCACCATGGCGCGTGGATACACTCTCTTCTTTTATTTTGATATAGAACCCCCCCCTTTTCTTCACTCTAAAAATAAAAAATAAAATAAAACATAATAATACATAGTCATGTTCTTTCCTGGTCAATAAGAGTTTTGGGCCTTTTGGCACCCATATTACTATATTTTTTTTAATTATATTTTCTATTGACGTCACATATAGAACAAGGAATCATGTGTATGCACAATTCAGAAAATAAATAATATATTTTTTCACATGCCAAATAATTTTTCTTTAATTTAATTTATGTATAAAAAATATAGATGTGGATCAAATATAATAGTTTTCAAACTTAAGACAAGTAAATATTGAACTTGAGATATGTTCTTAACCTATACAACTCAAGAATACTATTAGGTTAATTTTGTTGGTTCAAAACATTAAATTTTGATAATTTTATAAAAAAAATTGTTTGGATATCGATTTAAAACATTTGTGATTAAAATTTATTTAAATATAATATATAAAAATTAAAACCATATACTATGAACAAAGAAACCTTCATTTTTTTGTTATAAAACACATACAAAATTAGATTTGTAAACGAGAATAATATAATTTTATCATAGTAAAATCAAGTTTGAAAATATTTTTATTTTCATATATTCAAGTATGAATTTAAGATATATATATATATATATATATATATAATAAGAAATTTATTTTGTAGAGACAATTTAAACATAAACTTGATCAAGTATAAATTTATAATATCTTAAGCTAGAATTAGCTTTTATATGGATTTCACTAGCCTTCGATAATATAATAAATATCAAAACATGAAATCTAAAAATCAATTAAGATTCTGATCAATTCATAATGTATTTTAATAATAAAAATTCCAACATATATGTCAAAAAGCAAAAAATCACAATACTTTTATGGTATAATCATGGTAAATAAAAAAACGAAAATAAAAATGAAGTGTGTTTCTAGAGCCTTAAACGAGAGTGGGCGTTGAATGTTTGAAAAATGAGAAATGGTAATAAAGCCATGGTTAAGTAGCTATGACTATGAGTGTGTAAGCTTGCTCGCAGCAGCAGCAAGTAGAGTTTTGACCACTCTCTCTCTCTCAGCTAGTTATTGTACTAGTTTTGCTATGATTTGGTTCTTAACAGTCCCATAGCCGCTTAGACTCTCTCTCCAAAACCCTCTTTGTATATGTACTTAACTTATTGATCTCTTTATTTCATCATCATTTCTTTTTCCTGGGCTGTTTCTTGTTTTATTCTGTATTTACTTGAAAAAATAAAGCACAAGTCGCAATCTTTTTATATCGTCTATCACAGATCTCTACCTATCAAACTGGTAGGTTTGTCTTCCTGTTTTGTTTTGAATTAGATGCAAATTTAATGCATTTGTTTAGGTCTGTGTGTTTCTCCAGTAAAGATTGATGCTTTCTCTTGACTGTAGTTTTGGGTTGTTTTTGTTTTCATCAGCACATAAGCTAATTTGATTCTGCTGTCATTTTTTTAGTGTTCTTGAATTTGTACCAATCCTGTTTTAAAAGTTTTGGGTTGTTTTGTTCTTTTTAATTTTGATAGTATAAGTCCTTTTGATTTGATGTTGATCATGTTGTTTCTTTTCTTTTCCTGATTTATAAGTAGGAACTTATTGGCGAGTTGTTTTCTTGGTTTACAGTTTTGGTGGGGTGGTGGTGTTAATGGATTGGAACTGCCGCAGGGATCAAAACTGGTATTGTGGTGATTTTGATGTAACAAGGAACTACATTTTCGGCTTCGAAGTGGTCTAGAACAATTCTTTGGTGAACTTATTAAGGGGGCTCTTGATTTGCTAGCAATCGCTTCATTTTTGCGCTCCTGAGTGTAATTTGATAAAAGGGTTTTTCTGATTCTTGTAAATAACAAGCTTTTACCCTTTGTATGGAACTTTGGAACGATAATTGAATATTTTTGTGATCATCACAATGGGGGGGCTTTGCTCGAGGAGCTCGACTGTAGATAATGCTCCCGGTGGAGGCTTTCCGCAGTTGAATGGTCATTTTAGTCATGGGTCTGGTTTGGTTTATCAGACTCGTGAATTGAAAATAGATAACAATGCAAATCCATCTCCAATTGTGGAGAACGTGGATAATAAGCAGCTACGAGAACCGTTTTCGTTTCCGGAAGTGACCGTGGTTCAATATGAGGTGAATCCAGATGACATTGATGATGGGATTCCTCGCTTGTCAAGGGCTCTATCCAATAAATCCGGATCAACCAAGTCCAAGCAGGCAGCTGTTGCAAAGGTTAGTCTAATTTGTATGTTGTTTACTTTTTGTCAAATTATTATCAATTCCTTCTCTTCAGTCTGGAGTTTCCTATGTGATGTTTTCAGTTGAATCTGTGATATAGCTTGTAACAGAAGTCGTAGTATAAAGTGTTTACTTGACATGCATTCCTGGTAGTTATGCTTGTTAACTATGAAATTTGAAGCATAGATTATACCACTGAAATGAGGCCATCACCATGTCACTGAAGATTAGGACTCATTAGAATGAAGATTGTTAAAAGCTGCAACCAAATCACGAAATATGTAAAACTAATATTTATTTTATGAAATGCAAAAAATTGTCTGTCAATTCTCATAACTACTAACTTCTGGTCAAAAACTTTGAACGCATTGGCCAGACAGCAAGTTGAATGAGCATGCCACTCGTTTTCTATGCCCATTTATCTCCTTTATCATGAGTTGTTTAGAAATTCAAATCCCATTGGATTTGGATCCTTGTGTTATTTAATAAAAGAAGTTGTAATGAGCGATTCCTGGCTGTGGGGAACAAAGATTAAATTGTCTGTCATTTCTCTGTGTATTATTTTGTGTCTCCTGTCATACCTTAGAAGAGTTAAAAGTTCTAGTTGATTTATGTATGGCCTCTTTATTATTTGAGAGGCTTGATTCAAGGGCATCCATCACCTCCTATTTTCATTTTCTTTTTGTGGTATGCTGAAAGCCTCAAGTAGAATGTTTCAGATATACGTGGAAAACTGGCGGGGGGTTAAGTCCGATGATTTGCTGGCTTCACATTTATTATTTGCGAACAATCCTTTGTTGTTTTGCAGTGCTAAAATGATTACATGTGATAATATTTCCTTGGTTTGGGGTACCTAATATGATATAGGGCTAATTTGAGAAAGATTGCATTCTTTCACTGGATGAGATTTAAGTTTCTAAATGGGGGATGTTATCTGCTATTTCTGATATCAAGTGAGAATCAAATTTGGCATCTTTATCTGAAGACCTGTGGTCCTCCCCTGAGGAGCTCGCATGAGATTCCTTCATGCAAAGAAAAGGAAGAGCTGGGAAGTTTCAAACTTTCAATGTTTGTTGAGGAGGGGGTAAAGGGTGGAAGGGCATTGTTATTTCATTAAGAGTACTATCTGTTTACCAACTTTGTCTATTTTACCCACCCTTTTTGGTCCATGAAAAGGATTTGAGAAATTGTGGAGAGATTTTGTGCACAGTGGAATGTCATGGATGATCAGGCATAAATTGGGGAAAAGGGCACATCTCTCCATTCAAGCTGATTGGTTGTGTGTGAGAAGGTTGTACATGTTTAATAGAGCTTTATCAAAACTTGATGTGGAGGCTTACTGCACAGGGAAAGCTTTTAAAAGTTGGTGATGGCTAAGCAATGTTGAGCCTGGAGAGAGGCAGGGTTGTGTCTCCTGGTTTGGAAACTTTGTTGGGTTTCACTTTTGTGGAAGCATCAGAAGTGGGTAGTAAGTTTTCTAAACTTATCATTTTTAAGGTAAAGGACAATAGGTTCTACTTTATGACGGGGCATCATGCTGGTGGAGCCTTTAAAAGTAGGATCTTTTGTTGGGAGTATTCTACGTTGGAGCATGTGGGAGAAACTCTCATATATTGCCTAGGATACATGAATGCTAACCCTTGGTCTCAAATTACTAGTATTGGCTATTCGGATCCTTTGTCTCTATTATTGTGTTCTGTTGAGGACCAAACTTTTAATTAGTTGTTGTAACCTAAAATCCCTTTTCTCTGATGCCTTGAGAGTTACATATTTCTTGACATGCAAAATTGGAGTTGGTGAAGGTGCTTTTAATTGCCTGTATGAGTTGAAGGTGGATATGGTGTGCGACATATATACTAGGAAGAATCATCATAATGAAAAAGTTTTACAAGGTTTGAGGTGATGGCTGAATAGAACATTCTTGTGGAATAGTGCATAGTGAGCAGGCTTCCTACGTACTTTCTATCCATGGAGGCAGTTATGTCTCGTATTCTTTCATGAGAGACTGTCAAAGAGGAAAAAAATTATTCTTAGCTGGTTTTATTTGTGCTTTAGAGATGGCAAATAATGAACTATCTTCATTGATTTTTACCCAGGACTTCCATGTATTCTCCTTCTTTTATAGTTGCTTAAGTTCCTAATATGTTGCTAGATTTGGGGAGCAGTTGGAGAGGAATTTTAGGCTCAAAAGTAGTATTATTCTAAGGATGTTAATTGCTTCTGTTGGAGCTTGAAGGAGGAGAAGAATTGTAAGAATATTTGTAGTGGTGCACATGCTTATTGGGATCATGTCTACATATATCCAATTCTGGCTGCTTAAGCATTCATGTTTTCTTTCCCCATGCTTTTTTATGCAATTCCCTCATAAAGTCTCTTTTCTTTGATGTGTTCATAAAGTCTATTCCATCAAGAATTAAAACACAAAGGAGGATGACATTGTCATTGATTTTAGTTTTGTTAAATGTTTTAAGTTTCATTAAGTCGTCCTTGAGGTGGGGCTTATTTCTTAATTGACTGCCTCAATATCACATTATTGTCGAATCAGGAGCCTGGAATATATTTGAGAAATGAAGGCATTTTATAAATCAATTACTTGGGAAAGTTGATTTCAGGAACAAAAAGGTAACAAACAATAAAGTTACATAATTATTTAAACATTTAGGTTTTGCTTGGAATTGGAGTGTTCTGTTTACATGCAGCTAAGCTTGACATGTCTAGATAACTCGAGTAGGAGGATGATAAGGAATATAAGAGAAGAAAGAAAACGTGTTTTGTTTGTGTCATCTGAAAGATTTGTTAGTGCTCTAAACTAGATTTCTTTTAGTTAGGCAATTGCACGTTTCATGTAGTTGTTTGCAGTTTATTATGCACTAGTTACCCATGTGTTCACACCATAAATTTACAGATTCTGGTGAAAATTATTAAAAATGATGCTTTACAGAGTTCATAGTTTTGATTGAATCGAGAAAAATGCTACTTCTCTGAATGCCTCATAACATCATCATTTCAGTTATTTGCTTCTGAATCATGTAGACATTAGTTCTACCATATTATGATGTGTATATTTTCTAAAGCACAAATGTGAATACTTTTAAATTTATTAAAAAAGAGTCACTTCCTTGATAAAAAGCATCTATATAATCACGGGAATTAACAATTATTAAAGTTCTACTTATTTGATTACATGAATAACATAACATCCTTCTGTGTATCACCACATTAGTAAATAAAATAACAATATAGTGAAAGTGTCCATAATGTTATGGTTTAAACATTTCACTCTTATATAAGCATATAGGAGTTGAAAAGAAAAATAATTGAATGTTGATAAATAAATGAAGCATGTGTGTGGTTTAATACTTCTGAAAGAAGGTGAAAGTTTCAAGAAGCATTGAAGCCATTTTGGAGTACAAAGCAATAAAAAAGAAAAAAAAAAAGAAAAAAAAAACAGAAATCATGGTCCTATATGTGCATGGCTCATCAACCAATTGGAGCATGGCAGCTAAAATCTTTAAGTAATCAATCATTGAAAAACAAAATCTTTTAATGTGCATCTAATAAAAAACTGGATTCTTCTTCTTCTTCTTTTTTTTTTGTAAGAGTCAGTGTGTGTTATTTGTAAGTAGAAATTGGATCTATTTTCTTGTTCTAGGAGATGATTTTTTCATCATATGTTATTAAATGCTCACTAATCCTCTATCTCCAAATACATTGCATCTTATAATATAATTATCAAATTCATGCATGGTATGATCATGTACTTGGCAATGCTCATGGAGCTAATTCATGTGTCCACACTGCAATACTTCAGTGTAGGATCTTCTTTCACATGCGCGCGCGCACACACACACACTGATAATAGATAGATGTTGTAAGTTGCTCTGTGGAATTGTGTATCAGAATTTTGCTCAATTAAAAAAGCTGGTTATTTTGGTGTTGCAGGTCTCAGAAGTGAGCTCACTGTTAGGCAGAGCTGGTACTGCTGGGCTTGGGAAGGCATACAATGTATTGGACACACTTGGTAGTAGCATGACCAATTTAAATCCTAGCAGTGGTTTTACCTCAGGGCTGACGACAAAAGGGGATAAGATTTCAATTTTAGCTTTTGAAGTTGCAAACACAATTGTTAAGGGTGCTAATCTAATGCAATCCCTTTCAGAAGAGAACATTAGACATTTAAAAGAAGTTGTGCTTCCCTCAGAGGGGGTGCAAAATCTAATATCTAGAGATATGGATGAACTCTTGAGGCTAGCAGCAACTGATAAGAGGTTGATATTACCGAAATTTCTATTTTAATTTGAAACAGATTTTCATACATTTTATTACAGTGATCTTATAGCATTGCCTAGAAAACTTCTAGAAGAAATATTAATCATTTCGCTACACAATTATGACAGAGAAGAACTGAAAGTTTTTTCTGGAGAAGTGGTGCGTTTTGGAAACCGTTGCAAAGATCCTCAGTGGCACAACTTGGACCGTTATCTTGAAAAGTAATGCTAATTGGATCTGTTTTATATTGATTATTCTTCAGAATATTTGAAATAAGGTTCTTATATTTCAGTCATTCTATATGATTTTTTTAGGTTGGGTTCAGAATTGACACCTGAAATGCAATTGAAGGATGAAGCAGAGACAGTTATGCAACAATTGATGAATTTGGTTCAGTATACAGCAGTGAGTATTTAACAATACTATAGTATATAACTGCCCCTAAGTTTCAGCAGACATTGCATATCTAGGTGTGATGATTAGAAAACATTTAACAATGTTCTTTCTTTCTTTGTGCTGGTGGAAGTGTTGTCTGCAAAAGAAGGATTTGGATGTACCACCCATTCTAATTTGAAAGGGAGTGTGACTTTCAGTTTTTTCAGTTCTATTGTATTTCCCTCTTTTCCTTTTGGACATGATTTTAATTTGGGGAGGAGGAGAAAAACACCATAAAGCAAACTCTTTGCAACATCCTAAGATGTTCTATACTCTACGATGATTCGCAGCCAAGAACAAAATCTTCACTCACAACATGGTCATTGAGCAAAATGCTCTTGAAAAATGAAAGATGTTATAAACGTAATTTTAAACTGTTCTCCTTGATCATCTAATGACAAAAATTTCAGATCAAAATACATTTACTTTTCAAATGCTGTGACTTGAACATAACTGAGTAACTTTATATCACCGGTCCAAATATGTTGTACTGAAGTCATCTATGGGCATCTAGAGTCTGCTTTATGTGCGGCTAGTGCATTATTTGTGTTTTATGCTATTGATTTGTTTCTCCTTCATATGCTGCCAATTTTTAATCTTGCATGAGATGTGGTACATCCATATCTATAAGCATTGATAAGAAATTTATTCCCGCAGTTTAATTTCAGCTCATTATCATATCCACCCATACAATTTCATGCTCCGTACTTCTCTTAAGCTTATCTTGTAAATTTCCTCATGAAGAGATTTTTCCTTTGGGTTGCAGGAACTGTATCATGAAATGCATGCCTTGGACAGATTTGAACAAGATTACCGGCGTAAGCTTCAGGAAGATGATAAAACAAATGCTGCTCAAAGAGGTGAATTGCAGTTTAAGTCTCATTTTGCTTGTGATTCTCTTTTGATTGGCCCATAATATTGACCAGAATAAAATATTTTAGAGAAAGGAGTGCAACCCTTCTATGCTTGAGCTTGCTCCTTGTTTCCCCTTTCTGGTGAAGTTATGTTATGGAGAAACCCTTAAATTTTTGAACTCCCCTCTTTAGTCGTTATATATATTTTTTATCTTTTCACATAGGTCCAAATAAAAATGCATCAATTGCACCCCTTAATTTTTTGAACTTCCCCCTTTAATTCTTATTATTCTTATTATTTATTTTAATCTTTGCCCTCAGGAATGTTTGTTTCTATTTCACATTTTCCTCATTTTGATCAACATTGACATTCTAAAGTGATGCTGTCTCCTTGCGTTTAATTCATTTGTAGGGGACAGTCTTGCTATTTTGAGGGCAGAGTTAAAGAGCCAAAAGAAGCATGTGAAAAGTTTGAAGAAGAAGTCGCTTTGGTCTAAGATTTTGGAAGAGGTATGAAGCAGTAATGCATTGAGGTAGCTGGTGGTGCCAGTTCTAGGGGCATATTGGAGACAAATATGGCCTTATTTTAATGTTTCATACATCGATGATTCACCCTTGTTGATCATTGTGTTTATGATCCTACCACAAGCATGCAGCAGTGCACTTCTAATGTTGGATGGACCATGCATATTCTGTATCTGTCAAGTGATAGCTACACAATAAATCTTGCTGTTCTTTTTCATGGAACTGTTCTTAGTGTTATTGCAACATAAATCTAACATCCTGTTTACGTAGGTGATGGAGAAGTTGGTAGATATTGTCCATTTCTTGCATTTGGAGATTCATGAAGCCTTTGGCAGTGCTGGTAAGCAATCCAAACAGGGTTTAGGATTTCTTGTTAATGACAATTTTTAATTATATATATATGCACACATATAGATACTTCTCTTTGTTTTCTTGCTTGGGACAATGAAGTGATATGAAATTTATCTGGCTATTTGTGGTTTCATTAACTGATGTTTTCACTTGCAGATGGCGATAGACCAGTAAAAAGTTCTTCAAATCATAAAAAGTTGGGGCCTGCTGGTCTTGCATTGCATTATGCAAACATTGTCACTCAAATTGATACTCTTGTGAGTTTATGATTTCACCAGACTTGATACCCTTTTATCTTTGCTATTAAGGATTTTGGTTCTGTATCTCAAATGTCAGCTTCTGAGTTTTTCAATGTTGCCTTAACCAGGGTTGCAGTCCTGAAGCTCTTATCTAATTGTTGCTTCTTGTTTTTCTTCTTCTTGGCTTTTTTGTTTGTCTGAGCTAATGCCTTAATGTGATCAGGTGTCCCGATCAAGTTCTGTGCCTCCAAATACAAGGGATGCTTTGTACCAGGGGCTGCCACCAAATATAAAATCTGCTTTGCGCTCTAAATTATTGTCATTTCAACTTAAGGAAGAGGTATCATTCGATGTTGCCTTGGGACTGACTTGCTCATTGAGATTTCACTTCTAGCCATTTTCTTGTCAATGCATTGATATAATTAATATTTCAAATAATGTTCTTGCAGCTTACAGTCTCACAAATCAAAGCTGAAATGGAGAAAACTTTGCAGTGGCTTGTTCCTATTGCTACTAACACAACCAAGTAAGATGCCAGCTCAGTCTAAATTTCTCTACCTTGGCTGGGCTGTACCTTCTGATACCTCATCTTACGTTCTGCTCAATTCCATTTAATGTTCAGAGGCATGCGCATCCTTTTATCCACTGATACTAATAGCAATCACAATCTAACAAATTATTACTCTAGTGAAATTAGGTAGTGTTTGGTACATGGGACTGGACAAGACATGGCAGGACAACTTGACTTGTATTGGTGTTTGATTTGCACATGGGACAGGATGAAAAACAGCTTTTCTCTTGTCCCATACCCAAATTTTGTTCTACCTCCGCACATGTTACAACCTTGTCACATCCAGTATCATCCCATCCACTAATCAATGTACCCCAACTGTATGGTCCTTGTGAACAGAAGATTTTAAAGCAGGAGCTAAAACTTCTTGTGGTTTTGTTAACATACTAATGTATTGAACTTATATTTCTTCTCCTCTTGGTTTGTTTCCAATTATTTATCCTTGTGCTTACATTTTTGCATGCACTTAACCAGAGCTCATCATGGATTTGGTTGGGTTGGAGAATGGGCGAATACAGGGTTAGTTCCAAATCTGCTCGTTCTCTTTTCTTATTATATCACCCGTGTTGAGTTCCTTACGACAAATTCTTCAGGTCTGAGGTGAATCGTAAACCTGCTGGACAGACCGACTTGCTCAGGATAGAGACACTACACCATGCAGACAAGGAGAAGACTGAAACTTATATTCTTGAATTGGTTGTTTGGCTTCACCATCTTGTCAGCCAAGTAAGAGCTGGCAATGGTCCCAGATCTCCTGTTAAATCTCCGATTCGGTCCCCAAATGAGAAAACAATTCAGTTGTCTACACAAAATCCAAGCTCCCCATCCCCCACATTGACAATTGAAGACCAAGAGATGCTTCGGGATGTGAGTAAGAGGAAAAAGACTCCTGGTATAAGCAAGAGTCAGGAATTTGATACTGCAAAAACCAGGTTAAGCAAGCATCATCGTCTTAGTAAAAGTAGTAGCCACTCGCCAATGGGAGAAACTAGAAAAGATCCATTTCCCATTAGAAGGCCATCTTCTGTTCCTGTCATCAACTTTGATATTGACTGGATCAAGGCCTTGGATGTTATTGACCGAGTGGACACAATAAGAAGCTTCTAGTAGTATCAACATGAAGGTCAAGATGCAGAGACAAAGGTCTGTGCTTGTGAAAATTGAGAAGGGTCCAATCAAATGCAAAGTTTCCATATCGGGGGTTTTGTCTTTGGTTTGTGGTGGGAAGATTTCATGTCAGTAGGCAGACGATGAGTGATAAAAGTCCTTTCTTTTTTGTATGTGAGAATTTAAGTTGGTGAGAATATGGGGGAGGGGGGGGGGTATTTAATTGTTTTATAGGATATTAGGCTATAGTTTTTGTTAGTTGTATATGTACAGAATCAGTTCATAATAATTGAAGTTCATGTTCCTTTCCATGTGTCTATGCTGCTGTTACCTTGTTATTCTGCTAATCATCTCAGTTTTTTTTTTTCATCGCCATCATTGGACATGGAAAGAAGGTTTCTATTAATGTACCAACACAATTTCTTTATGATGCATAAGTTTCAGTTCATAATAATTGAAGTTCATGTTCCTTTCCACGTCTTTCTTGTCTATGCTTCTGTTACCTTGTTATTCTGCTAACCAGCTCTCAGTTTTTTTTTTCCTTGTCATCGCCATCAGTGGACATGGAAAGAAGGTTTCTATTAATGTACCAACACAATTTCTTTAAGATGCATGATTTTCAGGTCTCTACTTGAATAGGCTGGCATTGCCATATCTGTGATTGCCTTGTGATTCCTCGTATGAAGTGGAACGTTGCTAAAATCCATTAGAAGTCAAATTCACAACTTGGCATTCTTTCATGGAGTTCACAATGTGTGTTTGATTTGTGAACGAGGATTACAAGCATGAAGGCAAAAGCAGTGAGCTGGATAAGCTGCTGTCATTGTCCTGGTTTAGCAGCAGACATTGAGTTGAGGTTTTATTCTCGTGACACACTGTATGATCACCATGCTGTAAGAGCAGGAAGCAAGAGAGATGGTTTATTTTTGAAATCTGGAAGTGCGATATCTGTTGAATGTTGATTTCCTACACAGCTGGGATGGGGCTTGGAGGCTATATAACGAGTAGCGTGTGCCGAGCCAGGGCCATCAAGGAGTACTTTGCTAAACCCCTAAAGGTGGGTTTAGGTGATAGGCTGAGATTCATTCATAAATGATATAAATTTATGTTAAATTTAGGGACGAAAGACATAAGAAGGGCTTGGAAATAAGAGGCCTTTTCTTGGAAGGAAGCACAGAGGGTGGTTGAATTGGTGAACAACTCCCCCTCTCTTCTGTTGGTTGCTAGGAGGCTTCTAGGGGTTTTTCAGGCATAATGTGGCTTCTTCTGTGCAAGGGCAGTCACCAAACACACAATCAGATCATACCATAAAAATTCTATTACTGTAGAGTTTTTCAATCATTTGAAAAAAGCCAGAGATTGGCGATGCCACTGTTGAAGCTCCGGCCAGTACTGCTCCAAGTGTGACAACAAGGTTAATGAGATCATATTCATTCCTAGATCCAACTAGGTCCCAAAGGAAGAATTACTCACGATTAAGTCACTAGGAGTAGGTTAGTGAATTTCATGGATTACTTGCTTTATTTGGATTTAGCACAAGCACAACATCATCGAGCGAGAACACCGGAGTTAATAAATCAAGAAGATCAGGATGTCTACGTTCTTTTCTCAGAAGATTCAAGCAAGATTTCTCTCCTTGGTCTCAGTGAACTTTTGGCTCATGATGCAATATACCTTGACCTAGTTAGTTTCTAATTAAGCATTAATTGTTCTTAATTTATGGATTTTGTCTTTATTATGAACCCTTTAAATTAATTTGATGTTCTTAACGTTGCTATTTCCTTTTCTTACTTGATTTCAATCAGGTGATACATAGCAAATGGACTTTGAGGTTCTCGAAGAAGAAATCTTCACCTAATTTTCTTGATCTCATACTCAACAATGTTGAAGATGAGCCAAAGGAAAACAATAAAAAGGACTCTGGAACATGTAATAATCACGGTAAGGAACACTACACAGAAGTTGCAAGAAATCTCTGCAGGTTGATAGAAGAAGAAGATGCTAAAGAGTCAAGGTGGGAAAGGAAGAACACATTCCATTCTGAAAGTTTTGAAGAGATCTTTGTGGAGTTTGGCAGCACATCCTTGATTTACTTCTATGTGGAGTGATAGAAAAACTTGGTGAATTTCATATGGAAAAACTATTTTGATTCAAGAAAGTCTGTGTAAATGCGCTAGCTCTTTCTGTTTTTGATAATTTAACTTGAACGTGTAGTATCTCTCGCTTGGAAATCTAACGTGATCTGGGATACATGCAGACCATAAGCGTTGTGGAATCATGTGGTGTACGTACGATGGTTATAATTGAATTAAAATTCCTATTTTTGGGAAATATAAACATTTTGATCGTGAGAATCTGGCATTCGCCATTGAAATATGTTGCTCTCAACTTGATATATGAACTGTACTAAGTTGAATTGTCCCTTCCCAAGACAACACTTGGGGTCTGCAAAGGGTAAAATCTCATGCATTTCTGTACTATCATCCTTAATTAGCATTAGCAATATATTTATCAATTGCTGTTATGCGAAGTTAATGAATTTTGTTATTTTTTAAAACATGCTAACAACATATATGTATTTTTGTTTACATTAAAAAAAAAAAAATCTAGCCCGTGATACGGCATAATATGATGCAATAATCTAGTAGTATTTTATTATGGGTATGAAATCAACTCTTTTCATATCTATTTTCTATATATATAAAAAAGGAGCACTTTTATAAGGATTAACACTATTATTATTATTATTATTATTATTATTATTATTTTAATTAACGTAGATGTTTGGGCCAGTTTGCACGTACCTCAACTAATCTCACGGGTCCTAAAGTTAATAATCATGTAAGTCTCTAGTGACCATCATATTAACAACCACATAACTTGAACCTGAGATCACAAGGAAAGCAAATTTTTTAGTCTCAAGCTCTTATCACTGGATCACCTACTAGATGATTATTATAGTAAGGGAGAGAGGGAGAAAGGATTGGATTAATAGTGTTACCAATTGTTATTTTCACCTATAATTTTATGTATCGATCAATATATATTTTCTAAATTAAATTTTTATGATATTGAATCTACAAAATAAAAAACCTTTAAATTAAATTTTATGTACGAATCAACCAGCTTTGTTTATATATATTCTTTTATATTTTTGTAATTAGTTGAGTTTAATTTTTTTTAAAAAAAACATGAAATGTGAGTTGAACAATATCTCCAAACAATCTTAATCTGTTCTTATGTTTTAAAAAGATTTTTTTTTCAAATTAGTTTTTTTAAATGTTTAGATGAACAATACAAAAGACAACGTTAATGATAATAAAATAAAAATAAAAAAGAATAAAATAGAACTCTTAAAAAAGAAGGGGTTAAAAACTTGATTCGAAGATCGGACGTCGACATCGCCATCGCCATCGCCATCGCCATCGCCATCGCCATCGCCGCCATCATAATCATTATCTACTTGTACATGACGATGATTCAAGCGGTTATGGGTGGAGGGAAAGTCAAACAAATTCAGTTGGGGTAACTATCTGTATTCTTAAGAGCCAATCATTGCTCGCCAAGTCAACTAGGATAGTCCAAAACCCGCCAAGATAACCGTCACCACTTACCTCCCCATTCACTTTTGAAAGGCGTGTGGCCTTCTCAGAAAGGACTTGAGATTGCCGATTGACAACGGGAAATTCTCAGAAGATCTTAAGTGATAAATACTTACAGATTTTTTTAAAATATTTTTTATTTAAAAAGTAATTAAAATAATATTTTTTTAATTTATTTTTAATATTAGTATATTAAAACAATATAAAAAAATTAATTTGAAATAAAAAATAATTTTTTTAATTTTTTTTTAAAATACTTTTGAAATACAAAAACATACGGTACCTTAATAAAATTATTCAATGAAAATTCTAGCAACTAACCTAAAAAAAATAATATTTAGACCTGGTTGGGGGTGTTGACCTGTATAAAAGTTTGGATCACTTTATTATTAGAGTAACACATGAGTCATTGATTATTTTTATTAAAATGATGAGTTAACTCATACAAATTTGATTAGATTAATCAAGTCATTAAAAAACCATTTAAGTTAATTAAGTTTGTTGGGTTAATACTTTTTTTTGGTACAATCATGAAACTTGGTCCAAGATAAGTTTTAAATCATGAATTTTCTAGATTAACTTGTCAGATTAAATTTAATAATTATGATGAAAATATAAATTATTTAAGTTTTCATGTAGAAATAAGGTTAAAATATCACGAGAATGATTGAGGTTTTAATATCCAGAGAAAATTCTCTCTCATATTATATATAATTGACCATCCGTTAAATTTTTGAAGAAATTTATTAATTTTTCTACCTCTTTGCATCAACAAGATTTCATGAAAACTAGACTTTGTTTCCAGCCTCCTCTGTAAATAAAAATAAATAAATAAATTTATCTTGTTTCAATTTAATTTAATGTAGAATATCATCAAAGATATAGTTGGACATAATTCATAAGACATTTATTTGGAAGTGACAGAAACAAAACTGGTCCATGAAAATCTGAATGATACATTTATCTCAGTGCCTTCGGTTGGCAAGAATCTTTATTGTCTGCCCAGCCTAGCCATTACACAGTGAAAGTCGGTTCTTCGAAGATGAACCTTGTCTGGTATTACGTTTCATGATTGTTAGTTTAATTTTATTTTAATTAATTTTTTTTATAACTTCGAATTAATTTAATATGTTAATATTAAAAAAAAATTAAAATAAAAAAAATTATTTTAATATATTTCTAAATAAAATTTATTTGTTTTAAATTGACATCACATTTCTAAACACTTCCAAACACATATCCAAACACTCTGGAATCAATCAAAGAAAAAGAAAAAGCATTTACTGTCACCCTCTTAATTAATTAAAAGAACACAATCCTATCAATGATGTAAAAGTGAAGAAGATGATTAGGAATTCAATTTAAAACCGAAAGTGTTAAAAAGCAAAGGAATTGGGTGCGGAATGATTCTTGAGTAACTATAATCAATCTCTCCTTCTCATGGTTAGTTGTAATAATTAGATTAACGAAAAGAAAGAAAATAAATTAAGGCAAGTATCGAGCATTGAATAGGGGTGAGCAAAAAAATAAAAAAATAAAAAAAAATAACCCCGAAAAAACCGAACCGTGAAAAAAACCGATTAGAAAATCACAAAATATTTCCGATTCGGTTCGATTTCGGTTTTCAAAGTCTGAAACCGATTGAACCGAACCCAACCGAACCGGCCCGGTTCAACTAAGCTGGCTCTTGAAAAAAAAAACAAGTATAAATAGCATATTTTCTAACCCTAAACTTAAATCACCATTCTCACTTTCTTAGCCACCTCCTTTCCCTGCTCCCTGCCGCTCATTTCTCAAATCTGTCTTCTTCTCTATGCTCTCTGCCTCTCATCTCTCATCTCTCAAATCTGTCTCTTTCTCCTCCATGCTCTCTGTCTCTCATCTCTCATCTCAGACGGCGCGGGAATATGCAAAGAAAGGTTTAAGAATTCCAATCTTGAGGCTATCCTATTACAAAATTTTGTAAGTAGTATTTGAAATCGCTTCGTCAGATACTCGGGAACTGGCATTGGCTTTCATCTAGTTCCAACGATTCCTACTTCTAACCACTCTTATTTCACACTTTTCAGGAAATTCCAAAACCCAGGAAGAAAGGACACTAAATCAAGATCTATTCTAATTGAAGGGGTGCAATGGCACCCTAAGCTCATTGGGCTTGAAGAACAGGAAAGAGTGGACTAGCTAACCTAACTGCAAGGAAAGTAGTCATAGCCATGGATATCTTTTTTGTTTTGTTTTGTGTATTTTTTTCTTTGGGTTTAACTTTTGGGCAAGAATATATCAAAACAAAAATTGAAGTTGATTTTCCGGAAAATGGAAGCAAGTACAAAAACAAAAGTGCTGAAAAATATGGTCGATAAAAAGCCCAGAAAAAACTCAACCGGAGTAATTTCGGTTTGAACTGGTTTGGAAGGGAAAAAACCCGAACCGAACCGAAATTAATTGGTTTAAACCAGTTTTCGGTTCGGTTCGGTTCCAAAACTAAAAAAAATAAATCGGTTTGGTTGTTTATTTTGGTCCAAAACCGCCCTAGCATTGATATTGAACTTAACTTGCGGTTAATCTGGAACAAGGCTCTAGTCATAGATTAGACAAGTCAATCAGATCAATCAATTTTTTTTTTTAAAATCAGAACAGTTTTGTTTTAATTTTTTAAAAAATCAACGAGTTTTGACCGGGTCACAGATTAACGTACCTGATTAATTAGGTCAACTCTCAAAATAATTTTAAATAATTTTTTTAAGACGCAACCCAACTAAAAAACAAGGCTGTCAGGTTCTAGACCGATCTATCTAACTAGACTAAGTTTAACAATAATCATTCCAATTGGTTGTAAATTAAATTAAAATCAAATAAAGAGAATAAAGTTCGATGAAATATTGGCTAGATATTTATTAGCTTCAATGTTTAGGCAAATAAATAAATAGATAAACACAACAAACAATTAAAAAAAGAAGAAGAGAAAGTATTCAAGTGAAAGATACAAATCCCAATAGGTTTAAATGAATCATATTCTTCATAATCATAAAAGGGGAAGTGTGTGACCTGTTTGGCAACTCAATCCAATGCTTATTTTCTAGTTGCTCGATCTTCCATTTATACTTATAATTTTGCTTCTTTCATTTTCTGATACATTTTTCTTTATTGCAAAAAGCAAAGCATGGGATATAACATTGTTCCCAATCCACGTAGTGTATAGGATAAGTGCCTTGGCATATAATTTTAGATTCAGATTCCACACCACCTTCCATCAAATTAAAGCTTAATTATCCCACTAATTACATAATCAGCAATACAATTCAAGTAAATTTCTTAAATTCTAATTAATATTTAACAGTTAGAACATAATTTCATTGAGATTATACTAGTTTGGGATTGCCTAATTGTCTCCTTCAAAACGTTTCAAGCTTCTGTTGTTTCATATATATTTTTTTCCCATAAATACTATATATGAACAAAGGATCGATTTGCTGAAAGATCTCGGTATTATATATTGGGAATATATAATACATGATATAATTCAAGAAATTTTGTATTAATTCGTCTCTAATCATGTATTTGTCATAATCAATTGCTGTTAAAAGCAGCAAAAATGTTCTCTTAATAAAGATAAATAAAAGGCATAATCAAAATGTTCTCCCACTTGAAAAAAATTCATCTTAATTGAAATGGAGAAGGAATATTGAAACCTTGACATATAAATAATATCAATTAATTATCCTGCTGATCAACATGTCATTAATTCTTTTATTCTGTGGGTGATTATCAAAACTCAAATTAGAAAAGAAAAAGGCCCCATGGATTAAAGAATGGTATTTTGTAAGTCGTCACCATATTCAACTTTAATGTAAGGTCCACAAAATTAACAACTAACTTAGTTATTAAGAATATGGTTAAACAAACCCTGAGGAGTAACTTAATTGGTTAAATCTTGGATTTGCTTTTTAATGGTCACGAGTTCAAGTTCTCTCAGAGCCATTGAAAGCTTATATGGTTGTTAATTTTAGAACATGTGGGATTAGTCGAAATACATACAAGTTAATCCGGATACTCATGTTAATAAAAATATAAATATAGTTAAACATGAAAAGAAAAGTAATAAAGATAAAGCAAAAAACTTAGAATAAAAAAATAAACAAAACAAACTTAACCAGCTTTTATTACCTCATCTAAAAATAGACACATGGAGTAAAATATAAATCTATGAAAAAAAATTATAACAATACAACCAAATCAGCTTCTTTATAAACTCTTTGCTTAACTATATAATTATTTTATCTATGAATATATGTAAAATTCATAGTAGAAAACATAAGATAAGTATGAGAGACATTATTAAAATCATCATAGCTTTATAATATCATTTTTTTTTAAAATTTTAAATAGTTCATCTGTAATTCTATCGGTATATACCGACCGCAGTATTTTATTAATATATATCCACTGAATTACAGGTAAAATAGTATCCGTTGGTAATTATCACCGTAAGTTACCTACAGAATTATTTCATTGGTGTTAATTCTGATAGTGGATCATGCAAAAATGAAGCGTTATTGAAGGGAAATCTCTCCCAACTCGAGTGCCTGAAGGCATGGAACTATAGATAGTGAAGTGACTATGGGGACTATGGAGAGATTTGGTCATGTAGGGTCTAAGATGTTTGCTCCTCGTACATTGTTTTTCCGTTTTTGGCCATTGTCGAACGATAGCCAGCATGTGTAAATTTACTTGTTCCAGAACACAGAGGGAAACAAAGCAGTTAGTGCAAAAAATCAGAACCAACACGTTTTCCAAAGTGGGCACAGGTCAATAGCCAATAAGAAGCAAGTGGGTCTCTCTCTACGTTGAATCCTTCTCCTTAGTCAATGAGACTTCTGATCAGTTTCTTTCTCTTAATTTCTGCTGTTACAGACAGTCCTTGGGGTGCGAAACTCCCAGACACAGACACAAACTGGATAATGTCGAACAATTTCACCGTAGGATAGCATGCTTTGAAACGTGTGGTTCAAAATGTTTTATTTTAAAATTTTAAAATTGTTTTATTATACTTATATTAAAATTAATTTTAAAAAAATAAAAAAAATATTATTTAAAAATATTTCTAAATAAAAAAACATTTTGAATTATAATTGCTATCACATTTCCAAACATACCCTAGTATCTCATCAGTGTTCTCATCCATAATCATGATAGTGTGCTACCATACTGATCCACTCACATCCATACTTGATAATAAAATGTTTGAAAGTATAATACTGATTGTTTTTTAAAGTGTTTTTTATTTGAAAATATATTAAAATAGTATTTTTTTATTTTTATAAAATTATTTTTAATACCAGGATATTATAATTACCCGAAAACATAATTTTTTTTTCTCTAAATTTTAATGAAAACAGGTTGAATGTCCAACTATACGTGTGTGTGTTCAATTTGAATGACGAGCTAGCTTATATGGATGGAAACATTTGATATATTTATTAATGTTTTTGGCAAATTGATTGAGTGATATGGGAATAAAGTAACCCCTGAAGATAAGGCATCTTGGTGCTCCCATAATTGCATTTTATTATATACTTATTATTAGCATCTTACAGAAAGCTAGAGAACTAAACATACATGCACGGGCACTGGTTTTCTTTGCATATTATCATCCACAGCCATAGCTTCTTTCAAATCAAGATCAGGCAAGAAGAATATTTTCCCAGACAAGTCTGTCTATCAATCATGGAATATTAATGTGGTAGTCTCTTCCTTAATCGTAATTAATTTACCTTAATTATGAGCAGATGTAATTAACTAACTGCTGCTTGTATTCATACCAGTATCACTACAATTGCCCAAGACACCTCCCTTTCCACTGCATCTTCCCTAGACTCGAGAATACAAGGTCATGTTTGATTTTGTTGCCATATTGTAATATTGCAATGAAAAATATGTTTATTTTTATATTTTAAAAGTGTTTTTTTAAATAATTTTTTTTAGTTTTTTTTTGTTTTAAATTAATATTTTTTCTTTATATTTTTAAATTATTTTGATGTGTTGATGTAAAAAATAATTTAAAAAAATAAAAAAATATATTATTTTAATACATTTATAAAAAGAAAAACACTTTAAAAAATAACAGTTACCTCATTTCCAAACACCCTCGAACATAACATAAGACATATATAGGACGAATCAATTTCTGTGCAGTGAATATCGTCAAATACAACCCAAACCCGATCCATACCTCATCTGAGATTTATACATTTATATTTATAACATTTAATTTTTTTTATAATATATATAATATTAACATAATATGTATAAATTTTGTTATAAAATTAGAAATGCGTGCGCGCATATATATATATATATATATATATATAGAAGAGCAACATAGCAGTGTGATGGGTTTTTCCTTTTTCTTTTTCTGTATGATAATAAAAGGTATTTTAAGCTAGTTTTTACGGTAATCTTTGGCATTAAGATCTCTCTGCAAACAATTGCAAATGTGCATCTCTTATTTCAGTTTAAATTAAAAAAAAATAGCAATATTAAAAAATAACAATGAGCAACGCAGAAGCAAAATGCAGTCTTTGACTCAAAATCCTATTATTATTAATATTTTGACTAAACAACAGGACTATGTTTTTTACATGCTTATTGCAACATTTTAATTGCTACTATTTACACATTTGCCACCAAATTTAGCATTTCTCATGCATGCACGGTCATATATCCTTACCTTATCAAGAAATCCATCTCAATAAATGCCTGAAAGTCATTTAGAAAATAATGATGTTATTTCCATGTAAAGAAAAGGAAAATATAGATATCATTAACATATTTTCTATATGAAAGTAAAGACTTAATAATTAATTTTAAAATCTAGATAGTTAACTCTTGTTTTGCCGTGGGTAGTATCAAAAGTTGTTTTAATGCTATAAAATAAATGTGCAGGTTTTTTCAATGTATTTTTTACATAAAAAAATCTTTATTGCTAATAAAAAATTTGATTCATATACTTAATTAAATAAATTAAAAATTATAGGCGTCAATAAATTTAAAAAAGAATTGTTAATGTTAAAGTAACAACCCGAACTTGAACTTTTAAATGTAATTTTCAAATTTCTAATTATAATATACATAAAAAATAAGGTAATTTCTTTTTCACTATGGCAGCCTCAGACTCATCATATCTCAATTTCATTAATACACAATTTTAAATACAAAATAATCAAATTCCAACAGCTTTTTGAATACATATACTCATATCTCCATAATTAACATGATAGTCATCCTTTCTTTTCATTATTCTTACAATCCGTATATCATTTCTAGCTTAAATACACATAATAATTTACTGTATACAATGAACTAGTTTTACAAAATAAATTAATAAAGGAAGATTTGGAACATGATCTTAGATTTTTTTTACTTATTTTAAAACATTTTAGTTAACATTTAAACTTTTTTAGTTATTAAATTCTTAGATCTTTTTACTTATTTTAAAACATTTATGTATGAATATTCTTTTTTACATTAGCAAAAAACTAATCTAGACGGTAGTGTAGTGCGGGCCATTATTTAGCATATACTAAAAGAAAATCGTGTTTCCTTATAGAAATGGTAGATTTATAATTTTTTTTTTAAAATCTTTACCTAACAGGTAATATAGCAATGATAAATCTATTTTGTTTTTTTTTTAAATTATTTAGATTTTTATCCCTTTTTTTCTTTATACTTTGAATATTTATGATTTTACACTTGGCCTATTTATAACCATTCTTTTTGTTCTTATCTTCATTTTATTTTTAGTTTTTCCTTTTTTATAAATTTTTTTTTGAAAAAAAATATTATTTTTTATTTTTTATACTTGAGAATATTTATCACTCTATACTTGGTCTATTTATACCGTTCTTTTTATTCTTATCTTTATTTTTTTGTAATTTTTTTTACACTTTTTTTGAAAAACTATTATACAAAGACTAAAATGAAATGGTATTTTAGAGTAGCAATTTGCAACATTGTCTTATTTTTCTTCTTTATTAACTTGAGGTTTTACATTTCTTTATTAATACATATATATTATCATTTTATTTTATAATATGTAAGCATCGGATTTTTGATTTAAAATTATAATTTTTTTACTCAATATAAAAAAACGCGTTAACAACGTCTACACTTTATTCTTTTGTGTTGGGAAAAAAATTATTCGACTTGCAGCGAGATAAGTCGAATAGACACGTGTACTTTTATTTTTTGCATTTATTGACATATATGATTTTTTTATTTATTTAATTAAACATATATATAGACTATTCAATTTATGATTAGGATTTGTTTTTGTCAAAAACAACATTGAAAAAGCCTATCTATTTATTTTTTTGCCAAAAAAACTATTCAACCTGCAATAAAACATGAATCAAATAGCTAATACAACTCTAACACACCATGCCAAATATAGCAAGCGTGTTATAGAATAATTGATGTTTATAAATATTGGCATACAGTGAGCAATAATTGAAATTAAATTTAATTAAAATTTATCCCAAATATCCCAAATAAAATATTTCCCCCCCGGTGATAACTTTGTTTAAATTAAAAAAATAAATAAAATAGTAACGTTACGAAATAGCGATGAGCAACCCAGAAGTAAAATGCAAAATCATTTACTCAAATATCCTATTACCATATTAATATTTTGACTAAACAACAGGCCTATGTTGAAAATTAGAATTCTCTACATTTTAATTGCTCCTATATGCACATTTGCCACCAAATTAATTTAGCATTTCTCATGCATGCACTTTCATATATCCTTACCAAAAAAAGACATCCATTTTAATAAATGCTCGAAAGTCATGTAGAAAATAATTAGGTTATTTCCATGTAAAGAAAAGGAAATACAATATTTTCTATTTTTAATTAAAATTTTAACAATTAATTTTAAAATCTAGTCTATTAACTCGTGTTTTGCGTTTTGTTGTGGGTGGAATTAAAAGTTTTTTTAACACCAAAAAATAAATGTGCATTCTTTTCCAATGTGTTTTTAACATAAAAAAATATATATTGTAAATAAAGAAATTAATTAATACATTTAATTAAATAAATTAAAAATTATATCCGTCAATAAATACAAAATGAGTTGTTAATGCTAACTAAAAATCAAACTAAGAAGTCGAGAGATAGATGCAAATTAAGATATATTTGACATCGTAACACGGGTTATGAATCCGATTAAGTTTAATAACTCTATTTCTTGAAATCAATTCTTCATTTAGTTAAACGACGATAAAAATAAATATGTACAAGGAAGGAGAAGAAAAGCAGGTGGATTAAATAAAATTTATTTTAGTGAATTTTTGATTGGTCATGAGATTTCTCCTTTTTTTTATGGTAGTGCTAGGAGCGGCGCCACACTAAGATCTTATTGGTGGTGGGGCACAAGTCGGTGGAGGACTGATGGTATAGTTCTAATAAACTTTTTTCTTTTTCTTTTTTTTTCTTTTCTCCCTGGTAAAATATAAAAATTTCCTCTTATTTGTTTTGTGTAGATAATTTGGTACTTGTTCTTTAACAAACTAATCAATAATTTGGTCTCAAAAGACTAAAATTGAAAAAAAAGAAGGAAAAATAAATAAATTACTATTGATACCTACAATTTTTTTACCACAGATTTTTTCTAGTATATTTTGTAATTGTAACGTAAATTGGTAGCAAAAGACAAACAAAAAAAGCAATTACTAACCCAAACAAGGTGAATAGTATTTAATAATAGATACACACTTGGCACCATGACTAAGAATCTATATCATACTAAGAATCTATACCGTATTAAGGATATATTTAGTAATATGGTTTAATTTGTTTTTAAAGTGTTTTTTAAATTATTTTTGATTTTAAAAAGTATTAATTTAATATTTTTTAAGTATTTTTCAATTATTTTAATGTTATGATTTAAATTTTTTTTTTAAAAAACATAATTATACGTATTAAATTAAAAGACATTTTTACAAAGTCCCTGCGCCACATTAGCCAACACACACTAAAGGCACAAACAGAACTAAGACTCAAAAAACACAAATTTTAAACGGATAAGACAATGTCTACTCACTCCTTGTCAACTTGCCACACAACACTCTCGAAATCCTCACTCTCCCGTTCTATATATTCCTGTGCGAACCCACTTCCCATTTCACTTTCTAAACTCCATTGCTGAAAAACAAGAAAGATTTGAGAGTGAGCTCTAAGAGTGATAGCCCACATGGAGAGTGGAGTTAGAAAAGAAAACAATCCCCCTTCCTCTTCTTTCAGTCTTCAACAACAACCTCCTGCAACAAACCCTAGCCCACTGAGAAAGATCATAATGGTTGCATCGATAGCTGCTGGTGTTCAATTTGGTTGGGCGCTACAGCTGTCTTTGTTAACCCCATATGTGCAACTCTTAGGCATTCCTCACACATGGGCTGCTTTCATCTGGCTTTGCGGCCCGATTTCTGGCATGTTAGTCCAGCCAACAGTGGGGTACTACAGTGACCGATGCACCTCCCGTTTTGGCCGTCGTCGCCCGTTTATTGCGGCGGGGGCTGGTTTTGTTGCCATTTCTGTGTTTCTCATTGGCTATGCCGCTGACATTGGCCATCTCTCTGGTGATTCCCTCACAAAAACAGCTAAGCCACGCGCCATTGCTGTGTTTGTGGTAGGGTTCTGGATTCTTGATGTTGCTAATAACATGCTTCAAGGTCCATGTAGGGCATTTCTTGCTGATCTTTCAGGGACGGATCACAAGAAGACTCGTACAGCCAATGCTTTCTACTCTTTCTTTATGGCTGTTGGCAATGTTCTTGGCTTTGCATCTGGGTCTTACACTCACTTGTACAGAATCTTTCCATTTTCAAGAACCAAGGCTTGTGATGTTTACTGTGCAAATCTCAAATCTTGTTTCTTCGTCTCCATTGCCTTGCTTTTAACGTTGACAATTCTAGCTCTCTCTTACGTACGTGAAAAACCCTGGTCGCCGGAGGGAAGTTCCGGTGACGGAGGTAACGAGGAGGAGAAAGAGGTGGAGGGTGGAGAAGCTAAAGAGTCGACGCCAGCGCCTTTTTTTGGGGAAATAGTCGCTGCTCTTAAGAACTTGCAAAGACCTATGAGGATCCTACTTTTGGTGACGTGTCTAAACTGGGTTGCTTGGTTTCCTTTCTTGTTGTTTGATACTGATTGGATGGGGAGAGAGGTGTACGGTGGTGATTCAAGTAGAAATGCTGATCAACTGAAGATGTATGATCGTGGGGTCCGTGCAGGTGCATTGGGGTTACTGCTTAACTCGGTGGTTTTGGGATTCACTTCACTTGGTGTGGAGGTTTTGGCTCGTGGGGTTGGCGGGGTTAAAAGGCTGTGGGGGATTGTGAATTTTATCTTGGCTATTTGTTTGGCTATGACTATTTTGATCACCAAAGTGGCTCAATCTAACAGAAGGTACACCACCGTGAATGGAGGAACCCACCTCTTGCCGCCGCCATCTGGTGTCAAGGCTGGTGCTCTAGCCCTTTTTGCTGTTATGGGCATACCTCAAGCTGTAAGTTGTTGTTGGCTTGCTTTAATTCTCTTCATGTATTGTTTTGTGAGTAGTAATTGAAGTCAGCCTTTTTGGTGCAGGTCATCTAGTTTTTTTTTTTTTTTTCATGCTCAACTGTATCATTTCTGTCTTTTACTCTCCTTTTTTGCCTTTTTGTTAACAATTTTATTTTGAATCTGGAATTTTCCTTTTACGTTTCTTTCTTCACATAAACGTTTCCTTTCCCTTTCCCTTTTTTCCTTTTGTTTTAAATTACTTGACAGTTATGAATTAAATTTTTAACATAAACTTGACTGTAAAATCCTGTTAATCATTGGTATAAATTTTTAACATAAACTTGATGAAGTTGTTAATCTTGCTGTTGAAATATGTAATTGGGATTTCATAGTGTAATTAGATAAGGTGCACAACACCCCCTTCGGCGGCAACAGTGTAAATTTTTCAAGCCTCTAGTAACCTGTCTCCTGCTCGTGCATGGAGCCACGTAGTTTAAAACTGGCTAATTTTCAGAGTTTTGATTCCTTTCAGATTTCAATGGCCATCCAATGCATGAACACCAAATAATAAATGCCCCCGTGGGAGTGAGTTTCTTCTTTAATGTGTGTTTTTTTGGCTGGTTTAGGCAGCTTATGATTCTTATCTGATCTTTACAAAACTTAATGAATGAAAAGTCAAGACCCTTTGTTTTCTTCTCCCTTCTCCTTTTGTTCTTGATCAATTGCAAGAAGATCAAACGTACGTGTAGTTCAACTTGCACAAGCACAGCCCCCTTTATCAATGTATCTGTGTGCATTTAATGAGAACTGGTTGGTTGGTAGCTGCTGTTGTAACTGTTGTTGGAAAAGCTGCAGATGCTATTTTTAGTTTAAGGCTTGGAGATTTTTCATGATGAACTAATGGTGGCAGTTATTATGCAGATAACTTACAGCATCCCTTTTGCTTTGGCATCCATCTTTTCTAACACCTCTGGTGCTGGCCAAGGTAAGTTTTTTAGTTCCAAGCAGTACTTCTGCTATGGTATCCTCCTAAATTATTAATTTCCTTGTTTCAATTTGATTGTAGGGCTTTCTCTTGGAGTTCTCAATCTTTCAATAGTTATACCACAGGTCAGTATATACACTTCATGCTAATACATGTTGCTGCTATAAATTCACTCTAGGGATTGTTTTTCCATGCCCGTTTCTGTTTCCAAGCATTAAGCCTCCACAAGTTTGTGCCTTCATTTTATTTTGATGATGGTTGTTTGAAGCAAGTCCTTCAGTACTACTGGACAATGCCACAGTAATGATCTGTGAATCTGGAAAGGAAAAAAAAAAATATTCAACAAGTATTTTGCTTCTTTAGGATCAAAATTGATAAAGAAATCATCAGTCTGATGATAACCTATCTTCTTCTGTCATGATTAAACGGAATGTTTGTTAGAGAAGCACACCTAGACATGGGCTACGATGTCTGCTGCTCTTGGAGTTATTGAACAGGTCTACAAACACCTTTTCACTAGAAAGCACTAAAGGGAAAGCTTTGGATTGGATTCGAAGTATGGATGCAGTGCTGGCTTCTGAAATTATTGTTAAAAAAGGATGCATAAACTTTTTATAGACAGAACAAAGTTCTCTTGACTCATGATCATATTCTGTGAACCCCAAGAACGATAGACTGACATTACAACCATACCATTAAAAAATTAAAAACAAGAAGAAAAAGAAACGAATCTCATTCAATTCAATGTAGTGAAGGGAGAGAAAAAAGAAAGCAATTAACTCTCAGTTATTTAATTGATTGGTGACCGCCACATCTTGAATTTAGTTTACAAATGATTAGATTAGATTCATATGTACTGCAGTATACTAGAATATGTGCAACAGTTAATTAATTCTGAATAAATGAATGGTAATTTTAACTTGATTATTGTTTTAATGATGTTATGGCAGATGGTGGTTTCTGTAGCAGCTGGACCTTGGGATGCCCTTTTTGGAGGAGGAAATCTACCAGCTTTTGTTGTAGGAGCGGTTGCAGCTGCAGCCAGTGGAATATTGGCATTCACCATGCTTCCATCTCCGCCCCCTGACATCCCCTCAAACAAGAGGGCTGCCACCAGTACTGCTGCATTCCATTGATCTGCAGAATGCAGTAGTGGTAGCAGTTTGCCTTTCTTTTTTCTTCCTTTTTTAAAACTTCCTTCCAAGACTGGTGACTGGTCTATAAAGGGTCTTTTCCTTCCTTTCTTTCTCCTTTTGAGATGCAGCAGAGGCCAGAAAGGCCATGTGTGTTGTAATAGCAAAAATCAAATGGCCACAGATGGCCATTTGAGAGTCATATCTATATGGCTGTGTAAACATGCTTGTACAAGTGAAATATACAGTCATGGTTCTAATCATATACACCTAGCTTTAGCCAATAATAACCTTTTGGGGAATATTTCTTTGTCAAAGTTGTTTTCCAGTTAAAAGGCTCTCACATGCAAGCAAGATAATACAAAAATATATAACAATTTAATCAATTTTCTGAGTCATTTTTTTTCCTTTTTTATCAATTTTTTTTGAGATAGGAACAAATATATAGAAGTTTGACACATGTCCCTTCATGCCCTAAAAGTCAAAATTAACGAAAAATTAGATAGTTTTTGGATGGAGGGATTTAACATTCAATTCTCAAACATCTACTTACTCAAATTGAAATCACAAAATTCTCTGTTAAAAATCAAATACCAAAAGATCTTTTAGTCCCATTAGATCTACAAATATGGTATTGAAAAGGGAATATCTTAAAGGTAAGGAAAAGTAACCCTCTTTTTTTTTTTTTTAGATGAAACATGAGTTTCTATTGTATGAATCAAGATTACAACTCTTGAAATACCTTTGTTAAAAATCAAATTGGGGTTTTATCTTGTTAAAATTTAATAGAATAATTATTTGGGTCATGAATTTATTAAAAGTTGGAATATATTTAGTATGAGCCCTTTTACGAGAATGTGATGTCTAAAAGAAAAGGGAGTTTGTGATGCTTCAATCCTGTATAAAAAAGTAATGAGGGTGATCTATATGAGTTTAAAAGGAGCATTACTAATAACTTGAAGCTTAAAGGAAAATGTTTTTTTTTTATATATTTAGAGGGAAAAAATGTTTTATGTTAAAAAAAAAAAAAGATGTCACTTATTATTATGGTCACAAGAAAACCTCAACTGGTCTGTAAAGTTTTAAAGTAAAGGATTTGTTATGCTAAAGAGAAAATACAATCAACTTAAAACATCACATCTAAGGAAAGCTAGATTGCTACTCGTATTTTATTCCTAATAATTTGTTGTGGTTAATCTATTAGTGATCTATCTATATAGGTGAAAATAAGTTTATTGCAATGAGTTGGACTTTGGGTCGACGAATAGGTTCAGACCTATCAATTCTAAAGTTCAGGTCATTTTTGTCACTCTTAATTGCTTGGTAAATTGACAAATATATGTTGGTCTATGTTGATCATAACTTGTTATTATTAATAATCTATCAATTCATGTTAATGATTACTTGAGTGGGTTTATGTTGGGCTAATTGAACCCAACCTAAATCCTAAGAGGAGTTAAACATTTTATTTATGCAATAGTTGCCCATGAATAATGTCTTGGTCAGGTTCACTTATTTTATAGTACCAAGGTTTACTTGTAATTTTTGTTGATTAAGGATTTTGTACGGTAGTCCCAAAATATCCCAAGAAATAACCATTATGAATTGATCTACTTAGAGATAGGATCAAGTGGCACGAATTCTTTAGGCTTACTAAGGAAAATTAACACCCCCAATCGACACTTAGATGTTATCAATGGATATTAGACTAAAAGTCTTGAGATTTTAAAAAGAAAACATGTTTTTAAAACAATAAAAGGTTGAGGCATTGCTACTCATTATATTTATAAAAATATCTTGTCATGAGTCTATTTATTTGAAACATTATAGTGAATAATAATAAAAAAAACATGTATGTTTTTTTTTAAATTTTTTTGGAATGTTGACCCAAAAGGCTTTTTTAATTTGGGTAGAACCTCAATGAGTTTTATAAACATGTTATAGAACTCAATATGCATGCAATATGATGAAAACAATTTTTTTTTGGATTTTCATTTTTTAGAAATATTAGAACATAAACTCTTGAATGCATATACATGTAAACTTTGTAAAATTGACATAAAAAAAGGAAGTATGCATGATTTTTTTTTAAAGAGTGAGCTTATTTTTGAGAGGTTCGATTCATATGTAAAGGATTTTAAAATATTTCTTTTAGCATGTGCATGAAGATGAAAACAAGTATAAGAATTTAAACCCTAGATGCCAACTTAAACTTTAGATTATATGAGCTTAAGTCTTATATTATTCATTCATTTATCAAAATCATACATTAAATTCTGGATTTTTTTTTTATATTTTAACATAAGAGATGTGTAAAACTTAAATGACACATAAACAAAACTTAAAAAGCCAAACTTTAAATTTCTATTTGTGTATTTTTTTCAGCCATCATATTTTTTTGTATTGTTTTTTTAATAAAAACACACAATATCTAGATTAAACTTAACGAAACCTAAAAACCCTATTTTTAACTTGTGTTCATTTATTTTAAAATAAAAATGCATATAAATTATTATTTTGCACTATCTTGTCATAAACCTAAAAAAATAAAATGAAGGGAAGATAGGATGTGATTTATCTTTAGGATGGTTCCAATAATGTGGCAAGGTGCCTTGGTGGTTGGCTGAAGATGGAAAGTTGTTTCAGGTGGTTTTCTCTTTCTAGACTAGAGTTTCTTCTTTTTCTTTGGTTTGTGATTCTTTTTCTCTATTTCTTTATTTTTTATCTTTCCCTTTTACTCCTCTCTCCCATCTAGAATTCCCTGGTTAGAAATGAACCAATTTGATGACCCAGAAACCAATATTTCTCTCTTTCTCACAATTCAGGTTTACAGTGTTTTGGTGTGGGTTTCCCTATTTTTCTTTCATTTTCTTTCTCTCCTCACTCTTATTTACACTCTAGACAAGTTGGCTTAAACTCAAACCTTATTATTCATTCTCTTTTAAATTTGAGTCTTTATCTCTCTAGGCTTCCTTTCGTTTTTCTCACCATGCCCTAGAACCTTTCTAGGTGAGATAATTGTGTTCGTTTATCTTCTTGGATCAATCTTAGCCATCTATCATTGTTGTATACTTTGTACAACATGCTTAGGTTGGCTACTTTGACATGTATTTTATGTCACCATAAAAAGGCAATGAAGTGGGTCTTTAGCTGAAAATAATGCATATGTTTTGGTGAAGAGGTAGGTGTGTTTGTTGTCAAGTTTGGGAGGTGTGAGAAAGAGAAAGTTATACTTAAAATTGAGCCAAAAACATATGTAAAAAAAAAAAAAGGTCATGCATGCATGAGGGTTGAACAACCCCATACCTTGCTTTTTAAAATGGCACTGTTTGTTGTCTTTAATTTTCAACTTTGAAAATGGAATGGTGCAGCACACCGTTTAATTTAAATGGCCTTCACTTTTTTGTATTTTATTTTTTAATTCTTTTTTTATTTCCAATTTAGTCCTCATGGTTTTAAGTTCTTCATATTCGATCATTATGGATTGATTTTTACAGATTTCTTTCAATTAAGCCTCTAATAACATTCAAAATCATCTCTTTTTACACTCTAGTCTTTGGATTTTCAATTATAAATTTTTATCAAATTGACCCCAAATCTTAATTTTTTCTTCAATTAAGCTCTTAATTGAATTAATAAGGTCCCCAAACTCCAACGCCTATTTCATTTTAGTATTTGGTCTTTTAATTCTTTCAATTTTAGTTGATTCTAAATTTTAATTTTCTCTTCAATTACACCCCTGATTGAATTAATATGATCCCCAAACTTTAATGTCTCTTCTATTTTGGTCCTTGGTCCTCTAATTCTTTCAATTTTGGTTGAATTAACTTTAAATTTTCTCTTCATTTACACCCCTGATTGAATTAATTGGACTTTCAAACTTTTTCATCTTTATCATTTTGATCCTTGGCTTGTAGATTTCGCTAATTTTACCTTTAATTCCAATTTCACCCCTTAGTAGGCCCTCAATTGAATTAATTAGACTTTTAAACTATGCTATCTTTTCCGTTTTGATCATTGGTCTTTTAATTCTTCCATTTATGAAAAACAATCCTTTATTTTTCAATTTTCTTTATTTACCCCAAATTGCATGCCCATATGATTTTCTAACCACTTGCAAATTAAATTCTTGCCCAATTGCAATGCAAAACTGTATTTTATTTTTGAAGTATTTTTTTTAATATTATTGTTTTATAAAATGTTTTGTTTAATGGTTTATTTGAGCATGATTTTTTTTTAAAATGATTTTGAAGATTGTTTTTAAAAAAATTATGAAGGGTAAAAATCTGGTTATGACATCAATACACTTTGTATTATTAAAATTTTGCTTGAGCGTTGTGATGATGACATATATTATTCAAGCACCTAATTATTTAGCTTGTATATCAAATGGATATGGATTTATTCAAGCTTTGTGTCATTGAAGAATGAACTTAAAGTACTTGAAGTTTGAATATATATATATATATATATAAAGTACTGCATGTTTCATGACTTAGTCAAATAATCTTTGTAATTTTCCATGTACAAAGCTCTAGCTCTATATAATTTTTATATGATATAACTAGGTAGCTCTATATAATTTTTATGTTTCATGACTTAGTCAAATAATCTTTGTAATTTTCCATGTACAAAGCTCTAGCTCTATATAATTTTTATACGATATAACTTGATAGAATTTTTATATGATAAATTAAGAAACAAAATGATAATATTACAGAAGGAAAAAAAAATTAAAGGAAAACCTCTGTTGTTCTTCAGTCTTCACTCTTGACTCTTCTTCGTTGGTGGTGTTTCACGTTTGTTTCTGTTTTTCTTATTTCAACTTTCACGTCTGTTTTTCTTCTTCTTTAACTTTCACGTCGGTTTCTCTTTTTTTTTGTACCCTAATCTATGTTTTTTTTTTTACAAAAGTACCATTAAATTCTTTATTTTATAAGATTAGACAAAGAGACAAACAAAACAAAACATAATTTTTTTTAAAAAGAGAAGAAATCGAAGAGATGCCTCTTCAAACTAATCCTTAGTATCAGTGTTAGATAATTTTCATTAAGCGATGCCTTTATCACCTGCCTCCCATGCACAAGGGCTCGCTTAGGTGGCGTCTCTTCAAACTCCATGTCCTTAGGCTAAGAAAGGCACCTTAGCCTCACCTCAAGCATTTAAGCGAGCACTTGGGTGTCTTGTGACAACACTAGTAACAAAGTTGGAAAATTAGGTGGTATTCATAGTTATATGAAAAGTTTAATTTTAGTGAATGCATGAGATGATCATTAGGTTATAGAATAGGAAATGCTTAGTGAGGTATAATTGGAGTTTTGAATCTAGAGTTTGACTGTATGTGTAGGGGAGGGTAGGGTTTTATCATTTACCACTACAGAGCAATCTAGTTTGATAACAATACCTAGATTTTTTCCTGTGTTTTTTTAAGGACAAGTGTTTTGATTTTGACTTACTTATAGTGATAACTAAATTGAAGTAAATCAACATAAATTTACTAGTACATGTTGTTTTCATCATGGAGTGTGTGTGCCCTTTTTCTCATTTTGGTTGTTTTGATGCTTTAAAAAATAGCTTTGATGGTTTCTATATTTGATTATTACTTTGCTCTATTGGCTCCTCTAATTTTATGATGGTGCAATTTTGGATTATGAATCTTATTTGAAATTGAGCCATAAGAGAGCCATATGAATCTTTCAACATGCATGATTTATTGTAGCTTGGTTGATTTTTAGTTTAGATTTGAAGGTCATGCAAACTAGTAGTATTGAAAAACTTGTTTATCGTATCCTTTGTTTGCTCCGATGAATAACTTATCTCAATCTTTGACGATGGAGTGAAAGTATAGTGTTCGAATTGGCATAATGTCTATGGTATCCACTCTTTTATAATACCATCAATTAAGGAGATTGCTGATAGAATCAACAAGATGCTTGCAATGCTTGAGATAAATATCTTATCGGTTAACCTTGATTGTGGACTCAAGACTTGCAAGTGCTTTAAGGTGAAACCAGCTCTCAAGAACATGGTTGATGCTGCCAAGCTCCTCTACACCCAACTTGCCAGTGCCAAATGAGCCAATCAGGAGATGTTAAGAGTACAATCTTTCATTGTCTATTGATTTTTACTCGAAATAAAGGAAATTAATGATTAAATAACAATGGTTCATGATGAAATTATGTAGAAGGTATGATATGATGCCCTGTAAGCAATGATTTTTCCTCCATTTTCTTTTCTCTCTTTTCATATTGTATTCTGGTTTTTCCTTCAATTCTTTGAAAGACTTTAAATTTCTTAATGTACCTTTTGATGAAAATCAATGGAATGCCATTACCAATTTGTGCAATGGAGTAGGGGTGATCATTTTCGGTTCGGTTCGGTTTTTATCTAAAAAACTAACCAAAATAAAATTTTGAAAAACTGAAAAATTCAAACCGGAACCAGTTCAAACCGACCGGTTTTGGTTCGGTTCGGTTTGGTTTTTTAACATAAAATCGGAAAACCTGTTTTTTCCTTCAAGCTTCACTGTAAACTATCATTCAAGCAAGAGTTTATCAACGAAAATAAACAGAAACATCTCAAAGCACTATATTAATTTTTAATATACTTGAATTACGAACATAAAGTATTTAAAAAAGAAATCAACAATAAAAAAAGTTACAATGAACCAAAAGCAGATCTAGCAAAACACATCAATATACATAAACTTGTATTTGCTCCAGCCATGGGCACTCATCTCCTTCTCTTTATAATAAGTATTTAGTGCCTAAAGAGAAGGCCTGATTTGGGAAGTGAAAGAGCCAATGGAGTCAAAGAAATCTTGCAGGTAGGACTCTGATCTTGTCTCCTTCTTATCATTGTCCTTCTTATAAACAGTAGAGAACCTCCCACTGGCCATACCTTTAGTTACAGTTACAGATCTGTGCGTGAAGATGAAAGTGTGAAATGTGAATTGTGAGGGAGCGGCTTAGGAGAAAGGAGAAGGACGGCTGGAGTCTAGTGGACGCTAGGGTTAAGAATAAGCATGCGTGTTTTTTTTTGTATTTATAGTACCCCCAACTGAACCGGTTCGGGTTTTGCCGGTTTCAGGTTTATGAAATCGAAACCAAACCGAACCGAATATTTTTTCAAAAATTTTAATCGGTTTAATCGGTTTTTTTAGTTTTTTTTTTCTCGGTTTAATCGGTTTCTCAGTTTTTTTGCTCACCTCTACAATGGAGTGACCTTTTTGGATTAGGAGATGCTTCTTCTGATTTATAGAGTAAATTTGCCACAAACACATTTGGTGAAATACTGTAAATTAAGAATTAATATCTTTATTTAAAAGTAACGAATTTAATCAACAAATTTCTTAAACTAACAAATTTAAAACGTTCATAAGTTAATTTAAGCAATTATAAATGTCTGCAAGTTAGTTAATTACCAAAATAACGTGTTAATTAACATAAAAAAATTATTTTTTTTTTAAATAAAAAAATTTAAATAAATACTAATAATGATTTTCTAAAAAAATATTTTTATTCATTATATTAAAAACAAAATAAAATAAAATTTTGAGTTAAAATATACGTTATAATCTACATTTCAAACATTAGACAAGGGTATTATTTTCATTACAATGTGTTGTTTCATCTTGTCCAATATTTACCAAACATAATGCAGGATAAATTGTCCAGTTCAATCCAAAGCACACCAAATATAAGATAAGATAATTATTTGTCCAGTTCTTTATAGCTCTGTCTAGTCTAGTACAATCCAATTAATATTGTCAAGCATACCAAACACTACCTTAATATTACTAATATTATGCTTGAGTGTTGTGATGTTAACAAATATTATTCGAGAATATAATGAGCGATTGTCAATTACATGAAAATTAATCAATTCAAGCTTTGTGATATTGAATAATATACCTAAAATCTTGCTTATAATTAGAGTTTGATTTCAAAAAGTAAGTAAAAAGAATTGGTTGAACATAGGCAAAATTAGGTGAGTAAAGGTTTAGAAAAGGGCGAACTATCCAACTACAAGGATCGACCAGGCAAAAGGAGAATTGACCAAGTAGGCCCAGAACCATTGTAGTTAAGCCCAAGACTGGCCAAACTAAATTTGGATAAAATCTAGTTCATTATAGCAAAGATTTTGTATGACGACTACTTCTATTTTGAGAAGAATTCTTTCTAAGAGGTTAGTGTGTTATTGAACAAAGATATTCTCCAATAGATAATGTCTATTTAGATGAATTATCCACTATGGATACTTTCATAATTGAGTGAAGATTTCTAATAGATATTTTTATATGAAGTGGAGATTTTCTACAACTAATTCCTTACTTGGATGGATTATCTACAATAACTAGTTTTTTACTTGGATAAATTATCTATGATGAATAATTTCATATCAAAAGGAGATCTTATTCAATGAAGAAGTGAAAACTATCTATGATGACTAATTTCTTATTAAAAAGATTATCTATAATGAATAATTTTTTTATTATTTATGTGGATACTCTTCAATGACTAGTTTTCCATTACACCTATAAATATAGTTAGGGAACCATCTTTTGAAGTTATGCAAGATGTGAGAGTAAGAAGTGTGAAAATAAAAGGAAGATAAATGAGACTTTGTATGATTTGAATAGAGTTAAACTTACAAATACTATTCATTATTATTGAGTGGATGATTTACTCTTTGATAGAATGTTGAGTGTTGTTATTATTTTTTTTTACAAAAAAAACCATATGGGGACACACCTTAGTTATATTGAGCTTGACACCATAACTAATGAGTTGCTCTTGAACTAGAAAAAGAGTTGGTTATAATGGCTTTGAGCTTGTTAATGGACTGGTTAAAGTGAGCTTATCTTTATAATTAGTGTGTTGCTCTTCAGCTTAGGAAAAAAGTGATTGTAAAAGCTTTATCTTTATCCAGATTGTTAGTGAATTTGAAATCGCTAATGAAGCTTAGGGGCTAGATGTAAACGTGGTCGAACCGTGATAAAATATGTGTGTTAATCTCTTTATTCGTAGGCTTTTATTTTCTTATCTTCTTCTTGTAAGGCCATAATCTTTATCTATATTGTCTTGTCAAGCTTCTGCTTTAAGTTTTTTTTTTCCATAGGTTCTCATCAAGATCTATTCACCCCTTTAAACCTAACTCTTGATCCTTCAGCTGCTTGGGGCATTTTATTAAAGACCGAGTTCATAAGTTTTTATGAAAAGGCTTGATTAGAAATTGATATAGCGCCTACCCTAGTCCAACTTTTATGGTATTGAACAATTCAAAATAGGTTCCTGGTATCAATTCTAGTACTTAGTATTTTTTTTCAATACTTATAGGATGATACTCTTACCCATTCACTACAATACTTGTTACAATTTATGCACTTATGATTTCAACCAACATGTTTTTGGCACTGTGACTAGGGATTCAGATGAAATTATTGATAATATTGTTACTAGTTAAATTGGTCTAATTTTATTTGCAATGTTTTTAGATTTTAAGTTATTTCCTAGTACATAAAAAAGTAATGAGATGGTTGAGCTACTACTTTACAATCCTGAAATTGAGAAAACTATAAAAGGACTAAGGGAAAGAAAGAGAGAGGCTTAGAAAAGTTCAACCACTATGGATGACAAAGAAAATCAAGGACATGACACACTAACATTAAAGGATTATACCTTACCACAGGTCACTGAAATTTATTCAGTTATCAAAAAACTCGTTATTAAAGCTAACAACTTTGAGATTAAATTGACTATCTTGCATATGATTTAGACATCAATTCAGTTTCATACATTACCAAGTGATGACCCTAATGCCCATATAACGAGTTTTTTTAGAAATTTGTGACATTTTCTAGCATAATAGTGTTACTGATGATGTCATTCACCTTCGTCTATTTGATTTCTCTCTTCAAGTCAAATCAGAGAATTGTCTAAAATCAATGCCTATAGACTTAATTATTAGTTAAGAAGATTTAACTAAGAAGTTTATTGCCAAATTCTTCCTATCGACAAAGACAACAACAAAGATGAAGTTCATTGCCAAATTCTTCCTACTGGAAAAGACAACAAAGATGCACATTAAAATTTCTAATTTTGCTCAATTTGAGAGCGAATCATTTTATGAGGTGTGAGAGTGATATAAAGAACTATTTAAGTGATGCCGTTACCATGTATTGCTGAAATGGATGTAAATTCAGAATTTTTATAATGGATCTGGTGGTTCTACAAGAACACTAATAGTTATGGCTTTAGAAGGAGCATTCATGAGCAAATCTCAGGATGATGCATATAATATGTTGGCTTTAGAAGGAGCATTTATAAGCAAATCTCAGGATGATGCATATAATATGTTGAAGGAGATGTCCATAAATAATTACCAATGGTTGAGTGAAAGAATGTTACCAAAAAATGTTGCTGGTTTGCATGAGATTAAAACCATAACAATTTTGACAACCCAGGTCCACAAGCTTACTTGACAATTAAAGGTTTACCAATTAACAACCAATATCATTCACGTGGCAATCTGTGGTGTTTTTTTATGGAAACCATCCAAGTGAAGAATTTCAAGTGGGAAATCCTTTTTCTCAAGTTGAATATGCACATTTTATGACAAACTATAGGTGGCAAAACAACCCATACAATGCAACATACAACCCCAAATAAAGGAACCATCCTAGTTTTTTTATAGAATAATTAGAACTCAATGAAGCCTCAATCTATACCATTATTAAATGAGCCACCAAAATAAAAGTCATAATGGGAAAACAACAAGGTAGTCTACCTAAAATGACTAAAGTAAACCTAAAAGAACAATGCAAGACTATAACTTTAAGAAGTTGAAAGGAGCTAAAAACACCAGTTGCTAATGAGAATTCCAACAAATAAGATCAAGAGATGCAACTGCAAACCCCACATCAACCCATGAAGATTTCTAAAAATCTATCAAATTCACCACTAGATCTAATGCCTAAAATCCCATTTCCTTAATAACTAAACAAAAAATAAACTAGATAAACAATTCTCTAGATTCCTAGATATGTTTAAAAAATTATATTTTAACATTTTTTTTATAGATATTCTTGAACAAATGCCAAGTTATGTGAACTTGTTGAAGGAAATCTTGTCAAATAAGAGGAAGTTGGAGGAATATAAAACCATATCTATTACTGAAAAGCATCGTGAAATTCTATAAAAGAAATTTCATCCCAAGCTTAGGGATCAAATGAGTTTACTATACATTGTTCAATTGGAAATGCTGAGTTTGAAAAAGCTTATATTATTTATGAGCAAGTCTTAATATTATACCTCTGTCCATTTACAAGAAGCTTGGATTAGGTGAAGTAGACCTACTATGATTACACTGCAATTGGCAGACCACTTGATAAAGAACCCATGAGGAATAATTAAACATGTTATGGTTAAGGTGGATAAATTCATTTTTATAGCTCACTTCATCATTTTAGATAAGAAGGAGGATAATGAGATTCCAATCCTTCTAGAAATATTATTATTATCCACTGGATGAGCACTAATTGATGTAAAAAAAAAAAACCGCAGTTGAGGGTGAATGAAGAAAAGGTGATTTTTAATGTTTTCAGTGCCATCAAACATCCATATATGGGTGAGAGTTGTTTCAACATCTAAGCAATTGAATCTTTAGTCATCAATGGTGTTATACTATAAAAATATATGGAAATAAATAAACATTATATGATAACTAAGATTAATTAAAAGAAACTTAGAAGATAAGTGTTACTATTACATATAAAATAAGAAACATACATATAAGATTAACTCTACATGTAGATGTAACAAGCTATATAATTAAAAGGCAGCAATAACTTTTGTGAACATGAGATCATGGAAAGAGCCTTGGAAGATAAGAGGTTATCAATACTTGACGGTTAGTTAATGGAAGCATCATACAACTGACTATATATGGTGGATTGCAAGGAAGATTGACAACAACAATTCAAACTCAAATCATTGTATTGTAGTTTTATCAAGTTCTCATAACCTTCCAAACTTGAAACCAGTAGATGATAATTCATAGATGATAACTTTATAAGCGATAGAATATTAAATGATAACTTTGTAGGCGATAGTCAAGTTCCTTTGTAACTAGTATGCTTGCAGTTTCAATTCAATAAAATAAAGAATACCAAAAAAGATGTTTCATTGTTCATGAGTTTTAATTTATGGATGTAATTAAAATATGAATCACTCTATGAATGTAAGTATTCCTTTCTTAAGTTATCGAGTTTACTTTACATTCAAGTTGTTTTAATTATTTTGTTACCTTTTCAATTGAACTATTATTTATATGAATTGGATTTAATCATATTGATACTCATGTACCTTTATGATACAAATTTGAAATTACTTGAGTCAATCTAGGACTAAATCTAAAGTTCAAACCAGTTAACTTAGAACTTCAATGTTAAGTTGCAAAATCCTTTTAATTGAGGTAGACACAAAAGAACATACATCAAACAGATGGGTTTAATCAACAAAAAGACATGTTGGAAGTTTATTTAATTAATCAAAGTATAATGGAGGATCCTGATATGGTAGAATATAAGTTATGGATAGATTCATTTGATTATAATAACATGAAATATTTTGAAGAATTAGGACAATGACTTACAAAATGTTTTCTATATATTGAGAAACCACCCAAGTTGAAGCTCAACCCGTTACCAGAACACCTTCAATATGCTTATCTTGGTGAGTTATCTACTTATCCAATTATTATCTCATCAAGGCTCTCTGGTGTAAAAGAAAAAAAGTTATTGAAGGTTCTAAGACAATATAAAGTAGCTATCGAGTGGGTGTTGGCTGACATAAATGGTACCAACCCTTTTATTTATATTCATCATATTTCACTAGAAAAAGATAACAAGTCAATGGTGGAGCAAAACAAAAAAGACTTAACTTGATAATGAAAGATGTGTTTCAAAAAAAGATCTTAAAATGGTTAGATGCTAGAGTGATCTACCCGATTTCTAATAGTTCATGGGTTAGTCTTGTTCAAATTGTATAAAAAAAAGGAATGACAATGATGAGGGATGCAAATAATAAGTTAATATCAATTAAAACCATAACTAGGTGGGAAATTTATATGGATTACTGAAAGTTGAACAAAGCAACTCAAAATTATCATTTTCTCTTACCATTCATTGATCAGGTGTTAGATAGACTGACCAGATATGAGTTCTACTATTTTCTTGATGGCTACTCAGGATATAATCAAATAACCATAGCATCAAAGGACCAAGAGAAGAACATATTCACATGCTTGTATGGTACTTTAACTTTTCAATGAATGTCCTTTAAACTTTGTAATGCATCGACCATTTTTCAGAGATGTATGATGGTAATCTTCTTGGATATGGTTGAGCAAATAATTAAAATTTTCATGGATGGTTTTTCAATATTTAGATACTTTTTTTTATGATTTTCATTGAAAGTTGGCATTAGTTTTGGAAAGATGTAAATAAACTAACCTGATACTTAATTGGGAGAAATGCCACTTTATGGTAAAAAAAAAAAGGAAATCTGTTGGGTCATCAGATTTCATTTAAAGGTATTGACATCATGTGGCCATTTCCTTTATCTTACAATAACAAATACATTATTATAGTCATGGACTATGTATCAAAGTGGATTGAGACTATTGCAACTCCTATTGATGATGGAAAAGTGGTGTTAAATTTCCTTTGAAATAATATTTTTTTTAGAATTGGTACTTAAAAGGCCATTATCAGTGATGAATGAACTCAAATTTGTAACAAACAGTTCAAATAACTTTTTTCCATATATGGAGTCATACATCAACAAGCATTGACTTATCACCCTTAAACAAACAGTCAAGTAGAGGTGTCAAATAGAAAGGTTAAACAAATTTTAGAGAAAATTATTAGCAGCTCCCAAAAAGATTGGGCGAGAAAGTTTGGTGATGCATTGTGGGCTTATAAAAAAACATTCAAAACACCTTTGGGAATGTCTCCTTATTGGTTGGTCTATAGGAAATAATGCCATCTTCTTATCGATCTTGAGTATAAAGCTTATTAAGCAATGAAACGCCTCAACATAGATCTACAAGTTGCTGGAGAAAAGTGTTTTTTACAACTAGATGAAATGGAAGAGTTTCATAAGGAAGCTTATAAAAATGTAAAAATTTATGAGGAAAGAGCCAAGACGTGGCACGATAAACATATAACAATGAAAAGGTTTATACCTAGACATCAAGTTTTTCTTTTTAATTCACAACTTCACCTATTTCTAGGAAGGCTGAAATCATGATGGTCAATTCTTTTCATTGTTGTTAAAGTTTTTCCACATGAAGTAGTGGAAGTCACTCATGATGAGAAAGGGACATTCATAATGAATAGTCAATGTTTGAAGAATAATGTGAGTTAGGGATCTATCGACAAGAAAAGTGACATCCTTCTTAATCCAGCTTAGATGAGAGAACTAATCATGTTATTGATTATAACTAAGCGTTATTAGAAGGCAACCCAAGATTTTTTTTAAAATGCAAACCCTTAACTTAACTCCTTTGCCTTTAGTTATATGTGCAGGATAAAATAAATCAAGCAAGATTCAAGCTTATGTTCAACGTAGCTAGACCATTGTGTTATATAACCTTGCAATAAATAAATAAATAAAGTATTTGTAGTTTCTTCTTCTTTCCTTTCATATTAAGAACAACGTTAAATTTAATTTTGAGGGTTTGATATTTGGTTATCTTGAATGCTAGTGTTGGCTATATTATTCTTAACTTGCATATTTATGATCAATTTTACACTCCTAAGCTCTTCATTATGTTAAGCATTGCATTTTTATTTAGAATAGGAAATATCTTATTAAGCAAGATCAAACATATTTTTTCCCCCGACAATTATTAAAGTACACATTTCCAAGTTATGTGAGTTTCATGACTATGTATAAAACATGAGTGTGGTGTTTTTCTTGCGATTATCCCTTTTGATCTAGTCTTAAACAAGGTTTAAGTAAATAAAATGATAATGATTACACACACACACACACACACACACCAATGTTTTAAGTTGCTTAGTAACTAAGAGTGTTCATCATAAATATTTACTTTTATGTCAAATAATAACTTTAAATATGAGCATGCAATGCATTTTAAGTGTGTGACTTGTTAAGTAACCAAGTGCATTCATCACAAATATTTGTATTCACGTTAAAAAGTGAGTGACAACTTCAAGACCAAGATTTTGAAAGAAAAAAAAAGTGAACAAATAAATATATCTTTAGTTTGCTACCTTGTTTGTAGTAGTGAGAATGAGTGATTGTAGGATAAGTGTTACATGATTTAATTATGTTGTTTGCATGATAAATATGATTGAGTTTGGAATTATGTATGGATATTTAAACTAGAGAAAATAAGTATGCTTAGTTTTCCTTTATTTGCTATTGCTTATGTACTAAGTTGAAGTGTTAATGTTTGTATAATAGGTCCCATGGTTGAGATAAGTTGAGCCTAAATATGGTTATGGTTCTTTATTTTTATGGTTTTTTCTTTTGCTTGAGAACAAACAAGCATTCAAGTTTGAGTGTATTTGATAAGTGAATTTATTTCACACATTTTCTTAGACTTAATTGTTTCGATTCGTAGTGTTTTGTATGTCTTTTAGGTTGTTTATCTAGAATTTTAGGTATCTTTGGTATTTATTTAATTCTTGGGAATTTAATGTATTTTCAGGTATTTAACTACTGAATTAGGTTAAAAGTGAGATTATGTGAAGAGATGGATAAAGGGGTTGAGCTTAGAGATCAAATCCTATTTTGTTTGTTATAGTTATACTAATTAGTTTTTAGGTTGTAACTAGAGATATACAACTCAGTTTTAGGTGTTTTTTTATGTTTCTAGAAAGTTGAGACATAGGCCTACAATTTCTATACAAAACATAGAAATCTCCGCCATTTTTAAGCAAAAAAAAAAAACAGTCAAAATACAAAGTTCAAATTAGTTTAAGAAATCTTGCATCCCAAATATTATCTTGATTTTGGCCAATATCTAGAGTTTTGGAAGTCAGAAAGACATATGACTAGATGCATTGGAAAGCTAACTCGATTGACTACAATTTTTCCTTAAATAGAGAATTTGGAATTCACATGTTTTCTACTTAAAAATTGACCTAAAACTTAAGCACAATTGATAGCAAACCTAAACATGAATTTCTTTTCCTTTTAAAGAGAGGCAGAATATATATATAAAAAACCCTAGATAAATAGTTAGGGAGACACAGAGGGGGAGGTGGCTCTTGATAAGAGAAAAAAAAAAGAAAACAATTTGAGCAAAAGACAACAACTTTCAAGATGTCAATTCCTCCAATTTACCAAAATCTCAAATGATGTTGAACTTGTCTCATATGATTATTTTTTTCCAGTTTTATTATGAATTAAATTTTCTTTTCTAGGATTATGATGTAGCCTAATTATGATTATGCAAATATTTAGTATTTATTTAATATCTCTTTCTAAACTTATTGCTTGTGAATTATTGATAACCATTTACATGATTTGAGAATTAAATAGAGACTAATAAATGATAATTTTTCTACCAATGTTTGAGATTCCATAAGAAATTCATATGATAGAAATATCTATAGCCTTGTGTAATCTTTAGGGGTTTCATTATTCATAATGAATTTTGATAGGTTTATAATTTTGACAAAGATGCCGGAAATTACTTGTTAAGATATTTTATTAATAATTAAAAAAGATTGATAAATAGATTAGAGAACTCGATTATTAATGATAAGAAGTATATATAGTAATTAGTTCTATAAGAAATGTCACGTAAGACTAATTATGGTTAGTCAGAATCCTATAACATTATTATCTTGATTTAGATTTAGTTATTTAATTTAGTTTTTGTTGTTTTATAAGACAACAAATCACTCTATTAGTCATTATTAGTAATTTTTAATTAATTTTGATAATTATTAGTAATTTTTCAATCCTCGTGGGACAATACTCTTACTCATTCATACAAGTAAATAAAAAATAAAAATTGTGATCAAATTTGCCAATTTTTTTATTCAACTATAGAATACTTGGTGATTATATGAATATATTTATCATCTAATTATTTGTTTTGACCCATTATTGTATTTTTTCTTAATTTCTATACCTTCTCTTGTCTAATTGTGTGATTCATTTCTTTTTATTTTTTTATTTTTTATGGAAGATGCTTGGTTTCATTTTTATATCCGAAGCAGGTACAATCTGTTATATTATTCTGTGTGAAAATAAAATAAAATAAAATAAAACAAAACATACTTTTGACAATTCATTCATCTTTTACGGTTATAAAACTTTTACTTTTTTTTCTTTCCGCCGCCATATATGAAGGGACGAAGTAAAGGACCCCATCATGTTATGGGCAAGGGAAGAAATGCAGGGAAAAAAAAAAGGAACCAGAGAAATAATAAGTGCCATGTCCCCTTAAATGTTTTTTTAACAAAAATAAAAATGACATGACAACAAAATAATTTAAATTATTAATTTAATTTATTTTCACAAGTATTGTAAATTATATAATTAAATTCAATTATGTGTGGTTTAATATTTTATTCTAAACATAAAAATTATAATATATTATTAATTTAATTCAAATTACATATAGAACTAAATTTAATTTTATATGTGATTTGGTTCCGAACAAACTATAATTTTTTTGCATAAATAATTTGATTTTTTTAATAATAAAAATATTCTTGTATCAATTTATTCATCAATGGGACTAAATAAATTAGGGGTGATCATTTTCGATTCGGTTCGGTTTTTATTAAAAAAAACAACCAAATCAAAAAAAAATTTGAAAAAAAAACTGAAACCGGTTCAAACCGACCGGTTTCAGTTCGGTATGGTTTTTTGGACAAAAACCGGTTCAAACCGCTTTGGCTCATTTTTTCCGGTTTGGCTCAATTTTTTTCGGTTTGGGTTCGGTTCGGTTCGGTTTTTTCGGTTTCAGACTTATAAAACCGAAAGCGAACCGAACTGGTCGATTTTTTCAAAATTTTAATCTGTTTTTTTTCATGGTTCGGTTTTCTCGGTTATTTTTTTTCGGTTTAATCGGTTTTTCAGTTTTTTTACTGACCCCTAAAATAAACAATGTTAAAATTACACATTTCAAGTTGATCTAATACATTCAAAAGAATTTAATAAGTTAATCATGAGGGGTGTAACTCAACCGGTCAGACCTTAGGTTTGCTTCATAGAGGTCACTTGTTCGAGTTTCACAAAACTCAGGGCCACTAGAGCCTTACATGATCATTAACTTCAGGACTCGTGAGATTAGTCGAGGTACGTGCAAACTGGCTCGGACACCCACATTAATAATAATAAAAATTTAATAAGTTCTCTTAGATGTTGATCTTAAATTTAAACCTGGAAAAAAAAAAAAGGCAAGCCTTTTTAACTATTAGACTAATCTCCTGGGTGTATAACTTTTTAATATTGCATATAAATGAAAATATATTAGATCGGCAAAAACAATGGTTCATATCAATAACTATAAATCTCCCAACAACCAAGTAGCTGTCCGAACATTAAATCACATTAGAGGTGTATTTGTTTAAGCACGGAACTCTTGAAAAGCATAAAATATACGTTTTATGTGAGGGATGCTGCTAGATATATTTCACAAACATATATTTTTTTAGTATTTATTTAAAATTGTAATAGTTTCCCTCATTTAAAATGTTTTTAAAATTGTTTTTTAATTAAAAATATCAAATTAATATTTTTTTATGTGTTTTTTTAATGATTTTAATATGTTAATTTTAAAAATAAAAAAAAATAATAAAATAAAATTTTTAATTAAAAAATATTTTTAAAAACACCCTGCAAAATATTACCAACACTATCATTAAAATTAAAATAGTAGCTAAAAAGATGCCTTGCTTCAATTGATTAATTGCATGCATTTAAGATGTCAGCTGACAATTACTACGTAAGGTGCCAACAATTTCATCACCTGCCTGCCATCTCAAGAAATTAAAAGGGAACAAAAAAAAAAAAAGCTTAACGGTTATATTTTGAATTTTTTAAAGTTATTAAAAACTTATATAATTATTAATTTTTAAAATCATGAAATTAATTAAAATGCATGCAAGTTGTCCAAATAATTATATTAATATATAAAAAAAATTCAAAGAAAAAACATTAGGTTAGATTTTGAATTTTTTAGGGCTGCTAAAAATTTATATAATTATTAATTTTTAAAATTATAAAATTAATCGAGATGCGTTGTTCAGATATTTATATTAATATATATATAAAAAAAAATGCAAAGGAAAAAAATTAGTTTGCCTGTCTGATGTGTGGAAGAAGAATACCGACTCTACGCAAGGTTTTCCATCACATTGATGGGCTTCACTCCCATAAAAAAAGAAAAAAAAGAAAAAAAAGAGGCACCTTTTCCTTCTCTGTTAGTTCAGGAAAAAGACTGAAAATGTTACTTTATTTCCAGAGGTATTATTTAATATAATGAAATTACACCCTTTTTCCTCCCCTAAAAAACATAAATTTCATGAATTAATTTAATATTTTTACGAGAAGACTTAAGTACTTGTGTCGTGTAATAATTTCTCTCCTTGTATTTCGCGGTTGACTCCATTTCTCACCAACCATATCGTCCACCATTAACTAACCAAACATTAAAACCAGACCAGCCATGACCAGAATCCAGTAGTTCATAGATCCAATCAATTCTCTGCTTTGTTTTCATGGATTCTTCTTCTCTCAGCCCTTATATTCTCTTGTTCAATGCACTCTCGCAGATACCAACTTGGCACTATTTGGTAGCTTTCTTGATCATCTCCATTACTTTTCTTTACAAGTTCTTGGAGGTCCATTTCTTTGAAGATGTTTTCTTTAAATCTCAAGGCACTCCTATCACTTACAACCCCTCTTCTCCGTTTTGTAATGCCATTCTTTCCAGCTGCAAAATCCTCCATTCTAGGTAACGTATACATAGTACAAACACAAATATCTGAGTGTATAAGTTGATGAGTTAACCCCATTTTCCTATTATGCGGTTGAATCTTGTTTGTGCAGGTTTGTAGCCACAACATGGATATCAAGTCCTCATTTTCAGACTGCCTTTTTGCAATTTTGTGGGAGGTCTCCGGTTTTTAGCTATAGAAGGTAATGATGAGCAGTTGCTTAATTTGATTCTGTCATTTGACCGTTTGCGATTTTTATAGAAAATGGGTTATTCTTGTGCTATCTGTCGTTCTAGAGTTTTTATTAATGAGCACTTGCTTAATTTGATTCTGTCATTTGACCGTTTGCGATTTTTTATAGAAAATGGGTTATTCTTGTGCTATCTGTCGTTCTAGAGTTTTTATTAATGAGCACTTGCTTAATTTGATTCTGTCATTTGACCGTTTGCGATTTTTTTTATATAGAAAATGGGTTATTCTTGTGCTATCTGTCGTTCTAGAGTTTTTATTTATTTTTGAATATTAATTTTTTTATAAAAAAACTGGACTGCTTCATGACTTGTGACAAGAATTACGCATTCTTGTTCATGGAATTTTCCATAACATTTGTTAATTGGCTGTGGCACTTGCTTTTATCTGTGGTTTTCAAATTTGGTTCAAGATTTTGATCTAACAAAAACCTATGTACCTGCACTTTTAGGCACTTGTTTCGTACTTCTGATGGTGGAACCATAGCTTTGGATTGGCTGATGAACGCTGATGGTATGTATAGAGCTTTGGATTGGCAATAAATCTTTGTCTGTGTATTGATGAGCACTAACAAATCATATTCAAATCTCATGTATGCTGTCAAGATGTAGCCATCTGTGTTTATTTCAATTTTCTTGCCACATTGTCAGATCATTTTTCTTTCTAAATAATATAAAAGTTGGTTTTTCTACAGTTTCTGGAGGTGCTTTTGGCATAAATGGTGCATCTCTTCCCATGAATAATGCTATTTCTCAAGATGAAACTACTCCGATTGTGGTTGTGGTTCCTGGCTTGGCAAGTTCCTCTACTTCTAATGTAAGTTCATTTTTTTCCTCTGCAATCATGACTCAAAATTTAAAACAATTTCTCGCAGTTTCTCTTTTAATTAGATTTTGTGGGTGCTATGTATATGATTATGGAAAATATCCAGCATTGGTTGAGAATAAGTGAGGAGCTTATATATAAGGATTGATACTTAAGGACCGTAACCCTAATCTCAAACTTTTGGATTGAAAATGGTGTCCATTCATGTATGTAAGACCTCCTTTGTCAAGCCTACACAGAGGCTGGCAGACTCCTCGGTGTACCTTAACTTGTTCGATGTGGAAAGAGGGTTGGCTTGAAAATGTCTATTGAGAGTCTTGGAAAAAATCTCATGTGTACTTAAATGTGATCATAGATGGGGAAAGCTGATTAGCCCTTCTTGTCTTTTAAGGATCTTGGCTGATGATTCAAAAACTATGTCAAGAAATCAAGACTGTGTAGCTCAATGCCTGAATTAATTAATGCCTAAAAGATTTTGTGGAGAGACTTTTCTTTCATTCTGAAGTTGAAATACTTTAGGATCTTATGGAAGCTACCTTTGCATTGTGCACAGAAACTTGCTTTGGTTGCTGGTCACTCCAGCACAAATGCATCAAATGGCCGGACTTCATCCAAAACTAACATTCACTTATTCATTATTTTGCTTTCCTTTTTCAACGTTCATCTTCTATCAGCTAGCAGAAATGGTGATGATAGAGCTAGGTCTCAATGCCTTAGAAAATTGAGCAGTGCCTCTTCATCCTTCTAAATGCTTTAACGAAGTAGCAGAACTTGATTTGTTTGTTTTTGTGTTGTTAAAGCAGCCTGATGGATTATATTCAAGTACAAAGACATGGGTGCATGCTGCATTTTTTTGTATGCATGATACTTGCATGCTTGTGTGTGTGTGTGTGAATATGCATGTGTACGAAATAGGATAATGATGGATCTCTTATTTGATTTGTAGTATCTAAAGAATCTTGCCTTCAACCTGGCCAAACATGGATGGAATGTTGTTGTTAGCAACCACCGAGGACTTGGTGGTGTTTCAATTACTGTGAGTTTCTTTCTTTCTATTTGATCAATAAATATGTAGAGTTGAGAAATATGAAATCTAATGTGGGATCACTATTGGTTTACTTGACAGTTGAAACTAGCTGCTATACAGTCATCTCATACCTTTTTTTTTTTTGGCCAGAAAAGATCGCAGTCTTTACAGAAACTATTTACCTACTGTGATATTTTTCTGGCTTACCTATCCAATAGCCTTGGCTGATTATTTGCCTACTTTGATTTGCTTTTAACTATGAACATGAGCATTATCTCTAAACTTGTGCCTTCATGACATTGTAACAAAGTTACTTTATCTTTAACTTATCTTCTGTCAAATAAAGCTATCAAGACAAAATGTGAGCTTTGATTTCTTAAGGACCACATCTAAATTACATGCTTCTATAACATTAGATTTTCAACACATTCTTTTCATTGGAGTACCAACAAGAAGTCAATAAACCTGCACTTGGTTGAAATTCTGTCTAAAAAGAAGCAAGCTACTGGGAAATATGGTCAGTTCATGTGATATTGTTGGGAAACATGAAGATGCTTAATGTAGCGTGTGCGTGATGGGACAACTAGTGCCATTTCGCTACACCAAAATCTTATATGAGATTTAGAAATTGGTGTGTATCAATCACTAATTGTCTAAACATATTAATGCCAGATAATATCAAGGTTTAGTTGGTAATATTTGAGAGTTGTCTAAGTGTGATGGTTATTTGAAAGCTGATTAATAAATAATATATCTTTTTCTGGGCCTTCCGCTGTCTTGATGTTCTTTACAACTTTGAAATTATTGTATTTGTTGCTGAATGTAGGTTTTTACTTTTTCCTTTCATTATAAGCTTTGCAGTCTGATTGCTTTTACAATGCTGGATGGACAGAAGATTTACGGGCAGTCGCTAATTATCTTCACGATAAGTACCCCAAGGCTCCGTTATTTGCAATTGGAACTAGCATTGGAGCCAACATTTTGGTATGTTGATTTCAGTTCATTTTATATTTTTGAGTCTTCTTTTATTGTCTGGATTTTTGTAGGACTGCATTACAAATTGTCTCTTGTACATGCTTCCTGTTTGCATCCTTTTTAGCTTGCTGACAGTTGTTGTTTGGGCTGTCATTGGTTTTTCTTGATGATATATTCTTCCTTTTACTTTAAGATAGAATATCAAAATTTTGATTAGAGAGGGATTCTTCTATGGGAATTAGAAGATTTTCCACAAGGAAAGCGATACAAGAGTCTTGGAAGGTTTGTTTTTAGACTAAACAGAGTATTTAGCAATGTTTGTGGTTGGAGTATTCTGAATTCCTTGAATATCATAGCACAAAATCCTACAATATAGGGTAGTTTCTAACTTGAAATCATAATAACCAAATTTTGAGACTTATTAACGAGTTCAATGGTAACAAGAAAAAGAAACGTGGTTCCTTGGATTCTATTGTCCATTTAAAGTTTTCTGGATCTTCTAGTTACCTTTTTTGGTTTCAGATCTTGGGTCACTCTAGCTAAGATGGCTCTTCTGTGTTTATTTTGTTGTTCTATAGAACATCCAAATCAAGAAGATACCACTTTGGTGACCTTGGATATACAACCAAGACCAAACATACCACAAAATGAGGAAATTTAGTACTTCACAACTCTTGCTTGCCAAATAGTTGTAGTCTCACTTCTGCTTTAAATTATTCAACTGCATTTTGGTTGCCAAGTACATCAAAGGAGTGAAATCTACTTAGCGTTTCTTGCAATTGAAATTTTTGCCATTCATATTACTGGACAAGTTGGAATGAAATACATTTGTTATCGGTATTCTAGACTAGTTTATTTTTTAGATTGCTTACCCATGCAAGCAAAGAGCAGCGTTTAGTTTGTAAAAGAATCAAAATTAGCTTATCTGACTTACTAAGCTACAAGCTTCCTTGGTTGCTCATCGTCACTTGCAAATGATATTCCAGATCATTTCAGTATTGCTCTTTTGGATTCTGTAGAGTGAAGGATATCTGAGCTCATTGCCACTTTTAATTAATTTATTTGTCCACCTATAACCAATGAACAGCTTGATGTTCAGTCCTCATGGATTGTGATGAATTATTTGTTTTCAGGTGAAATATCTTGGGGAGGATGGAGAGGGGACTCCTATTGCAGGGGCCGTGGCAGTTTGCAATCCTTGGGATCTTTTGGTTAGTGTTTTTGCTGAATATAGTTACAACTCACGGTTTAATTTTGAAGTGAATTAATATCACAGAGGACTGAAGTTTCTTGTCATCAGCTGGTGATGTAGTTTCCCATTCCAAAAGCAAAATGGCTATGCCAAACTTACTTGGAAGCTGTAGTCATGTGGTTTCTGATGCATTTTACCTTTGCTTTGTCTTATCTTGTTTTTTTTTTGGTTTTTTTTTGCATAAGCAGCATATTACTCCCTCTCCACCAATGTTATGCAGTTTGATAACACGCCACATCCATCCCGTTTCCTGTAGCAATCATGGGCAGAGTTTGCCCATGAACAGTAGAAAGTCTAGTAGTACATTTGCGCAATTGGAATTTCACTTGTAGAAAGAGCTTTTCTTTTTCATCTGATGACCACGAAAGTACAATGGAAACATCAGAATATAATGGACTCATTTGAAGTGTGAAATAGGGATGCAGGTTAATGGTACCCTAGTTTTCCATGGTAGGTAAATGACATTCACAAAGTTCAAATGTTAGAGAAGTGTACAGGTAAAATTAGAAAGAGAGAAAATCAAATCATACATTGGTTCTGATGTATAGAGGGCTCAATGAACAGTTAGATGGATGGTCGGTAGGATTTGTCTGCATTTAACTTTTTCAATATTTACATTTTCTACTCTATTTCTGTTGTTGTTTTCGTAGCATAATAGCTTCAGGAAAACATTTCACCTTTAATCTTGTTCTCAACTACTCTTAAATTGGTAAAATTTCATTATGGTGTCTTCTTTTGCCCTTTGATTCTGGCGTCTTTTCTTCTTGTCCTCTCATTTTTTATGGACCAAACCCAATGTTATAGCAGTTGTGATTTCAAATGCGATGGATACACCAAGCTTAAGCTTTGGTGTTCTTTTGGGATTAAAATATGGTTTTGTTTCATCATGTAATCAGTGGTTTTGTCCTTAATTTCATTTGCAGATTGGAGACAGATTTATATGCCGCAGGCTGTTGCAGAGAATCTATGACAAAGCTCTTACAATTGGTCTCCAAGGTTATGCACAATTGTACGTAATGAAAGTCCAACAACATCACTTAATTATTCTGTGAAATTCCCATGAAAATTTTCCACCTTTTCTTTCTGGTTGATCTTTTAGAATTGAACTTTTCTTTTTTGACCTGGTGCTAGAATAGCCCCAACCCAGGACATGCTCATAAAGAACATGTAGTAGATCCACTCTGCCAAAGGCGAGGGTCTAGATGCATTTGAACATTAAATTTAGGCTTCAAGTGATTGTAGTTATCTGTACGTTTCTTTCATTTGACTTGATATGACAATATTCCAAATGATCTGTGCAGACATGAGCCTCTCTATACTCGGCTTGCTAATTGGGAAGGCATTAAAACGGTTGGTTTATTCTCAAGTTCTTGATAATCTGTTTATTGTCAAATTAACAGAACAAATGAAGTAGTGGGTAGCTAGAATTTCTTCCATTCTCTTATGCCTCTGCTTTTTCAGATGTATGTAATAATATCAATTTGGTTTTGAATTTGGCAAAGCAACTTTGAAATTTCTTATTTCAAAGCATTATTTTTTTCCAGAACAAAGTCCTCTAGTCATGCAAACAGGTTCTAGCCTTGTATCAAGATATTTCATGGATATTCATTAGTCATAACACAAGGCCTTAACAAGCCAAAATACATAATGAACTATCGCATTGCTTCGGTTCATTGTAATTTTGCGTTCTCTGTTTTTCACTTTAATGTTATTTTTTAAATGGCTGGTTTGACCTGATATTTGTTATAAATTATAGCTTCTGAAGGTTGTGCTTTTGAAATGTGAAGATCATCATCATTATTTTGTTATTATGAAATCTAGAGTCCATGTGAGTTAAGTTGTAAAAATGATAATGAGATTAGATAGATGCCTAACATGTGTAAAACAAAAGACGAAGAGATAAAAATAATTAAGCACTTGAAATTTCGGCATAATACAATTGTATGAAATTTCAAAAAATTTAGAAATAAATAACTAATGAGATATCATCAAATGGTATGGATCTAATATTGAAATCAAACTCAGATTGCTTTTCTAGAGGTCAGTATCGTTAGTATAAAATGCTCCACATGCCTAGTTTGGTGGTCTTACTAAGGTATCGAATAGAGCATTCTATGTTTTTATCCCTTAGTGGAAGATCAGCATAATAGCCATTTGACATAGTAATATCTTGTTCTTGTTATCATATTTTACATCTTAGAATGTAACTTTCATGCCATTACTTGTCACTCATATTATTTATTTAACATAGTTGTCTCTTTCTAATGCTTTCCGTTTTCTTTTGCTTCTGTGCTACAAAAAGGCACGTTGTATCCGGGATTATGACAACTATGCAACCTGCCATGTTGGTAAATTTGAGGTATTAATCACTGAGATTTTCATCTCTCTTCTGTTTTTTTGCTTCTAAGCATCCAAAAATATCATTTCTTTTTTCAGACTGTGGATACATACTATAGGCACTGTAGCAGTGCAGCTTATGTTGGGAATGTATCTGTGCCACTACTCTGCATTAGTGCTCTGGATGATCCAGTTTGCACTAGGGAAGCCATTCCTTGGGATGAATGCAGGTGGATCCATCTTCTATGATACTGAAATAACTTGTCTTCAACAACCTACTTTTGTGTTATTCTGAGATTTGATTTTTTTTTGGTCATTGCATAGAGCAAACCCAAATATTGTGTTGGCTACACCACAGCATGGAGGACATCTAGCATTCTTTGAAGGATTAACTGCATCCAGCTCTTGGTACTTGTTAACTTTCTTATAGTGGAAGACTAGGCTCTAATTAGCCAACATTCAGATGACGTTATGGCTGTAAATGTTTGTAGTTCATATAAAGAGTTTTAGTCCTTTCCTAGATTTATGAGTGCTATCCTGTCTTGGAAATGTCATTCTTTCGGTAGACAGATGGATGGACCTTGTGTTTTAATTCGAGTCGTTATGTTTTTTCCTTTCCTTTCCTTTCCTTCGATAACTCTTTCGCCATCTATCTCTTCATATTCACAGGTGGATAAGGGCTGTTGATGAATTTCTTGGTGTTCTACGCTCTAGTCCATACATTCATGTACAGAAGGTGCATTTTCTGTTAATTACTCCTACTTTTCTCATCAAACTGATAGCAAAATATCGTTAGATACGTGGTGATTGCAAGTTGTTGTTTTTGGACATGTCAAATTGTGAAGGGATATAATCCTCAAGGTTTCATTAGATTAAGTTCTTGTTCTCTTCTTTCCGTGCTTTTCAACATACTAACTTTTCTGCCAGCTAATATTATTTATTCATATTTATCTGCAGAAGCAGACTTCTGGCCAGCATTCAGCGCTGGATTCTTCAATTGATCAGTATCCACACTTACATGTTGCTGAAGATGGAATAGTAACAGCAGCGAGCTGCGAGGAAAAAACAGATGGCATTGAAGACATCAAAAATTTGCAGATGCTTAGCGAAGAAAAAACTACTGAAATGCTTTCAAATGCAGAACAAGAGAAGCACGTTACAGAAGCAAAGTCGGATTTCATGTCCGAGACTTGTCAAACCTCAGCAATAGCTAAAAACATCCAGGGTGTTGAATCTCCTGATATAACCTCTCCTCTTGGAAGATTCCTAAATCAGATTTCGCAGCAGAATAGCATATCGATATGGTTGCTTGCTTTCATCGCCATCAGAACAAGCTGGCCACTAGTAGGATCAATTACAAAATTCATCTTTAGAAAGAGGTCAAGAAAGATCATGCCTGCAGCATAGCAGGTAATATCTGCTAAAATGTCTGTCATTACCTGCCGAACTCGAGTATTTTGCACTCTAGCAAAACAAAATGGAAATTAAGACAAGGTTATGTATCACAAACTTTGAACATATTTATTGCCGCCAAGTCGGATGATTATATGAGATGGAATAAGATTGGCGCGCGTGCGCACGCATACACAACACGCATTGATTGGCTTTAAATTATACTACCATATGGGGCATATTTTGGTGTTTGCACTTGGAAATTAACGCCCACTTTTAACAAAAAAAAATAATTCTTCACTGTTCCTCGAGAGGAAGTTTTTTAGCTTAATGGATTTTATTGAGGTTCGGCAAAGATTAGGTGAATAGGGCAGTATTTTTCACTGTGATTAGAAAGTGTTTTTAGAAATTTTTAAAAGTTTTTTATTTTTTATATTAAATTAATATGTTTTTGTTGTTTTTAGATTATTTTGATATATATATATATATATAAAATAATTTAAAAAAAATACTATTATATTTCCATACACTTTCTAGGTGTATTTCTAGGTGTAATTCGAGGCTGATCGAGCCGAGAAAGCGTTGAACTTATTAACAAGTTTTGGTTAACGTGAAGGTTGGTCCAAAGATACCTTCTTGCCTTTGAATATATTATTAAGCGTTGAATAAATTTGCTTATTCTTGCCTCTTTCAAAGTGATACATTCTTGTGGTAAAAATGTACTTTAACAATTTATAACTTTACGGCACTATATTATTATTATTATTATAATAATAGTATAAACTAAAAGAGAGTGTTTTACTGTTCAACCTCTCATATATATTGTGTTAACGTGAAGGTTGGTCCAAAGAGTGTTTTTTTCGTTTTTTACTTTTAAAATGCCTGAAACAACAAATCTTAGTTTGGGAAGAATTTTGGTTTCGAGTTGATTTTTGATTCTAAGCTAAGTTTTTGTGTTTTTGAAGATCATAAATTGGTTTATAAGGTTTTTAGCATGTTTTGGGTCAAAAATGAGTTTTTAGATAAAAAACAAAATCAACCCTGTCTTTTTAGCTACCATTGTGGTAAATTTATGGGTATTGATAGACAACGCGTTGCCTATTTTATTTCCAGACAATTATGGTGAACAACATGTTGCCATCTTTTTAACCTTCTTTAAAAATAAAGGTCTCGTTCACAGTCCCTTTCTTGATTGACCAGGCACTGGGCTTGACTTATGATACCTAAAAGCGCCAAGCTTGATTTTTTTTATTAATACATTTTTATATGTATTTTAAAAAAATCTTTAAATTTATGTTTAAATTATTTTATATAAATTAATTATTTAATTTTTTATATTATTTTTAAAATGTGCAACCTTTCATAGAATGTTTTTCCTTTTATTTTATTCAATAAATTTTATGTGTGCATTGATTTCTATTACAAATTAATTTTAATAAGCAAATTTATTAGACACAATTAGGTAAATGAACTGTGTTGCGATATTAAATATCTTAATTTATATTTTTCTCTCAATTTTTTCAATTACGTTTTTATTTTTGTTAATAACTTTTTTCGTTTATTTTACATAAAGATTCATGAGTTATTTAATTAGATACGTCCATAAGTTTTTTTTTATTTACATTTATGATTTTTTTCATGTAAAAAAAAACATGTTTTCAATTTGATCCTTATTTATGAGTTTTTTTCTTTAAACGTTTTATAAAAGTTTTATTGTTTTTAATACTACCCTTCAATCCAAGTTAGTAGTGTGTTTTTTTATTTATTTATTTTGGTCATTATTCATTTGATTTTTTTTCTTTTGTTAATGTTTTTGTTCTTTTCAATTTAACTCTGAAAGTGAAAATTTGTTGTTGTCCTTTAATTTATTTTTTATTTTGATTTTGACCCTGATTTTTTAATTACTATTTTTTATTTTGGATTTTTTTTTATAAAATTTGTTTTTTGATTTCATCCTTTAGAGTTTCGTTTCTTAGGGATTGAGCTTCAATGTTTTTTTTTTTATGTATAGTGCTTCTAGTCTAATGACCCGAGTAACGAGTTTGAAAAGCAATATGAGTTGCTTTTCTTTCTTATCTTATTTTCTTTTCCGATATTGTTGTTTGACAATTTTTTTTAAATGACTTTATGGTTTTTTTAATTTTTTTTTCTATCGAATTATATTTTGACCTCATGACATAGAATGCGGGCTTTTCAGGTTAATCCAGACTAACTCGCCCTATAATATCCCGATTACATGTTTATCGTGCTCACTTGCACCAATTTTTCTTTTTTCTTTTTTATCTTTTTTTATCCTGTTTTGTTATTCCATGTTTAATTGACTACAAATTAAACAACATTGTCTTTTTCATCTTGGATAAAGGTTTTTTTGCCCTTGTTATCGTGATCATCTTTTTATATATGTAGTTTTTCATGTTTGCTATTGTTGCTTCCTTTTTCTTTTCCTGTATGATTCAAATAAAGGAAGTTTATTTAGTTGGTCGGAACTATACCTGAGTTAATAGATTTCTTTTTTTAAAAAAAATATATGCTTGCGACATTTAAATATTTTACTGGAAAAATAATATGGACCTGCATAAACATGTGGGGTTTTCACAACATGTGGGGTTTTCACTGTAGCAATCCAAAGTGAAAACCTCACTTTGACCTTATTTGAACAAGTGCTTTTATTTTCTTTAATTTTTTTCAATCAATGTATTTTTTTTATCCTTTAATATTATATTTATTTTTTATTATGTTATTTAACTCTCATTACATGGATCGCAAAATTGGTGGATTAACTCATTTGACTTAGTTTTTTTTTTAATTTCATAATTAGGCTTCAACCCCGATTGTTTTGCAGTTAGAAACTATTTTTTTTAAATGATTTTTTTTAAATTGTTTTTAGATTTTTTTAGATTATTTTGACGTGTTATTGACATTAAACCAACTTGATTCGAAGAGAATGAGAATGAGAATATTGGATCTTTAAAGGACTAGATCTATTTATCAAAATTTATTCGATGAGAATGAGAATATTGTATCAACTGTGCCTTTCCCATGCTCTTCTGCTATTATTTTCTCTCTTTCTTGGATTTGTTGTGCAAAATTTTTTGATTTTGAGCAAGTGCTCAATATTTCCTTTTCATCTGAACCTTTGGCTCTCCATCATCTACCTTCTCAAAAGCCATCATCAAGCAATGCTCTTTTGCTCTTAATTTATTCGGTGAGCATGAGAAGATTGCATCAATGGTGTCTTTTCCATGCTCTTTTGCTTTTAATTTCTCTCTTCCTTGGATTCACTGCCACTACAGTTTTACTAGCCACTGAGAAGGAAATCTTACTGCAATTCAAGGGTAACATCAACAACGACCCTTACATAAGATTAAATCAAAATCAAAACTAAAAATTAAATTGTTTTTCTGGTTTTTTCCTTTAATTAATCATGAAACCAAACTGAACAGAAACTAGTCAGCTCAAACCGGTTTTAGTTTTGATTTTTTAAAAAAAATGCTAGCTTAATTATTTTTAGGTGAAAACCAAACCAAAACTGGTTTGATCACCCTTAGGTTAACTTAGTTAACCAAATTTCATCATTGAATATTGTGTTTCATTGGAAATTAAGCTTTAAGATTTGTTTTGGTTCATTTTTTATTAGGTTATCTTAGCCTTATGACTTAGAAATATTTCTTAACGAGTTAACCTGAGTTGACTTGATTTATTTTTTAATTAATTTTTTAATAAATTTATCATTCAACATTGGGTCCGATAGGGTCAATTGAGGATTGAACTTCAAAATTTATTTTTATTTGCTTTATATAGGGTTATCGTAGTCTCATTACCAAAGTCGCAGATTTGACGAGTTAAATCAAGTTTTTATTTTTATAATGTTATCTTTATCTTATGACCCAGGTCATTAATTTGGCAGATTGACTTGGGTCATTTTTCTATGTTTTTTTTTAATCGATTTTTTTTTAATCTCATCCTTTAATATTGGATTAATTAAGAATTGAACTTTGTAATTTATTTCAATTTACTTTCTAAGGGGATATCTTGGTCTTATTACCTAAGTCGTAGATTTAACATGTTAACTTAGTTTGTTTTTTTTGTCCTTTTTTTAATTGATTTTTTTTAATTTTATCCTTCAACATTTGATTGATTGAGAATTAGACTTAATAATTTGTTTTGATTTTTTTTATAGGGTTATTATATTCTCATAACCTGGATCACAAATTTGACATGTTAACATAGGTTGATCCAAGTTAATCCAATATGTTGTTATTTTAATATTAAAAAAAAAGTCACCTTGAAATGTTCTCTAAGTCAAACTATATTTTTATAAGTTGTCCGGGTTGCTTTTGAATCTCCAAAGTTAACTGAGTCACATCAGATCAATTCCCACATAATTTATTTTTTTTCCACTAGAAAAATATTAAAACATTAGCAACATCTAAATATTTTTTTTACATTCAATAATCTAGTCCTAACTATAACTTGTCAAATGAGATTTAGTTTTTTAAAGTAGTTTTTTTTACTTGTTCAACGCCATGGGTTGAGTTATTTTTTTCAACCTAAAAAACATATGAAGATTCTAGAAAGTTAAAAATTTAATTCATTCTGGCTTAAACACTTTTCAAATACTTAAATGGTGATACACTGCATGACATTTAAAAAAAAAAAGATATTGAGACGACGACACACTTGATTGAATTGGACCAGCCATGGTTACCCTACGAAATCTATGACGTGGGTATGAGATAGTGATAAAACCATGAAACCCGTAACCAAACAAAATAGAAAACCTAATTATAACAAATCAAATATTGGAGGTAAAAAGTGAAAAAAAAGACAAAAAATAACTTTAGTAAACCTATATTGGTTGTAGGCGCAACACATTAAGGTGAGAAAAGTTTGCAACAATAAAAAAAAAAAAGCAAAAGCTAAGGCAACACTAGAATTTCCAAATAAGTACAAGAAATTTGAGACCTGGGTCATTAAGTCGATTGAGTTTAATAAGTTTGGTTAACACACACACACACACACCCCAATTTCATAATATGAGAAACCAAGCAAACCTAGAAAAACCTTCTAAATCAAGGTTAATCTTTAAAAATCACAACCCGTAAAATTCCAGACTTGGGCTATAGCAAGAAGCCCAATCCCTAACTAATTTAATTTTGAATGATAGAATTAGAAAAAAAAATAGCAATAAAAGGAATAATGATCAAACATGAAGATAAAAAAAAATAAGGATGACATTACAAGAAACAAATAAAATTTATAAGTTATCCAAAACAAAATAAAAAAAATTAAAAGAATGGAGATCAAATTTGAGAGATGAAAAACTTAAAGAGCATAAAAATGGAAAAGCATTCCAATTTCAAGTGATTTCTCCAAAATAAAAAAACAGGAACTGAATCTGAAAGGAAAAGAAGTTTAAGGGTTGCTGTGATATTTTCCATGGACAAGTTGAAAACTAAGGCAGATGAGTGAGGAATGAAGGGGAAAAAAAAATTCAAACTGGCACCAAACTGTATATCATTATTATACACGCACCATCGAGGAAGGAAGAGAATGCCTAGAGACTTCAAATGACACAACAAAAAAAAATTTACACTACCATAGTCAGCCACACATGTCGCATGAAGGCGATGGAGTGACTAATGTGCTAACATGTATTATGCACGTGTCCATAGCTTTTTGTATTTTATGTGTCAAAAGACAACATCACCCCTAGGACCAAATAACTACCGCTAAAAAACCATTCACCCCTAGGACCAAAATGCTTTGATAATTTTCATTTCAAGGGTGATAGAGTCCTTACATTATTTTTTTAAAAAAGTGAAAAACCAAGAATACCTCTAGCTATAGTTAAGTTAAAATTTGCCTTTAAGAACTAAAGTTAATCCACTGTGCAAAAATTTAATGAAATGATAGAGATGCCCCTCAACAATTTTAGAATGATAAAATGAACCTTAAGAAAATATCAATCTACCCTTGCAAGTCAATTCAAATGGTTTTTTTTTTGGGCAAAAATATAATTCCATTATTATAATCCAAAATAAATCACACCTCATATACAATACTTTTCCCATACAAAATAGGTTAGGTTAATTAAGTACTTTTACTTTTCTAATTTTTTGTCGGACGTGTTATTTTTACCAACAGAATTAATTCCATTAGTAATTCCGTCAGAAAAATCATTGGTAAACTGTCAACATTATTCATCATGTTAATTACAAAGGGAAGTACCGACGAAACATTCCGTCGGTATTTTACAGAGAGCTCTGAAACTATTCACTTTCCAATTGCACTGTTAATTATTGTTCTTTGCAGACAAAATCATCGACAGATTGAAAAGTCATCGGTGTTATTTGGCAGTTTTCTGAAAAATTTAAATTTAAATTAAATATTACAGACGGAATCACCGACGGATTGAAAAGTCATCAGTGATATTTGACGGTTTCTGAATTTTTTTATTAAATTCAAAATTTAATTAAATATTACAGACGGAATCACCGAAAAATTTATTAAAAATATTAATATTTAATTAGCCATCGGTAAAACCGTAGGTAAAGACCCGAATAAAAAACCTAGAATCCTTAATTTCACAACAGACCCGTCTCCTTTCTTCTTCTTCTTCTTCTTCTTCTCTTCTCTCCTCAACTCCTTCTCTTTTCCTCCATGCTCAGGTATGTCTTCTTCTTCTTATTTTTCTTCTTTTCTCTCCTCAACTCCTTCTCTTCTCCTCCATGCTCACGTATGTCTTCTTCTCCTTTCTTATTTTTTCTTCTCAGTTTTTTTTAATTAGTATACTATACGAATTTGTTTTTTTTTCTCTTCTTAGCTTCACTTGCAAGGTAAAAAAAAAAATTTCTTCTTTTTTCGTGCTTTTTTCACTATATTTGTTTTTTAATTGTTTTTGTTCTTAATAATTGTATGAATGTTGTTGTAGGATTTTTTTTCATATGAGATCAATTTTTAGTTGATTTATTTATAGGATTTTTAAATTTTTTTCATATGAATTTTTTTAGTTGAATTTATTTTTTCGTGTTATTTATTTGTTGCAAATTTTTTGAGTTGATTTTCTTCTTTTTTCCAAGCATTTTGAGTATTATAGAGTGTTGATTAATATTAATTTAATTATTTTATAGTTTTGTAAAATATATATATATTTTTTAAATATTTTTAAATAATTACCGACAGAATTGCATACAGTTTGTTTCCGAGGAAATTACCAACGGAATGAAAAAAAATTTTGCTCGCTTTTTCCGTCAGTAAATCCATCGGTAATAATATTTTTTTTTATTACCCACGGACTTACCGACGGACAAAAAATTACCGAAGAAAGATTCACCGATGGAGAGTTTCCGTCGGTAATTTTTTTACCAACGGAATGGTAGTGCAAATACCAACGGAGAAATCCGTCGGTAAGTCTAAAGATTTGGGTAGTGTTTATTAGATCAAATTAAAGTTACTAAAAAAATGACATTAATAGGTATCAGTAAAACATAATTTTAGCATTTCATAGTTAAATCTACGAATCAATTGAGTTTAGTTTGGATACATGCAACTAGAATTAAAGAAAAAAAAAAGATAGAAAACATATGTAATTAACAAACAATGACAGGAACAAGTTGATTCAAGTAAGCTTGATTAAAAAGATACTGTATATCTTTTGTACATTCCCCCGTGATGATTTGCACACGAAAGAGTGACTCATGCCCATATCTTAGAAGAAAAAATAAATAGAAAAACATGAATATATCAGCCGCTGCCATGATACTAAAGACAAAGGGTTTTGGTAAGAAAATGACCTTCTTCATTGCAAGGAATCAAACCACTCAAAGACAAATGCCACACCGCTTTCTTAATACCATTTCAGATTACAGAAACATTACAACCTTTTCTTTATCCAGTCTTTGATCAAAGCATCTATCATGTCTTACGAAAAGTACATATATGGCCCTATTTTCTATATATTTCGAGGAATATTCAAACCATTGGACACAAGTATATATATATATATATATATATATATATATATATATATATATATAAACAAACGCAAATCCAAATTACGTATTTGTTTCTTTGTATTCTCAGCCTTCATAGCCGTCTTGCGCATGCAATTCTATGTTTTTTTTTCTGAAAAAAAAACAAAAAACAAAAAAACTTGTTTGATATAATATTAATATAGTATGGAGTTGTTAGTAGTTAATACTTTTTTTATTATTATTAACGTGGGTGTCTGAGCCAGTTTACACGCACCTCGACTAATCCTACGGGTCCTGAAGTTAACGACCATATAAGTCTTCACTGACCCCGAGATTTATGGAATTCAAAATTAGTAATTAATACTTGAAATGCTATGTTAAGTCTCGGCGGTTTTATTTCTCACCCAAAATCATGAGTTCATTTACTCATATATTTTCTTTTTTGGTCTAAAGTTTCAAGATGGGTTATTTATCACATGATAATTACTGGGATATAATCTATAATTAGCCCTCTTAATTAGAGGTATCTAAATTTTTAAATTTCGCCATAAATATTATATGTAGTGAAGACCTCTCCATGTATATGTGATGGAAGGATGGGATGAAATATTTTATATTGGATACCATCTTCTTTGATATTAGAACAAAGAAGGAGATTTCACATTATTACTTGAGAAATAAGGCAATCTAATAGACTTATATTTCAACATATCGACTTTGGTTCTTGGGCTCAAGATTGTGTTCATATTTAAAACTCTTACATTTTTTTTATAAAAGAAAATGGAGGGTTTTGTTTTTCTGGCACTTTCAAATATGTTGAGTCCAATAGAGATCATTGACTTGTGACTTTGTCGTGATCTCCAACATCATATTTATTTCAACCTTTTCAACTGTTCCTAAAAACAGTATTTGATCATGTCCTCTTCAAACCCATAAAATTTATAATTTCGACGTTTTCAAGGATCCTCTCATGATATGGAGAACTTTGTAGAACAAAATCTGATGCCTTGAATATGAGATAAGGAAACCGTGTTGACTTCGGATAATGTGAAAAGCCAAGTTCATACATACGGTAGAAAAATATGTGGATATGGTATCACTGAATTTTCTCCACCAAAAAGGTGATCAACAGCAATGATGTAGTCGTGGGAAAATTATCAGAAAAGTGATGGGATAATCAAAGTATTTAATGATAGGTTCTTGAACCGTGTTGTCTTTGAATAATGTGAAAAATGGAAAAACCATGTTCATATATATGGTAGAAAAGTTCTCAAATAACATAGCGTGATGATAAAGGATTTAAGATCTGCATAGCAAGTCTCGAGTTCAAGTTAGGACATGCACCTCTTGTAAAAGCCTGGAACAATCGGGATTTTACTCGCTTATCTAGACTCACAAAGTATGCTTTCCAGGAAGTGGGGTTTCCTCAAATCCAAAAAAAAGAATATATATATATAAGGTAAAAAAATATGTGGATTTGGTATCACTGAATTTTCTCCAAAAAAAAAAAAAAAAAAAAGTGATCAACAACAATGATGCAGTCGTGGGAAAATTATCAAAAAAGTTATGGGATAATCAAAGTATTTAATGATAGGTTCTTGGACTAATTTCTTTCTTATCCAAGAAGTACGGTAGCGTAGGGTTACTTTTCACACTTCTAATATTCTATTTTATGCGTCTTGAAACTTCAGGCAACTGGGAAGTAGGCAAGCCCTAGCAATTTCCAAAATATGATTATAAGTAATTACCATTTGACAATTTGTTTGGCCTTATTGTTGAGTAATAATTGTATGATGATCATAAAATTAATTGTTTTAGAAGAAAATACTTCCCAAATTTTCTAAATTATCCGGAAAAATTTGTTTATGCAAGACTATCAAAACAAAATATTCAATACTCGACTATCAAAACAACATCATTACCAGATAAAGACTCGTGGTGATCAAATGTATACTGTAACACAAACTGTTGTTTGTGTGTGTATATATATCAGCTAAATTATATGGAGTTTTTACTGTAGCTCTAAATACAAATTATTATGGATTATGATAGTGAAATTTACTTGAGTATGGTGTGTGATTAAGAGGATCATGTGAGCGTTTTAGTATTTTTACATTATTTTTTTTAATTTTTATTCAAAAAGCTGTTAGCGCGTATTCTACATGTCCTAATGAGTGGACGAGTACCATTAAAGAAGTGAGTGAGATACCTCTTAGAGATTAAATCTGTCCAAACACCATCTAGATAAATATACAGAAGTGTTTTTTTTTTTTTTACATGAAATAATGCGTGTAAACATATCATAAATAAATTACCTCCGGTAATCAATTGTTTGCATTTACAAGGTCCTGATCAAGTATTTTTCATCATAGCCAAGTGCTCAATAATTAATAATATACTCATAATGCGGAAGGTCCGGAAAATGGTCTGCGTGTTGGATGACTCGAAGGTCTGCTGCCATCCCATAAGAAAAACATCGCCACAAATCCAAGGGATCCTGTCCTCACTGTAGAGTTTTAAGGTGTAACAAAATAGACATGTTTTTTTGCATAGTGTCTCCAAAAACTTGCCATATGTCAACTTCATGAATGTACAGCTAGGGTTAGTGCGCCCTTGCCAGGAAAATTTATGAATTATAGTTAATTAAGTAATTAACCAACTAATTTGTGGGGGGTTATTATAATTAACTGCCACCATGTCTTGCATATACATGACAATGAAGGCTACAATTTAAGCATCTAATTGATTAATCCTCCATCTTTCTTTGTGTTTTTGAGATCCAAAAATGTTTTCTTGGACTCATTCAAACGGAATTTTCAATGTAAAGACTAAATAAATATTTATTCCTCAAGGAAATTAACAAGAAGCCGCACCTTGAATTGAAAAGTATATACGATAATTAAGTACAGACTACTACATCTATTACAGACAAGAAAATGATGAATTAATTAGTTTTTGGTTAAGATTTTTATTTATAAAAAATTTTCTCAAATAAAATGGGTTTGATAAATATATCAGATCCAAAGTATTTGGGTTATGTAGTCAACCAAGTTAAAAGTAACGTGAATCTGGCGAACATGCACTACTAGATTTAACAGTTTTACCGACGAAATTTTCTGTTGGTATTTACGCTAATGTCTATCGTGATTATTTTACCAACAAGATCACAGACAGAAAACATTCATCGAAAAAACACTTGTCGGTAATTTTTGGTTTGTTGGTGAGTCTGTTAATAAATTTATCGATGGCTTTACAGACTGAACATACGCGCCAAAAAAAATTACCTGCTTCATTTTGTTGATAATTCCCTCAATACAGTTTAGAATATCATTGATAGTTGAACCATATATAATTTCATCGGTAAACTTACACATCATCATTAGAATGTCATTGGTAATTTTGTCGGTAAATTAACAATTATAGTGACATTTGCAGTAATTCTTTTCCAACTCTTTGGAATTTATGACCAACGGACTTATTCCGTCGGTGAGTTAACAGTAGCAATGACATTTGCTGTAATTCTTTTTCAATTTTCTGGAGTTTACCGACAAACTTGTTCCATCAGTAATACAATATTTAATTATCTAAATATATATATATTTTTAAAAAATATATATTGAAAAAATAGAAAAATAATTAAAATAAAATAAAAATAAATTATCTTAATATAAAAATACATATTTTCATTATAAATTTAAACATTTGAACATTCAAATACAATAAAACTAAAACAGAGGCGGCGCTGGAGGAGAAGGAGGAGGCTGGTCATCGCCAAGACCATGGGGCCAATTAGGAGATGCATATGTACCACTCATCTGTTATCTCATCTTCATTACCACTTGGCGGATTTCTTCATAATCCATAGTGAGTCGTTTATATTTTTCATTGAGATGGGTCGTCCGATCCTATACTCGTTGGCCAAACATCACCTCAAACTCTAGAGTTTGAGTGTTCAGGACCGATTACAAGCATCCAATTGTCAAAACACTATGGGTCGTCTGCAAGTTCTCGGCCGTAGTGCTAGAGAGTCCATACACCCGATTTCTATCGGGTCCACCAGATGATCTTGCCTCTAATCACAAATCCAAATCAATATCCGGGTGGGTCGATGGATTGTCCTCGTATCTCCTTCAATCGACTATTATATATCTCCTGCAAATAACAAATAATTTCATCAAATTCAAGTAAATAATAACTTAAGAAAAAAACATGGTTGAAAACCAACATACCATAAAGTGTTGAGCTTCGTTATCCACGAATTACTGCACCCTTTTTTGGTGGTCATCACTTCGCAAATGTGTTTCCACAAAATGCTTCATTGGGATTGGCTCACATCTAAGAACCGTAACCTACAAGATAAAAATGTTGTTACTTAAATATATTTATAAAAAAAAAACAATAAATAAAAAATGGATGTAATTAAAAAAAAAATTTATCATCCGCTTCGCATGTGAAACGAATAGAATGGAGCCGCTGGTGTGCATGGTAACAGAACTATGAATATATCGGCTCCGATTCCCCGCACAAGACAGTGACTGTCGTGTGAAATGTGCAAACGTCATGTGTTGAATGTATTCCGCCCATACAATCTTCAAGAAGTATGGCGGCCTAATAGATCGCTTTCTTTCACATATTTTTTAGATTTTTTTGTGCCTCGTACCAAAAATAACACAACTTATATGGTACAAATGAATTATCTATAAGTAAATGACAAGAAAAATTTTAATATTTGGAATAAAAAATTATCCTGATTTCGATGTTACCTAGTTGCAGAGTGATTCTCTCAAACCCTCCTCACAATATTATCACCGGCTTTATCCCATTAAAATTTTTCCTTCAGTAAAAATTATAAAAATGAAAATTTCAGTAATTTCAATAAAGTAAAAGAATTTACATATATAAAATTTAAGTTAATACTAACTTTAAACCTTGAAAATCATGCATCGATCAACAGTTTTCTATTTAGGATGTTTTGAAATATGGCTTTATTGAAACAATAGAATTTTCATTGATGATTTAAATATCAATGTTATTATTCTCGCAGCCTCAATGTTTGTAAACCTTAAATTAGATAAATTTAATAAAATATTATTTTTTTTTAAAAATGATTAAACATGTCGTTGTGAAAGCAAAACAAACTTACATTGAAAGATTGTCCTTCCACTAGGCCTTGTACTTGTAGGTGAATGAATCCCGCTGTGAAAGAACCCCCCTCGACATTACAGCATCGCACTCGATGAGGCAACAATTGTGAGTCGATGCATGTGCCTCAGGTGCCTCTTTTTGGTCGGCACCTAATGACTTTTGGTTGTCATTATCGTTGCTAGAAGAATTAATAGCTATCCTATCCTCATGACTTGCAATAAACGTTTCCCTAGGCATCTACATAAATTTATGGGGGGGGAAAATAAACAATTTCTATTTTTTTAAAATAATTCGGTAGCACCTCCCCTATACGGGAAGCTACCCAAAGATTTTAATCCTGCAAATAGACAACATATATGCCACAATCCAATTAATTTTATTCAATTTCTACCAGCAATTTTTAATAATTCAATTTCATAGAAAATTCTTATTTTTTACATGATAATATTTTTAATCCTAAATTTACAAGAATTTATTTTAAATGAAATACATAAAATATAATAATTAAAATTAATCCTACACATTTCATTAAAAATTAACAACAAAATTAAATAAAGAAAATAACTAAAATACAACAAAATAATGAAAAACTTATTTCAATAACAACTACAATTCAACACAATTATTTCTAAGTGGTAATACTTATGATCCTAAATTCACACAAAAAATATTATAAATAGAATAAATACAAAATAATAATTAAAATTAATCCTATACATTTAATTGGAAATTGAACAACAATTTTTTTTTAAAATAACTAAAAATTAAACAAAATAATGCAAAAATTATTTCAATAACAACTAGAATTCAACTCAACTATTAATTCATAAAATTATTTTAACTAATAATTGAACAAAAACAAAGACAATGAAGAAACAATAATGCAAAAACAAATAATGGATAAGGAATGAAAAATTCTTACCTTAATGACATACTTAATTTCGGAGTTGAACTAGGTGTGATACAAAAAAATATGAAAAAACGTTGTTATAAAACCTAAAAAATAAAGAAAAATTAACCCACAAATACCTGTTGATTGTGTTGAAAGAAAAAACTATAAAACAAGTTAACTCCCAAACAAAATATATATATTACAAAAAGTATGCAATTTTTTTTTTTAAATTGTGTTCAAATTAAAAAAAGTTAGATTTGCTCATTTAAGGTGGAGAATCCTCAATAAAATTTGAATAAGAACACATATATTGACAAATTAAGTATTGTGGTGGCTGGATTTGTTGTGGGAGGTTGAATTGTGTTAAGATTTAGGGGGACGAGTGGCTGTTTGTTACTGAGAAAAATGCACAAGGAAGAAGTAGAAATCGGGGAGGGGGAGAGGAGGGTAGAGCGTCAGGTTATAAATTAAATATTACCGATAGACTGACCGCTGAAATTATTCTAATAGTAACACCGTCGTCAATTCTGTCAGTATAAATATCACGTCATCATACGATTTGCGTTCTTGAATCTCACTGTATTATCGTTCATAATGCCGCCAATATATATCGATAAAAGTTTTTCGTCGACATATTCATGAATGAATTTTATTGTCAGGTCAATTCCATTGGTAACGTCATCTATAAAACTTACACGTCATCGTATTATTTAGCTTTTTTTTAATTCCTTCTTTTCCCACTATGATTCCCTTAGTATATACCATGGGAATATTCATATTGGTATCAACCAATAGATTTAGCGATGGAAAATTCAGTTGGTAAATATCACTGCAATATACCAATGAAAAAATTATATCAGTGTTTCTGTTTATATTTGTCAATTTTCTAGTAGTGATGTCAAATCCAAAAAACTTGGACTTTGCAGTTAGTCAAGTCCAAGAAAGCTTGGGTCTAGCAAACATGCTAGACCCAAAGAACTTGGACTTGGCAATTAGCCAAACCCAAGGTAATGTGGGTCTGTCAAACATGCTAGACCCAAAAAACTTGAACTTGGTAGTCAATCAAGTTCATAGAAACATGGGTTTGACAAACATGTTAGGCCAAAGAACTTAGACATTACCAAGTTTTAAGGCTATATGCCTGATCCTGAATGATCTTCTACAATATAAGTATTAAAAACATGATAAATCATCATGCCTCTCTATCTAAAATAATCATTCATATTAAGGTAATAATTTCTCTATACTTATAGGTGTATACAAGGTCTCTTAAGGGACCTACTATACTACTATCTCATTAATGATATGTAAAAGATATTTACCTTCTATTAATGTCGCCGAAAGCAGAGGATTTTCAATCTTTCCTTTCTTTGAAAACGACAAGGTTCAGGGGGTATAAATATCTTCTGAACTATCCAGGTAAAAGGTAGATAACCTTTTAGTTACATATCTTGGATTTTGGAACATCATCATTTATCATACTAACATATGTATTTCTCAACTCTTTTCTCATACATAAACATTATATATAATTTATATATTAATCCCATGTGAAAGCTCTCATTGGTTTTGTTAATTACCCTATAATTAAGTTACTGTGTTATGCTAAAAAGCTGGAAAAATATTGTCGGATAAAGTTGAAGTTTCCATTATAACTGTTCTTTTATTGGTCTATATTCATTGAAGCTTGATTGAATGGGGAGTGGTTATGGAAATTATGGTTGGACTTGATGTGCTCATATCGGGTTAAGATGTTTAAGTATTTGTTCACAAGGAAATAAAATAATGGTGTGGAAATATTGATATTTTTTTAGATACGAGAATTGTGAACCTACCCTTTTAGATGCATCCATTAATGAAGGAGACTATGACTCAATTGATATAAAATATCACTTAGCTTAGCTTAGGTTAACTCCTTTTATAATTAATGTTTCTAGTGTAAGTGATAATTAAAGATAATGCTATGAAAATTTGTAAAAGATAAAGAATGTACATTTGTCTTAAATTATGGATCCAAGTGAAAAAAGAAATATTCATGTACTTATCCCATATAAAAACCTAAAGCTATCATATTTTAGAGAAAGATTTATTTTGTGAGCTTCCATTCTCTATACTTTGGTAGCTAAAGATAGGAGAGAAAAAAAATGAGTTTTAGGTTACTTTGAAATTTTAGGTTAGAGAGCAATTTTGTGTGATATCATGTAATCTTTTACTTTCTTATATTGAATTTCTCTGGTCATCTTGCTCGTGGAGTAAACCTAAGTTGCCGAACCATGTAAATTTCATTTGCTCTTATATAACTAATTATGCTAGTCTTTTTTATATTACTCTACTTGCCAATTGCTTTTAAAGTTCATGGTTATTTCCACTACAAACTGATATAAGAGCTAGGTTTGTTATCAGTTGGCTTTCATGATAACAACAAAAGTAACACCAGTGATGAAGTTTGATATCGATAAATTTAATGGTATAAATGACTTTAATTTATGACGTATTAATATGTGCACCTTGTTAGTTCAACAAGATTTCTTTATGGTACTAAAAGGTCTAGACAATTCGCCTATGGGGGATGAATGATGAAGAGAAACTCTTTATATGACCAAATCCCTGATGAACCGATTATATCTGAAGCACTGATTGTATACTTTGTATATGAAAGAAGATATGCCAAATTAAACTTTGATTTTATTATGTTCATCACCTCTATCTTATGATCATTTTATTGATACTTTATTGTATGGAAGGGATAGTCTTAGTTCAGATGATGTTAAAGCTTTTATAAACTCTAAAGAGTTAAAAAGACACGTGTTAAAGAGTCATAATGATGATCATGTAAAAGGTTTAATTGTGATACTGGAAATATTTCTAGTGAAGGGGAAGTTTCAAATGACACGGAAAGTGTTTTAACTATATATATTGGTAGCTCAAGTGATGAGTGAATTCTTGATTCAAGTTGTAAATTTCATATTTGTTCTAATAAAAGTTTGTTCGACACTTGTAAGGTTATCAATGGTATTATTTTATTAAGATACAACAATAGACTTTCTGTTATTAGTGTGAGTACAATTTTAATTAGGATGTATAATTACATTGTTAGGATACTATAGGTTCGACATGTTTCAAAGACAAAGAATAATTTAATTTTTTTAGTCTTTTTTTATTCTCAAGGTCATAATTATTCTACTAAAGATTGAGTTATGAGGGTTTGTAATGGTGCTCATAGAATGATTAAAGAAAAGTTGGTTAATGGTATTTACTATCTTTAAGGTTCAATATTTATTAATTCAACTAGTGTATTATTTATAGTTGAGTGTTTTTACTTAATTATTACACATGTTACAAGAACATATGAATGCAATAAGGATGATATAGTTAACCAAACAAGATTTTATGTGTGGTCAGAAATAAGATAAATTGGATTTCTATCAGTATTGTATTTGTGGTAACAGTACAAGATGAAATTCAATATGACTATTTATCATACCAAAGGTATTATGGATTATGGTTATTCTGATTGTTGGGTTCCTTATTCTATTATGTCAAAAGGTGGAGCACGACTTCTATTGACATTTATTAATGACCACTTTATGAAGGTTTGAGTGTATTTTCTAAAAAGAAAGAATGAAGTGTTCGTCACCTTTAAGTAATGGAAAGCCTTGATTAAAAAAGTAGACTGGTAAGAAGATTAAACACATAATAATTGATAGTAATTTGGAATTCTACTCAGGTGAGTTTGATAAGTTCTACAAGAATAAAGAAATTGTTAGACATCACAAAGTCAAGAATACACCATAAAAAAATAGGATTGCAAAAAATATGAATATGACACTTTTAGAAAAAGCACATTGTATATTTTTATGAGCTAGATTATTAAAGGACTTTTGAGCTGAAGTAGTTAACATGGCTTGTTCTAGTGGATAGATCTTATCTCTAGTTTTAGAGTTAAAGACTTTATATGAAGTATGGTTTGGTTCTCCAACTAATTACTATAACCTGAGATTATTTGGTTATCCTACTTATGCTCATATTAAGAAAGATAAATTTGAGCTGAGAGCAAGGAAATTCGTATTCCTAGAATTTACATATGGAGTGAAGGGATATCGATTATGGTGTGTTGATCCTAAGTCATCGAGTTTTATTACTAATAGAGATGTGACCTTTGATGAGTCTGTTATATTTCATAAGAAAAAATAGTCGAATGGTGTTAATGCTAAGATGAACAAGAGTAATAGCAAGTAGGTGAAACTTATGGTTAAAGCTTTAGAGATAATGCAGAAATATGCTTTAGTTGAGCCAGTTGAGGAAGTGGTGTAAGATATTGTTGATAAAAATACACCTGAAGAACAACTTTATAGTATTGTTATAAGAAAATAAAAAAGACAGATAAAAACATCAATTAAGTATGGCTATATTGATTTAGTTAATTTTGACTTGAATATTGCAAAAAATCTTGATGGTCATGAGTCTTATTCTTATAAATAAGCAATTTTTTGTGAAAAATATTTTTAGTGAATGTTGTTATGAATAAGAAGATTGAGTTTTTTTTCCGTAAGAATCGGATATGAAAGCTAATTAAGCCATTATAGGGCTAGAAAATTATTGGATGTAAAATGAGTTAACAAGAGGAAAGATGAAATCTCAGGGATTGAGGGTGCAAGGTTTAAAGCACGCCTAATTGCTAGGTGTTTTACATGAATAGAAGGTGTTGATTTTAGTAAAGTGTTCTCTCTAGTTGTGAAACATAGTTATATCAAGGCATTATTTGTTATGATTGCTTTGTTTGACTTAAATTTTAAGCAGTTGAGCGTCAAAAAAACTTTTCTATATGATAAGATGGAGGAGATGATTTATATTCATCGATTAGAGGGTTTCATTTCTCAAGGTAATGAAGACCATATGTGTTTATTAAAGAAATTATTGTATGGATTGAAGCAATAATCGAGATGACAATATAAAAGGTCTTATACTTTTATGCTTAGACATGGTTACATTAAGAGTGACTATGATAGTTGTGTACTTCAAAAAGCTCTTAGATGGTTTATTTATATACTAGTTGTCGTATGTTGAAGACATGTTGATTGCCTCCAAGAACATGTTTAAGATTAACAATTTGAAAGATCAGTTGAATTGTGAGTTTAAAATGAAGGTTTTAGGTGTAATCAATAAGATTTTAGGTATGAACATAGGTAGAGATCTAAGTGTAGGCAAGTTACAATTGTCATATAGGAATTATCTTGAGAAGGTACCTGAGCATTTTGGTATGCATGACTGCATGTTAGTAAACACTTAATTTACATTCTGTTTCAGGTTATCTTCAGCTTTGTCATAGAAACTGAGGAGGAGAAGGAGCACATGTCAGGTATTGCTTGTACTAGTATAGTTGGAAGCATTAGTATGTTATAATCTGCACTCGTTCAGACATTTCACATGTTATTACTGTTGTCACCAGGTTTATAGGAAATCCTAGTAAGGTTCACTAACAATATGTGAAATGGATATTCTGATATCTTAAAGGTAGTACGAATATTGGTTTGGTATATGATAGAGGTAGCAGCATTAGAGGTAGTGTTAAGGGTTATGTAGATTCAAATTATGCTAATGATTTGAATAGAAAAACATCATTGACATGTTATATTTTTACTTTCTCGGGGGGTGCAATTAGTTGGAATGTAATTTTTCAATCCACTATTACCTTATTTACAATAGAGGCCGGGTATATGACATTGACAAAGATATGGAAGAAACTTTATAACTAAAAGGTTTGGTTGATAATCTTGGTTTATCACATGAGTTAACTATTATACATTGTGATAATAGGAGTGCTATTCATCTGGACAAGAATCAAATATACCATTAAATGATTCATTATATTGATATCAGATATTACTTCATTCTAGATATCATGTCATATGGTGTTGTATAAGTGAAGAAGGATAATTACAATTGAGAACCCTATAGATATGTTTACGAAGCCTATCTTTATAATCAAGTTTAAACGTTACCTAAACTTGATTGGTTTGTGTGGTATTTGAGAGGTGTTCAAGTTTCGTAAGTTGACTCAATTTAAACTAAGATAGAGATTTGTTGGGGTTGCCTTAAATTGTGAGCCCAAGTAAGTAAAGAAATATCCATGTATTTAATCCATACAAAAATCTAAAATTATCATATTTAAGGGCAAAACTTATTTTATGAGTGCTTTTATTCTATACACTTTGTTGGCTAAAGAGGGGAGAGAAAAAGTAAGTTTTGAGTTACTTTAAGATTTTAAATAAAATAACAGTTAATTCATGTGACACCTTGTAACCTTGTATTTTCTCATTATAAATTTATTTAACCAACTCGCTCATCTAAGTATAGGCCTAAATTTCCAAACTATATAAATTCTATGTAATTGTGCTAGTTTTTGTTTATATTTCTCAACTTGTCATTTGGTTTTCAAAGTTTAAGATTGTTTCCACTGCATAATGCACATGGAAAGCTGGAAAGCTTAGTGAATTTCTCTAGCTGGAAAGTATTATCCAAATTCAACTCCCTTTTCAAGCTACAGTAAAAGAAGAAATCTGAGACCAGATCTTAAGCAAGAAAATTAACCACACTAGCATATGGCATCTAGGAAAAAGAAAGAAAGGACAAGTCGTCGAGAACGGTAGGTTTGGATTCCCCATTTTCCCAGCTGTTTTTTTGTCGGCTTCATGATGTCGTGTATGGCAACTTCCGAACAACTACCAAATTAGACCCTCAGAAAAACAACTCCATTTCCCATGGTATTTTCAAAGCATCCCTTTAGACAAACACAAAACTTTCGAAATGTTTTCTTGACCTACGACACCGGTTCTTTGAGAATAAAAAGATGCTCATCTTCTGTCTCCACCTTCCCTATAGGCAAGTCAATTTTATTTTTTATTTTTTAAAAAAACTCCTACCTCTTATCTCTCTAGTCTTTGGTCCTATTTACATGTAATGACACAATGGAATATACATGATTTATTCCAACGCCCCATTTCTTCGATAAAAACTCAACTGTGATCATCTTCTCTTTCTTGAACTAAAATTTACTTCTTGCAATATTTCTCTCCTTCATTTCTCTCTTGCATTGATGGAAGACATAGAAGAGGAGGAACTCTTGAATCTTAGCCTGGCAACTGTTACAGACTCAAGTGGAGGTGACATGAAAAGGAAGAGAAAGAGATCAAGGGCAGATCATGTTTTCAATCCTTTGATGAATAGTTACGAGGGTTGTAGTGAAGCGAAGATATATCGGCTACTCCAAATGAGGGAACAGATGATAAAACTAGACCATAAGAAGAAAGCAGCTGTTGAAGAAACTGGAAAAGGGCTTCATTTGATTCACTTGCTTCTCATAACTGCTACAGCAGCTGATGAGAACAATGTAGGCTCAGCCTTGGAGAATCTGACAGAATTATATCAAAGTGTCTCCTTCACCGGTGACTCGGTGCAAAGGGTTGTTGCTTATTTTGCTGATGGATTGGCTGCAAGGCTCCTCACCAAGAAATCTCCCTTCTACGACATGATCATGAAGGAACCAACAAGTGAAGAAGAGTTCTTGGCATTCACAGATCTCTACAGGGTGTCTCCTTATTACCAGCTCGCTCATTTCACTGCAAACCAGGCTATCCTTGAGGCCTATGAGAAGGAAGAAGATAATAACAACAGTGCACTGCATGTTATTGATTTTGACGTCTCCTATGGCTTTCAATGGCCTTCTCTGATACAATCTCTCTCCGAAAAGGCCAGCAGTGGCAACCGAATTTCACTGCGAATAACTGGATTCGGAAAAAGTGCGGAAGAATTGCAAGAAACTGAGAGTAGATTAGTCAGCTTTGCGAAAGGGTTTCGCAATCTTGTCTTTGAGTTCCAAGGGCTGTTAAGGGGGTCTAAGCTCATCAACCTAAGGAAAAAGAAAAATGAGACAGTTGCTGTGAATTTAGTATTTCATTTGAATACTTTGAATGATTCTTTGAAGATATCTGACACATTAAAATCAATACGTTCACTCAACCCCTCCATTGTTGTCTTGGCGGAGCAAGAAGGTAGCAGAAGCCCAAGAAGCTTTCTATCAAGATTCATGGAGTCCTTACACTATTTTGCAGCCATGTTTGATTCTTTAGATGATTTTCTTCCTCTAGAAAGCTCAGAGAGATTAAGCATCGAAAAGAATCATCTTGGTAAAGAGATCAAAAGCATGCTCAACTATGACAAAGATGGTGCAAACTGTCCAAGATATGACAAGATGGAAACATGGAAAGGAAGGATGGAGGGTCATGGATTTGCAGGCATGAAACTTAGCTCCAAGTCCTTGATACAAGCCAAGCTTCTTTTGAAAATTAGAACCCATTATTGTCCTCTTCAATTTGATGGAGAGAGTGGTGGAGGGTTCAAGGTTTTTGAAAGAGATGACGGGAAAGCTATTTCTCTAGGATGGCAAGATAGGTGTTTAATCACTGCCTCTGCATGGCATTGTGTATGATAGTTGCTATATTATTGCAATTTTCTGCTAACATATTCATGATTTTTGTAACTTCAATCAAATAATAGAGTATTTACCATGATCATGCATGTTTTTTTGTGCTAATTACATTAAAATTAATCTTCATCGTGCTACCTAGCCTACTAGATATTGTTCTCTCTCTTTCTCAAGCAAAAGAAAGAAAGAAAGAAAAAATCATTGCCCTTTTTCAAAAGTTCTGATTTGGACCTTGGGAACAGATTGTCCCTTCAACTTCATACAAGAGGACACCCATATATTTTTTGAGGATCTCTCATGGGAAGGTGAAAATGGATGCCTTCTGTCTGATATTGCCATGATCAATCCATCTTGGAGTAAACTTCACATCCCCGCAAACTTGTGATAATGTCTTTTTACCAACCCATAAAAGATCGATGCTAGCAAGAGTGAATAATAATATTATAGAACTTATAAATTAGCTATTTATATAGTATGATTTTCCTCTTCTTTTTTCCCATTAGTTAATGATCATAGAGCTAGTTTTGGCCTAAGCTAGAGTAATTAATAGAACTCAAGCATCCCTAGCTTGTTCCCCAGCTCCCCAGCATTTTGGTGCATGAACTTGCATAAAACCAAACCAATTAGTCGTATGAATCTCATCAATTTATGTATAAAATCCAATGTGGTTTGCCCTAAATTTCCCACACGCCACAATGACATAATTACTTATGTTTATGACGTAGCTTTAACGTTTTGTGAACTAGATGGTGAGGATACACATGAACCCAGCAATAAACATGCTTGTGGCAATATTCAATGCCCTAATTATGATAATTTCTGCCCCAGATGGAACCAAAGAGGACAAACTAATTATCTAAGAGAGTGGTTGGCTTGCAATTAATAAGATAAATGTGTTTTTATATATCTTTAATTACTCTATAGTTTCAGTCAAACAAGATAATTTATTTTTAATCAAAAGACTTTCTTGGTATAAAAGACTAACTTGAAGATATTCTTATCTCAAATGCAACACTTCTTTACTTTTCAGAGAAGCTTCGACCGAACCCCATTTTTTGGGCTAATGGCCAGCCTCAATGCTTTTTGTTTTTAAGACTCGGATAGGAAATTTATTTGATTAACTCGATGAAGTTTATCTAGATTGGTATAATATATTTTTATCTTAATATTTTTATAAAAATATATTATTTAATATGTTAGATTTTAAATTTATAATTATTAATTTTTTAAAATACAATAGCAATATTTAAATATTTTTTTAGCGTTAAAAAAAATTAATTTGACCCTCTTTTTTTTACGTGTTTTTTTTATATAATTATCTGATTTAATAAAAAAAATGATTCTAAAAAATAAATTAAGTTATTCAACACAATCAGATTCATTATCCAAATTACAAGATTATAAATATATATATATATATATATATATATATATATCTGATTTTTTAATTTAACTATTTTTATATTTATTATAATATATGATTTTTAATTTATTTAATTAAATATATGAATAATATTTTTAGTTTATGATTATAATTTTTTTAATATCAAAATACATTATAAATACTTGCATATTTATATATATATTTTTTTAACTAAAAAAAAAGTTGCAATCCACGTCAAAGCTCGGGCTAGTGAGTAATCAATTACTATTATTGTCCTCTTTAAAGAACGGCAAGACAACTGCAATCCTACAACCCCCACGTACGATACATCCAAAAAAAAAAAAAAAAAAAGTCCTTTTCATCACTGCATAGAAATTAACATCCAAGTAGTTGTAGCAATAACGAGGGTGGTTGGGTAATATAGTAGTAATTAATTTTTAAAATATCTTCTTATTTATTAATATATTAAATTAATAATTTTTTATTTTTTAAATTTTATTTTTGATATTGATTCTTCAAAACTATTCAAAATACTAAAAAAATTAATTCTAAACAAAACAAATTAAAATTTTCATAAAACAAATACTTAATGCAGCTATAAATATACACTTAAAAAAACAGATTAACTTACTAACCATGTGTATATAGTATATTTGATCTAATCTATTTACCGATCAATGGTGAGCAATGACGGTGAGAAAAAACATCAAAAAATCAATTAAACTGAGAAAACTAGAAAAAAAATTATTGAAAAAACCGAACTGTGAAAAAAATTAATTAAACCGATTAGAATTTAAAAAAACCGTTTGGTTCGGTTTTATAAGCATAAAACCAAAAAAATCAAATCGAACCCAAACCAAAAAAACCGAGCCAAACTGCAAAAAACTGGTTTTTGTTCTAAAATAACCGAACCAAACAGAAACCGGTCGGTTTGAATTGGTTTCAATTTAAAAAAAAAAACCGGTTTGGTTATTTTTTTTTATAAAAACCAAACCGAAAATGATCATCCCCTTAGTGAACAGTCTTTGTTTTTTTTTTCATTACAATAATAATAATTATTATTATTATAAAAAAGCCGGCATTTAATTAATTGTGTTTGAGAAACTATTCTTACAAAGTTGCATATATTATTCTTCTTTGAGGGAATAATACTATATATTTTGTAAAAAAATAGGTTTTCATGAATTAATTACGTAAGTCTTATAATAATATCAACATTAAAATAGTGTAATAAAAAAATAGCAATAAAATTTGGGATATATATATATCAGAATTTAAGTTTATTCTCCTCACAATTCACCAAGTTTTAGGGGTGGTGGGAAAGACCTTCGCTTTCTACGTTCTAAAGCCAAGTCATTAACTGCCTTTAAACTACAAGTCGTTCGTGAATCGTCAAAATCCACCCGTGAGCGTAGTTCTAGGATCCGACCCTGTTGAAATCCGGGTCAAGGGTCTGTTGGTTTTTAATTAAAAAAAAATAAAATAACATTATTTTCAATAAAAAATTTTAAAATATATGCTTAATTGTGCATTGTCAATTTTAACCGAGTCATTCAAGTTACTGGTTGGCTTGCTAGGTATTTCAAGGTTGACTGAGTCAACAATTCAAATGAAAACTCGGCTCAGGCGAGGTGTAGACAGGTTATTGGGTCGATCAGAGGGTTTAATAACTAATGCTAGCAAGTATGCAACGTGGACATGTTTAATTGGTCATCCCGCAAAAGCTTGGTGACGTGGCGAATTCAAAAGAAGTAGAAGTAGAATCCTGTGTTAACCTAGCAGAGTTGAAGACTGAAAGAGAGAAAAATGGAAGAGCTGAAATCAGCATTGGAAGCTCACATGGACCAGATGGCGGATCTGGTCCAGAAACTCTCATCGGAGCTCCGATCCGGATTCCGACCCGCCATTGATAATTTCATCGGTTTTTTCCACGCCATTGACTGGACGGTACCCATTTTTTGCTTATTTAAAAAAAAAAAGATTTTTAGGGTTTATATTGAGAAGAAGCTGAATTCTTGTTGTGTTTTGTTTTGGACAGGAACCTTGGTTAATGGGTTTAATTGGATTCCATTTGGCGTTGCTGATACTAACTGTCGTTTCAAGGAAACATATTAACTTCCAGATGTCTTTTTTCCTTGTAGCTTGTAAGTTTCTTCCTCTCTTTTTCTTTCACTGTAAATTTGGATTGAATGCACTAATGGGTTGTCAGATTTTTTGAAGTTTAGGTAAATTATCCATGCAAGATCAAAGCTTTTTTTTGTGAAAATGCAGCTTAAGCTTTTTTGGGCCTTGCTGGACATTTTGAGATTTGATGTGTATGGCACTTGCAATTGCTTTGTTCTTATATGATGACATGTTTTGGAATTTGCTAGTAATGTAGCTTTTACAAAAGACTTTATTAAAACAGTGTCTTTGTGTGGTTGTGTCTAAATGTTAGAAATTTGAACTAATTGTTTCTGATTGTCCGTGTCGCGATTTTGGAAGTAAGACAGCTAAAATTACTGTTATGGGCTTCCAGAGCCTTCAAATGAAAACCATTTTTGAAGTCAAAAGGTCATCTAGATTCATGTTTGTATTAGGTGCTTAATTTCAATGTTGATTCACAAATGTCACCTAAACTCTTCATGCTGACAATAAAAGACACTTAAAGCTAGGTTTTTAGGTCACAACTCCATGTTTGCCAAAATCAGTTTTTTACCAGTTGACTAACCACTGCTTGTAGTTCACAGTGCCAAATAAAAAATAAAAAAAATCATTTCAGTCCCCAATATCAAATTTTTATCAGCTTGTATTTCTGTGGGCTGTGGGTGAGGTCAATGCCTATTCCGGAATCCGAGTTCATGCAACACTCACTGATGTGTTCTTCTATTGTAATTTCCATGCTCAATGCAGAAATCCTTGGATATCTGATCCTATTTAGTCATTTGGTGTCATGTAGTGGCTGGTGTATACTTATCAGAGAGGCTTAACAGAGTCTTGGGTGACAACTGGAGGAGCTTTGCAAGCCAGAATTACTTTGATCCACATGGACTTTTTCTTTCGGTACTCTGGTCTGGGCCTCTTCTTATCATTGCAACCATTATTCTGGTGAGTGTTTGCAGTCACCTTTTTAATCTGCTTGCATTTTATATCTGCTTCATTTCCTGCAATTTGTTCTGACCCTATTATGTCTTTGCAGATAAACACTCTCTTTTCCTTGTGTTTCATGATCGTTCGTTGGAAAAGGGCTGAGCTAAGACATCGTGCTAGGCTGGCTCGTGAAAGTAACAAGCAGGATTGATCTTCACCTGCCTGGTGCTCTGTGAGAGACATTGAAGAGCCACTTCTTCCCTTGAGGCAGTTTTGGGGTTAAAGTTAGATTGGGGATATGTTTTATTAACTCTATCTCACAAAGTCTTTTGTTTTGTTTTTTTTGTTTTTTTTTGTTCTTTTCAGTTTTTAATGGTATAAAATATAACTTGGGATGTGCAATCCTGCATTATACACTAGTTCATTTTACGTCCAGTGGATCAGTTAGTTAAAAATAATCCAATTACACCTCTTGTGATATGCTTTGCAGCCATTCATGAATCATTTCGGGTCCTGAATTTTCTTATCCTAGGTTTTGTGGTGTTCGGGCCTTGCTAGCGAGAACTGTGAGTTCATAATAAGGAAGCCAGGAATGGGACAATATTGTTTGAATATTTTGCTAGTGTCTAAGACATGCCTCATGAATAGGATTTTCATGTTTGAATATTTTGCTTTCTTGTGAATGCCAGGAAAATAACTAGAGATCTGTTTCTCAGGAAAACACCTTGCAAAAGCGTACTTCTCTGTGATTGCTATCTCTGGCATCCTTGAGCGTGGATATTGAAGAAAACAATTTCCCTTCCTCTATCTCTTTCTTTTGATACCAAATCGATCCTTTTCCTCCTGCTTTAAGATTCTCATAGAGAAAATCCATTTTAATCCAAAAAAAATTCAGTTTTTCTTGCATCTATTTAAGATGAGGATTGAATTCTAATAGTAAAAGGTAAATAGTTAGCATTTCTGGGTGCACAGTTATAAAACTGGGGCAAGGTAAAATTAATTAAAATAATGTTGTTTCGATATAAATATTTTTTTAAAAAAAAATTAATGAGTTAAGAGTTGAGTTTTATCTCGGTTAATCAGATCATGAATTTATTAAGTTAAATTGAATAATTTTTTATTTTAATTTTTTTAAATTAAATCAATTTAGGGTTTAACAATAGTTCGAGAGTTTTGAGATGATTTTTCAAAATAGTTTGAATTTTATAAACGAGTGAGTTAAATTTATTTTATTTTATCTAATTGGAGAATTAAATCCTTACAAGAAAAGCTTAATCATAGGACCAATCTTGCCAGGTTATTAAAATTTTATATTTTGGATGATAATAAACATGCATTTGGATTTGGAACCCTCGATTATGTTTTTCTTACGGATAGGCAATGTACCCATAAAAGTAGGAATACTTGGATTAACTGTGTACAACCTCCACAATACCATAAAGTCTAGCCTCTCAGACCATGACACGTACCAAGTACTGGCTTTCTCTTCCCTCTGCGAAAAGACATCGTTGACCTCACCTTGCCATATGTACGCCCACGATCGGTTTAAACAACAATCATCCATAACACCAGCAATGACTAATCTTTATCGGTCCAGCAAGGCAAGGAGATAAATAGCCGTTGCAGTAACACCAAAAACCCTAACGGTCTCCATTTTCAAAATAAAAATTCAAAATCGAAGTTCCTCTCTCCATCACCACAAGATAACCATATAAAACCCCTCTCTGTCTCTTTCTTTAAAACTAAGATTCTGCTTTCTCTCTCGAGAAACCCAGGAAAGAGGGATTTTTCTTAAACCCCAGGAAAAATGGCAAGCAACGAAGAGAAAAAACCTGAAGAAGAAGAAGAGAGAAAGATCCCAGTTTTTACAGTACTAAGGAACGGTGCAATTCTCAAGAACATTTTTGTAATCGAAAAGTCACCATTACCTTCACCAACATCTTCAGAGCCGTCCATTGAAAATGAAGAGAACCCAGTTCAAGAAACTGAAGAAATCTTGACTTTTGGTAGACACCCAGATTGCAATATTGTTTTAAATCACCCTAGCATTAGCAGATTCCACCTTCAAATCAATTCAAGACCCTCTTCACAGAAGCTCTTTGTCACAGATTTATCTTCTGGTAATTTCAGTTTTCTTCCTTTATATTAGTTTCATTGTAGATTTTAGTGGGCTTTCCTTGTTTTTTATGGTCTATTGATGTCATTCGTTCCTTTCTTGACTTTTGTTTAATTCTTTGAAAATTGCGTTATTATATGTTGTTAGGCTAAATTTGTTTCTGTTCTATGGCATTTTTGTGTGATCATTGAACTGGGTTCTTGATTCTTGATGTTTTCTTGCGTTATTATGTACTTTTAGGGTGAATGTCACTGAATTTGCTTTTTACGGGTTTCTTCTTCTTGATGGGTTGCTTTATTGCTTTTCTTATTTTTTTAGTCAATTCTCTTGCTCTTAGATTATCACTGAATCAGGTTTTTGATGGATTCTTGGTTGATGTTTTCTTGTATTACTACGCCTTAATAGGATATCTGCTCTTGGTTTATATTTAGCTCTATTTGGGTTGTCACTGGATTTGGTTTTTATAGTTTCTTTTTTCTTTCTTGAATTACTGTTTAGTATGTGACAATTGAGTTGTTATTTGATTTATTTGATTCTTTTTATATATGTTTTTCTCATTAATTTTGTGCACCTTCAAATTGGGTTTTAATTTGTTTTTGATGGGGTTCCTATTTTTTGTATAGTCCATGGGACTTGGGTTTCAGGGAAGAAGATTGAGCCGGGGTTTCGTGTAGAGCTCAATGAAGGTGATACAATAAGGGTTGGTGGCTCAACTAGGTACTACAGGCTGCACTGGGTTCCTTTGAGCCGTGCATATGATATGGAAACCCCATTTATATCACCATTAGATATGGCAATGATTGAAGAGAAGCGAGAGGAAAATCCAGTGCTTGAAGAAGAAAATGAGGCGAAAATGTCTCAGGTGAGAGAATCATGCCTTAGTTTGTATATATCTAGAATGTCCACCTGATGTTTGTAAGTTATTCTCAAATTTTGTTCTTACAATTTGTTTGATGAGAATCCAGAGTTGATTGTTGAGGCAGTTTAATCGTTGACTGATGGTTTTTCTTGAAATATTACTTATTTATGTCTTTCTTTTTTACCTTCTTTGTGTTGGGATCGTATAGGATGAGAACTTAATGGCAACTGAAAGAGAATCTGTTGAAGAGAAAGGCTCACTGGAAGTGGCAGGAAAAGATGATGAAAGATATCAGGTGAGAAATTGTGGTTGAAGCGGACCAAATAGTGGATAAGTGGTACAGCAGAAAATGCAATTGATTAATATTTATGCATTTTTCTTGGTTGTGTCTTTTGTGCAGGCCGTGGATTCTACATCAGTTGAAAATAGAGAAACAAAGTCTTTGGATTTAATATTACAGGATGTAGGCTCCTTGTATTGTGAGGAGATTTGTGAGTCAATTGCAAAGAAAGAGATCTCGTCAGCTGCTTTAGTGCCTGATGAAAGCATGGATTCTACATCAGTTGAAAATAGAGAAACAAAGTCTTTGGATTTAATATTACAGGATGTAGGCTCCTTGTATTGTGAGGAGATTTGTGAGTCAATTGCAAAGAAAGAGATCTCGTCAGCTGCTTTAGTGCCTGATGAAAGCATGGATTCTTTGTTTTATGATGCAAATGAAGATGTAGAAATCTCTTTCAGAAATGACCATAATGTGAGGGATATATTAAGCCCCGCAACTGTCCAGGGAGTTATTTCGGAAACCAAGTGTCGGCAATATGATGGACATAACCAGAGCCCTGAATATTTTTCTGTTCGACAAGAACTGCCGGAGACAGAAACCAAAGGGAGTTCAATGATCAGAGAATCCAATGCCGTGTTTTCTTCCTTGTCCACTGCAGAAGTGGAATCTCAGTCAGCCTCTGAGATGCTAGGAGCAACAGAAAATGGAAGTTTATTGAGGAAGGGCCATGAACCAATTAATATCTTCTGTCATGGGATAGAAATGGTGAACTTGTCTTTGCCTGTAAAAGATCTTTCAGAGAATGACAGTAAAAAAGTCAGAAAAGAAAACCAGACTCTAGAGCATCTTGTTGCTTTAGAACCAACATATAAAGAAGGAAACCATGGGAATTTCACAGCAAATCTGCTGGTGAACCTGAACTCCGCATGTTCTGATGACCAAGCTGTTTCTTTAAAATCAACATATGAAGAAGGAAACCAGGAGAATTTCACTGCAAATCTGCTGGAGAACCTGAATTCTGCAAGTTCTGGTGACCATGCTGTTGCTTTAGACCCAACATATGAAGACGGAACCCGAGAGCATTTCACTGCAAATCTGCTGGAGAACCTGAACACTTCATCATGTTCTGATGACCATGTTGTTGCTTTAGACCCAACATATGAAGAAGGAACCCAAGAGAATTTCACTAAAAATCTGCTGGCGAACCTGAACTCCTCATGTTCTGATGACCATGCTGCTGCTGATATGCTTGAAGTGGAAAACCAGAATCTTTCAAGGGATGACCATGGACAGAGTGAATACACCAGCATCTGCTCTGCGCTCCTTGCAGTGGAATCTGTGAGCTCATCTTTTCCTGTAGGACTCCTCTCTGAGATCATAGATAGCAAAAAATGCCAGACCCCAGAATCCGTACTTGCTTCAATTGAAAACGAGGAGAACTTACAGAGCTCTCACGTCAGATCAGAAAGAAAACAGAGCTCTCGTAACATCTGGTCAAGAAGAGGTAAACCCAAAGCTGTTCTTCAGCTTCAAACAAGTAGGAATAGAGAAAAGAATAGAGGAGATGATGTTGAATGGGAGAATCAGGAGAATATTGAGAATAGATCAATCTCAAAGACTATTTTCCCTGGTTCAGAAGCAGCAGAAGAAGTCCTTACCCCAGGCAAGGAGAATTACTCACCAAATACTCTTCTGCTGAAGTCCTTGAAAAAGAAGGGTAAACGAGAAGAAACGCAACTTTCCAACTCACGCAGATCAACCTCTTCAAAAATTGCTTTCAGTCCCTATAAGCAACCAGAAGAAGAGATGATCGCCTCTCCAGACAAAGAGAACCAGACACCAAAAGTTCTCCAACAAACAAAATTAGCTATACCAGCTTCAAGGAATCAAGTGAAATTCAAGCAAGAGATGGTACTAGAGGAGTGTAAGGCAGAAAGAGTTCCACTACAATCTTTACTTGTGAATTTCTCAGGAAATAGCAATTCTGAAGCTTCAGTCCCTAATGATGCTACAAGAAGCAGTATTTCTGTTAATTGTTCTCAAATTATGAGGAAGGTGACCATCCTCTCTTCTGTTTTAAGTTTAACATTTCGCTCCTGTAAACTAGGTTAAGAAATGGAGTTCATTTGCAGAGTAACTTCACTGGAGATGGAAAGAGAAGATGGACTATGGTGGCAGATACAGCTTCTCTTGTGGACAAGGAGTCAAGGAAGTCATTACAGCTTTTACAGGGTCTCAAGGGGACTCATTTGGTCATTCCAAAAATGGGTAAATAAATTTTGAACAATTTTCAATATCATCTCTCTTGGTGTTCTAAATTTTAGAGCTATATGTTACTAAATTTCTTTTCTGACAAATATCGGTGTCGGTTTTATAACATCAGTGATAAGGGAACTAGATTGTTTGAAGCGTCGTAGTAGCTTGTTTAGAAAGAAAACGGAGGCATCATTGGTGTTGGAATGGATAGAAGAGTGTATGGTGAGAACACCATGGTGGATTCATGTCCAGAGCTCAATGGAGGAGGGAAGGCACATAGCACCAACCCCACCTGGTTCTCCGCAGTCACGATTCAGTCAGGGAAGTGAAGGGTTTCCGTGTGGGACAGGAAGCTCAGTTCCGTTTCCAGCTCATGGAAGTTTTCTAGAAATTGTTTCACCAACAGCGGAAGACCATATCCTTGAATATGCTCTTTCCTATAGGAAAATGAATAGAGACGGACAGCTCATCCTTCTAACTAATGACGTTACCCTGAAGATCAAAGCCATGTCAGAGGTACGTTGCTATCTCTCTCCCTGTCTTCGTATTCTTACACTAGAAAATGAAAATGTATTTGTGTTTGTTTCAGGGGTTGATTTGTGAGACAGCCAAGGAATGTCGTGACAGTCTGGTGAACCCCTTCTCTGAGAGGTTCTTGTGGGCTGACAGCTCTCCTAGAGGACAGACTTGGTCTGTCTCAGACGATTTAGTTTTGAAGGAAAGGTATTACCGAAGCCCTTCAAAGAAATCATCTAAGGGAGAAGGTGCAAAGGGCTTGAAGCTCATTCTGCTTCATAATTCTCAGTATGGGCAGATCAGTCAGTCAGAACAATGTAGTATGTTCAGAAACAGATACTTGATTTAGTTTTGAAGGAAAGGTATTACCGAAGCCCTTCAAAGAAATCATCTAAGGGAGAAGGTGCAAAGGGCTTGAAGCTCATTCTGCTTCATAATTCTCAGTATGGGCAGATCAGTCAGTCAGAACAATGTAGTATGTTCAGAAACAGATACTTGTTTTAGTTCTTTTAGCAATTGAATGGTGAAGTTGTCTGCTGGCCAACTTTTGGTCTTGGAGAACATAAAGCTTATATGTGACCAAATAGCAGTTCTTTTGAACGGATAAGTTTTTCTTTCTAGTATGATGAAAAGTGGTGACTGGGATTTCAACATCATCTTTCCCACTAAATGAAATCCCTTCAGATGAAGCAGATTTATTCGCTGTGAAGAGATTTGAGTTTGATCGTAATTTAGTGGGATTTCAACATCACATTTTTATATTTTTCCCATAAAACACGTGTTTGGATTTGGGGTCATCTAACATGTAGCCATCATGGAGAGGATATTCCAGGAGGAAAATGGCATCTCAGCAACATGCCACTCAGTTGCTCTTTCATTATTTCATAAAGTTTTTTTAATGATTTGTGTCAACTTTAACCGCAATTGCTGGCTTCTTAATGCATGATTCATTATATTTTGGTTTTATTCAATACATAATTTATTATGTATTGGCTTTATTCCCAGATTCCTGAACAATGTCACAAGTTGTGATGTGAAAGTGCTAGTTGGCTGGCAATCTTTACATCAAAAGCTACTTTGTTAAGGAATTATTTGAAGTGATGAGCCTGGAAGAAGAAACAAGAAAAAGGATAAGGTGGGGTGGGGGGTGGGTAGCATCGTCTGTTTTTATGCAATGAAGTTGTCGAAGTAGACTAATAACAAGCCTGGAAGCACCCAATGCTGCAAAGAAATTACCCCTTCCAAAACAGTTCTACCTATTAAACACACCAAAATAGTTTCTCGCTTTCAGCTTCAAAAACCAGATTTGAAAATTTCTGGCCCTCTCAAAATGCTGTTTACTAGACAGTGAAGACACCAAGCAAAAGGCCCCATATTCCAAATTCACCACTGTAGTGTATCTTATAATATCAAAAACTATCACAAATTTCTATATTGTTAAACTAAGTTCGATGTTGAAATATCATGGGGTTCAAGTGGAATGAACCTTTGATAAAGTCCATATTCCAAATTCACCACTAGTGTATCTTATAATATCAAAAACTATAACAAATTTCTATATTGTTAAACTAAGCTTGATGTTGAAATATCATGGGGTTCAAGTGGAATGAACCTTTGATAAAGTGGAATATTAAAACTTACCTCCAAGGAAATGGCTAAAGAACAAACATTTATTTGAACTCATGAAATTACATGCACCTTACATATATGACAACGAGTATCATGGGGCTTCAAGAAAGGAGAATGAACTTTCTGAATCATCAAATGGGGGTCGAGGGAACTCATGGAATCCACCAAAATTACACGTATCAAAGCTCAATGGTGAGAAATAACTAGCAGGATCATCAGCATCCTCCTTCACTTCGATAACATTTTGAGCCCCACTTCCGCTACCAGCATTGGAGCCAAGGCTGAAATTTGTGTTTCCAACCTTATTTGATGCTTCATTCCCATCCACTTTATCACATGACACATAAGGTCCTTTAGTTTCCTCAAGAGGGATAGCAGGAGTATGGCCCTGGAACAGAGCAATGTGTCCAAAAAGCTTGTCTTTCCTCGAGAATGTTGTGCCACAGGAACAAAGCCATTTATCCTTCCCACAGTGCTTCTCATGAGTTTTGAGATCTGCCATAACTGAGAACTTCTTGGTGTTGCATCGGCTGCAAATGTAGCTTTTGTCACAATGAGTTCTCTTGTAATGGTTTTTGACACATAAAATAGTCTTCAAAGGCTGAAACTTCTTGTGATCCTTGTTTCGCTTGCAACCAGCAAAAGGGCAGGAATACCTCTTAATAATCACTGGTTCTGAGCTGGGTTCTTTGTTGGGTTTTGCAAGTGCAGCAGGGGTTTTGTACTCATCACCATGGCCTCTCATATGCATCCTCAAATTTGCATCCCGCTTAAACCCCTTCCCACATATTGTGCAAAAGTGGGTGTGTGGCGCAAGTATTTCTTCCTTTTCTAGTTGTAATATATCATAGGAACCAGGCGGAAGGTTCTCTCCTTCATCAGCATCTTCTTCCTCTTTCATTTCATGTTCTTCAATGGAGTGGTTTTGTTCAGTCCCACAATTTCCTGTAACATCCATCTGGTTGCACTGATCAGAAACTTTACTTCCACTACCATGTTGCGGCTGTGGAACACAGTTCATGCCAGCCAAAGGAGGAAAAAGAAGCCCCCCAAGCTGTCCAAACTGTCCATTAGCAGTGCCTGTAGAAAGTGAATGTTTCACAGATGGGAGAAGACTACCTGCAGTGGAGATCAGCTGAACAATTATTGAAGTAAGATCAGCAGTTATGAGCTGTTGTTGCTGAGTTACAAGTTGATCCTGTCCCCCTAGAGCCTGGCCTTTGCGGCCAACAATTAAATGCACCAAATCTTGGAGATGATGGATCTTTTGCTCTAGAAAAGAAAGATTATTGAGCATGGATCTAGGATCCCAGTCTTGTAATTTGCTTGTTTGAAGTGCCTCCTTATTTTGTCCATCTTCTTGATCCAGGACTTTGGGTTGGTTGTTGCAGTTGGAAGAAAGCAGATATTCAGATTCTGATGCTTGGTTGAATTCTCGGAAAGGTGGCTCAATTCTAATACCATAATCTAAAATGGAGGTGTCATCCCATTTCTGCTCCTGCTGCTGTAAATTGAAATTGGTAAAGGATTGATTTTCCAAGGCCATCTTTCTCGGTAATCCATTACTGGAGGATGAAGGATTTGCCCATGCATCTAGAGATAGCCTATCTTTAGGTTCCATTATGTACTCCTCTTAGTATGTGTGGATCAATGCTAACAAAAAGCTGGAATTTATGCGAGGAATTAGAAAATCTTCATCAAAATCCTAAGCTTTAGTGCGCAATAAAATAAATTTCTGAACTTGGAAAATTGATTTCTAAACAAAAAATACAAGACCAAAATCTCAATCTATTAACCTTTCATTACCATTTCCCCCCTGAATACCAGTAGTTTTTGAAAAACACTATCGATTTCCCATATCATGATAGAAAATCAACACATAATTTTCCTCCACGCATTTACTGATGAGATCAGCATCCTTCAATGCAAAGACAGAAACAAAACCCAACTTTTTGCATCTAAAGCCAAACCCCTCACTCTAACTCAAGATCCAAATTCTCTCTCATTTAACCCATAATCAATTCTATTAAGCTCAGATACAAATAAAAAAAAATCCAAACTTTAATGAAGAAAGATCCTCGATCTCTTCTTCTTTTATTAAAAAAAAAAGAAGAAGAAGCCCTAAACAAGAATCTATACCAACACAAAGCCTAATCCATCCTAAAAATCCCATCTTTTTCCAATCCAATGAATTACCCAATTCCCCAAATACCATTCCAAAACTCTTAAGCAAACCATTAAAGCAAGCACAAATCAAAACATCCAATCATTTATTCAAGACCCTAAATCAAAAAAGCTTATAACTTGCGACCAAAACAAACGAACACAAGACATAAAATTGTAAGAAGCGATAAAAAGCAGCAAGCTTTCAATAAAACAAAAACAAAGAGAAGCAGCAGAACTCGAGTCTCACCAGATTCAAGACACACTTTGCTTCAACTTGGCTGCGCCATTTATTTTGAGAAAGAGAATGGAAAAGAAAAACCGTGCTCCAACAGCATCAATATATCAGCAAAAGTCTCAGTTAGCAATGAGGACACAGTGTCACCATAACTAAATCAATCCCACTAATCAGGACCGTTAGTTTGTCACTTCTGATTTGATTGATGGAAACCCTTCAATCGGAACCGTCGGGTGGGTCAATCATGATGAGTGGTGGCTGGTAAGTGGACAAATTGACCAAAAAAGACAAAACTTTTGCTAAGTCTCATTGGATCAGATAAAGACGGGTCCCATACAACAAAGGAAGATTCTCTATGTGGCTCCTTGATGCATCTGCACTCATTTGCATTGCATTTGACTAGGTTTCCGTGTTTTATTTTATTTTTTTCTTGTAGGGCTTCAATAAAAGAGGTCAATGAGATTTTAATAACCATTCATGATCCGTCAACTAATTTTGCTATTGTTTTTGAGGGAGTGGGGATTTACCCTTTACCAGGAAGCTGCCATTTCCATGGAGCTTTTTGTCTTTCCCCCCTTTTCTTCTCCCTTTTTCTTTTCAAGTATAGAAGACTTCAGAAAAATATTGTGGTGTCCGCAGTCACCCATGGCAACTTCTAGGCGATTTTAGGACCCAATTATACACTACGCTTAAGAAATCAACACCGTGTATGATAGCTATAAAACTAAATAATTGAACGCGAGAGTAAATATAAAAAATTCATGTACTTTACTATAAATTATAAAGTTAAAATTTTAATTAATGCTATGATAAATGGAGAAATGAAAACGAATAATTGAAAATATAAAAAAAATATAAATTATCAATAAGATAAAAATAAAATAAAAAATCAAAGAAAAAATTTAAAAACCCAAATAAATCCACTATCTACAAACAATAAAATTAAATTTTTTTCATAAAATCGAATATTAAAACAATATCAGACTTTTTTTTCCAGTTATAACAATCTTATAAAAAACAAATCGAATCAATGAAGAAACTCAATTCTTAATTGATTTTTTTTTTTACAAAATCAAATACTAACTCGACATTATGATGTTTTTTTATAACCATAATAACCACATAAAAAATAAATTGAAATAAATTATAAAATTTAATTTTCAATTTAAATAGAACCGCTTAAGTAAAAATGTAAATAAAATTTTTATTCAAAGTTCTATTAAAGTTTATCATAATTACATTATCAGTATAGATTTTATAAATTCTTTATAAAATATAAACACAATTAAAAAATTTATTCTAACTTTTAACTAATCACTACAAGTTTTGAATCTTACTTATAAAAAAATACGATCGGAAGCTTAGGTTATTACAGAAGTTAAACATATGAATTAATTACATGTATGTTTTCCGCAAGTGATGGTATTTATATAAGAGCACATAAACAATGATAAATATCATTTTTAATCTAAAAATTAGATTGATATATTTTTATACACAAAAACTTCCTTTTCCTACTCATATTATTAATTTAATATGAGATATACCACTCACATATGTACTCGACCCTTAATAATGTTTTAATAATACGAGCATAGCCCTTTTTTTATTAATAGTGTTTTAACTTTGTTAATTGGTTTTTTAATGAATCCAATTATTTTCTTTTGCTTATTTATTAATTTTATGTTTTTCAAAAATTTTCTAAACATATGAGTTAACTAGATAGGTGGCCCGGAGCTACGCCACAGGCCGGGTCAATCTTTTCCTAACATAAAAAAAAAAAAGATGTTTAGACAATAATAACTCAAGTCAACTCAGGATAACTTCACTAACATGTAATCCAAGATATGAGATCAGGATAACTCCGTAAAAAAAACAAAAAATATCACAAAGCTCAAGGTTTAATAACCTTTTGTCAAACAATAAAATTGAAAAAAAAAATATCAATTTTAAAAAAATATATCAAAGAAAAAAACATGTGTCAACCTGAGTTAACTTGACTAGCACACAATGCACAATATGCGACCGTGATAAAAAAAAAATAATTTAAAACAAAGATATGAAAAAAGGTTGAAGTTGAATCAATAAAAAAAACAATGGAAAAAAACTTGAGTCAACTCGGGTTAACTTGATTAATCTGCACCCGAGATAACCTGAAAAAAAGGAAAGTAAAAAAATTCACAAAGCTCAAGGGCCAACAATTTAATGTCAAATGATGAAAGTGAAAAAAATCAATTTCATAAAAACAAATGTTGAGAAAAAAAAAACTTGAGTCAACTGAAGTTAACTCGACTAACCCGCTACTTAGAATATAACATTATGATAACTCTACAAAAAGAAAAATGAAACAAACCACGAAACTCAAGCGCGACTAATATTCAAAATCAGTGAACCAGATCATGAGATCGGATTGCCCGTGGAAGGCAGACACGAAAAAATAACGAAGCAAATTTCCTAGTCATAAAAAATTAAAAAACAAAACAAATACTAATCAAAATAATGAGGATCAATCTGGTATAAAACTAAATAAAAAAATTAGAAACATTAAAAAAACAAAACAAATCAAGAAAATGATTAAAAAAATAGCAATAAAAAAATAAGAACCAATTTGGATACAGAAATTAAATGAAATAAAATGTTGAGGGACAAAATTAAAAAACAAATCAAGAAAAAGGATAAAAAAGTAATCAAAATAATGAGGATCAAATTGGATAAAAAAAGTTAAATGAAATAAAATGCTTAGGAGTGAAATTGCAAAAAAATAAATTCAAAATGCATTTAAATCAACTCAAATAGAAATCAAATTATTTAGAGCCAAGTTTGAAATAAATATGAACTAGAGAACACGATTTAATTTTGGAAGGGCGGACGTTAATCCTAAGATCAAAATAGAGAGAAAATTGGGAGGAGAAAAAAATCTACCGCTAAACCTGTAGAAAATCAACACAAGCGCCGCTTTATTAGCTTTTGAAGACACGGTGGAAGATGGTGTTTCCTCACCAGACAGCACTGCACGAGTTGCTTGAAAGGCATGGGCGTCATCTACGCATTGATACATGCTTTGCACTTGTCAGCCACTTTTTTTCTTTAATAATATTCATATTTGTTAAGTTATCAAAGTGCCCATAACTCTGATAATAACAAAAAAAAAACATAAGAAAAAAGATGAAAATGCCCTTAATGTAACAACCTTAATTTGTTTTTAATTTTAAAGAAAAATTTGTAATTTTGCTATTAAAAAAACAAAAAGACAACAAATCCCCTCTACAAAAGCTTAGTATGTTTTTGCTTTTAAGGGCAATTAAGTTAATTTATTGTTTTTTAAAAAAAATAAAAAGATCGAAAAGCCTTTTTATGCAAGTTTTTTTTCGCTTTTTAAGGGTAATTAAGTCTTTTTACTACTATAAAAAAAAATATAAAGATTGATTTTCCCCATTTCAATTTTAATGTCAATTGAACCCTATTAAATGACTATTTTGCTCATTAATTTGCACTTATTTGGTTGTCACTATGAAAGGCAAAAATATAATTACACTGAAGCAATCTACAATCCAATGTGTCTTGCTCCACAGAAAATCACTAAGCATCCTTAATGTTTTTTATAATAATGAGGACTATTATATTTCTCAATATCTAATTAGAATGTAATTAGTTTAAGTGTCATTCAGTAATGGATATAAATAAAAAGTATAAAGAGATCTAGTTTAAGTGATAAAGAAATCAATTATAATTTATTTTTTTGTTATATATAAAAATTATCAATATGCATGTACATAAGTGTTTTAATTGAAATAAAACTCAACTATATACAATATAATAAAAATATATTATATTATATTATTCTAGACTACATATATAAAATAAAGTGAGTTTTGAGTATTTGAGATCATGAGATAGAGATGGAGTGTGACTTCATTATATTTATTTATTTTGGTTATTCAAGTGGGTAGACATGAGAAGGCATTAAAATTATTGGTTTAGCTATTATTTTTATAGGAGAAGTTTGTTAAGAAACTACAAACAATTCTTTCTAAATATCTTCATATTTTCTAGCTTCTTCATCCTTTGGCTTAAATAATGTTATATATGAAATTCATGGATTTTAATGAATTCATAATATTATTCTTAAATTTAAGTTTTAATTTCATAAAAATTTTGAAAAACCATTTTTTTTTTCAAAATTATTTCGAGAATAAAAATCATTTTTTTAATTCTTTACTAAGAACAAAAAATAATTTGGAACATGTTCATAATTTGAAACGTGTTCAGTTTCATATCTATAGGTTTTGTTCTCTAGGAAAGCAACCAGAGAAGTGGTTGGTGACATTTAGTGATTGTTGTCTAGTTGTAGGAGTAGTGGTTCGGATATAAAAGATTTGAGGAATATTGGTTGAATTATTTATTTTTTAAAGATAAATATTTTGGATTGTGACTATCATAATAAATGTTTCTTCCTTATAAGACTAACTTCTAGATAAGAATTTGAAAACTTTAAATATGTTGTCCTCATCATAGGCATAATTGGATTATGCTCTAGAGCTGGTTGAATGTCTAGCAAGAGTAATTTTACTTTACCATCATTATGTAGAGTAATATTGTTTAAGTATTGTCTTTTCATGGGTTTGGCCATTATAGCATTTTCTAATTCCTAGTTTGTTTAAAGAAAAAACTCATTATATTTTATATACCTAAGCATTTGACCTAGAAATACCAGTTTGTCAGATAACAGTTTCTCATTTTGAATCGTATTTCAAATCTTTAGTAGTGAATATTGATTCATGACTTTATAACAGATCTTGTAAATTAATGGAAAAGGTAAAGATTCACTCTAAATTTTATAATTATGAGTCTTGATTTGTATGGTTAACACATTTAAAATTTTCATATCAAACAAAGGCATTGTAAAATTTGGATAACGCTTAAAATATATTGGTCCACTACAAAGACTAAACTCAGTGGTTCATAATAAAGAATCATTGAAATCTAAGAACCTATAATCCCTAAGAACCATATGAATTATAGTATTAATTCTTTCTCTAGACAAGAGCTTAAAGTTAACTTGAACTAATCCTATTAAGATATGGTTATATTTCTTTCTATAATGATTTATAGAAATCTAAGATAAAAGTTTAATAGTTTTATAATCATATAACATAAAGATATCATCATTAATCCATCTTTTCAAAGAACAATACCATAAAATTAGAGAAAAACAATGGAATTGCTAATGAAAAATATTTCATCAATGTTTACCGATGAAAATTGTGACAGAAAATGCTATTTTAAAATGAATTAAAACCCAATATTTCCCTTATCCCTATTTCATCTTCTTCACATAACCCTAACATGAAAAAAAATCCCTAAATTTTATCCTCATTTCATCTTCTTTGTAGCTTTACCTGTCTTATTATATTTTCACCATCGTCACATCGTCATCGTTATTAATTGATGTCTCTATACTCGGAGCCACCTAGTATAACTTTGACTTGTTAATTTTGGTGTGTTGAACCTGGTATCCTAATCTTATTAGGTGATTTAAATTACTATAAACCTTAATTGTATTTTTCTTTTTTCATCATTTCAACTTGATTTGTGTTAATGAAACTTGGTTGTAATGCTATATAAGGGAGGAATATCTTGTCTATTATTGGAGAAATTGTATGGTTGGTGGATTTTGTTTTGTTGGGAACTCTGTTTATTGTATTAAAATAAGTAGTAGTAGTAGTAGTGGTGGTAGTAGTAGTAGTAGTAGTTACAATTATTTTGTGTTAGATGTGCCTTTTAAAGATAGAAACTATTGATAATGATGATATCCTCTAGATTTTATTTTTTATTTTTATTCCCTTAAACATTGGACTAGGTTTATTATTAATTATGATATCATGTTAAGTGTTCCTAGAAATTACATTGAAGTTTAGCAACTTTAATTGAGATTAGTTTAAAATGTCATACATCACATTGCTTTTTGTTTTCGTATATAACTTATGGGTAAATAGGACATCAATCAATCCAGTGTTGTTATTTTTTCTTTTATGCATACATTGTTAAAATTTGAGATTTCTAGAAATGGATTGCTTTTTCCTGATTGAAATCTAGTTTAGCCTTGATTAATTTGAATGAATTTGAGTTGGACTTCCATTTGAGATTTTATTGGTTTTTATGGTTAAATTTTATAATTGAGGTTACTTATTGTGGGTTTACTATGTAATTTCATTTATTTATTTTCTTACCAAACAAATTGATATTCATTTACCATTGTTACGATGTCGCGGTCGCACAAATTAATTACCCTAGCTTAAAACACAACACACAAGATAGTATAGAGCAAGTAAGGGGTCGATCCCACAAGGAAGATTTAGTTCAGATTTTTATGCTATACGTTATGCAATTGGGGGGTTTTGATTTGTGATGATCTAAACTATGGAAGAAATTAAACTAGCAAACAAAATCAATTGAAATCGAAATTTATCAAGAAAATAAACCTTGGTCGCAAGCACTCATCCACCAACGAAAATTAGAATCGATCCTTAAAACAAAACTTCAATTTATATTCTAAATTTTTATCTTTTCTTAACGTTGGTTAAATAACGGATCCGCCATATAACTAACCCTAACCAACAAACAATCACAATGTCCGCATTAATGATTTAGTTCAATGGCAGCCCTAAGAACTAGATAAATTGATTGATCTCTTGACAACCAAGCTGTCTGCAGCTCATGTTCCTTTGTTTGAGTGTTCTCCCTTAAGTTTAATATAACGTAGTTCCGCCACAATTATCAAGCTTAGTTGCTTCACAAGTTCATATATCATAACTTCGGTTTTGATATCAAACTTAGCAATAGATTGTTCACAATAATAACTTAGAGTCCGCTCTAGCAATTATCAACAACAATCATAGAAAATATGCATAGGAAAACAATCATACTCATTCATAATATAAACTGAAAATAAAAAGGAAGAATAAATCTCACGGTTCTTGAAATCTGAATGTTTGTTGTGTCCTTGCAACCAAGAAAATGAGCTTAGCCTTGCATATCTATGGAACAACTACTCTTAAAGATAGAAGAAAGCATTATTTATGGTTTGTAGAGAGGAGAGTTTGTGTTTCTTCACTTCTGGTTGCTGCCTCCTTTCTGCCCTCTTTCCTTTCTCTCTTTCTTTTTATATGCTAAGAAACCCTAGTCCCTATTTTACAAAATAGTCATCCCTTAAGTTGACAGTTTACATTTAAGTACTACAATAACTATTTTTCTAAAAAGAAGAAATAGCCTTGCATTGAATATTCAAACTTTGACTTAGAGGAGCTAAATTGCTGAAATAAAAACTTGGACGCCGGTTTAGATGCTTCAAAACGTAATTTAGACATGTTCCTTCACGAAACCTGTTTGCTGGCAGAATTCAGCTGTCATCTTTGAAAATTAATATCCCCTTCATATGACATCTTTTTTGGCTTAAATTTGGAGCGTTGATAGGTCTTTACGTCAGGAATCCAAAACAATTAAGTTTGCATCAATTGGACTTCTGTAGCTCTAGATATTGAATTTTGAATGGACAAAGGTCAACATTGACAGAATGCGAGATTTGACTTTGAAGGATGTGATTTCCATGATATTTCTCTTTTTATTTTTCTTTCATTAAATTTACAGAAAGGTATGGATGTTTACTTTTTAGTGCCACTGGAATCACTTCATTTCGATCTCTAGAACTCACGCTCTGCACAAAACATCGACTGAACGTGAAATCTGCCAATTACCTCCAATTTAGTCCTTTTTGCATCTTTCATCCAAAAGTACCTTCAAAACATAAAATAAGGAATATCAAGGCATTTTATATATATAACATAGGCTAAACACTAGTTATATATGGGTGAAACTATCGAATAATATGGTTGCATCAACCATTATATAGTGTGTATTCTTTTTCTATAATGGCTTGGTCTATTATTGACATCTATGATGAATATAGCTGCAACTTTCTTTTGTTGAATTTGATGGTGAATTTATATTACTCCTTTACCTTTTAAGACCAGCTTGTGATTGAGTTTTGGCATTTATACTTAATTCAAAAGTTCATCAAGTCCTTCATTTGTGTTTTGATGTTCTAAGCAAATGATAGATATTAGTTATTTGTTACCTTTGACCTAGAGGGTTTTTTTTCCTTTTCATTCATGATATTTCAGGATGTTATAACATCTTGTTAATGAATGTGATGTTATAGGTCATATTTGCTGCTGGTAAAGTTGATCAAATTTTGTATGTTTTCAACTCTACTTTCCTAAATTTTTCATTGTGGTATTACCTTGACCTTTTGTTCTTTTTTTTTTTTCATTTCTAGATATGATATTTTTGGCCTATTTCTAATGCTATGCATGTTTGCCGAGTTTATTCGTTAGAATTTGTTGTTTACTTATTAGATAGAATATGCAAGAGTTGATTAAACAATAATTTGGAGGAGGTAAACCTTTATTGTTTATTTTGCTTATTCCTTGAGACAATGAAGAATTCCCTTGAAAGAATGACATTTTTACACTCCATTTATATTGTTGTATTTTTCTGTTTATATCTTCTTTTCATATAAGGAACTATTTTGGTTCTTTGACTTTTGTTTCTATGTGATATGCATGAGCATTTGTTTACGTCCAAAACCAATGAATAATGTTGGAAATAATGTATATAATGTTAAGTAATCCAAGACCAAGTTATATTTATCATATATACATAATGTAAATGTTTGTTATAAGAATATTAGATAGAAGGAAGCTATTTACATATTGTGTTAATTGATTTTTTTAGGTACCATATATCAAAGAAGAAATAGGTCCAAGTCCAACAAGAGCACTATTATTTTATCAAGTAGTGGTGTCAGTAATCGTCTTTGTTAATTTAGGTGATGATCATGAACATGACCTACTATAAAAGTTATCAATCAAAGCTCACCTAATACAAATAACCGAGTTTGAATCCCTTCTACCAGAGATATTGTACCCAACAAAATTATTACAAAATAGAAAGGCAACCTCGCTATGTAATTAATATATTTTTTCTCTAAATATCAAAGTTATTTATTTTATTAGGTTATTTAAGTTTTACATTAAATTAAAATGGCTTCGATGAATTGATTTTTCAAGTTTACTAATATTAAAGCTACTTTTTCGATCACATCTACAATGAAATCACCGTTCAAATAACCATTATTTCAATGGAGTCAGTTTCATTAACATTCTTAATGGATGAATATAGTAGAAGTTTGGTAGGGAAAGTTTAAGGTTGGATAAATAATCTCTAATTTAAGTTAATAATTTTTAAAATTTGAAAACTAATTAATGCATGAATTTAATATAAGGAAAAATTTTGTTGGGACAATAGAAACAAGGTGTTGGTCAGGAAAGTGTGAGAAAACCACAATGCAACTAGGCATATATCAATAAAAAAAATATTATATTATTATAAACTTGTATTCTTTTATTTCTTTACCTTATTTCTATTTAACAAATTTTGTACCAAGTTGCATGATTTATGGTATGATGCCCACAAACAAGCAATTAACAGAGCTGACTCTGATGACTTGGTGATGTGGAAAAGTTATAGACCGAGGCATATCACGAAGCGTAATTGGGTATTGTTTAAAAAATTATAACCAACTCTAAAGGTTTTAAAAAAGTGCTCACGATATGAGACTCAAAACAAGAATAAAAAAATTCATGATTTGACGAGCAAGCACACTAGAGGAGCGCTTCCATTTGTGAATCATGCAAAGCGCCTAGTAAGAGCTCATTGTTTTATATTTTATTATTTTTCTTGAAGTTTTAATTAAGTGTTTATTTATGAGACTGTTAAAACAAACTATTTAATTTGTAGGAAAAGTAGCTTGGGTGTGAACCGACTTCAATGTAGTTATATAAGGAAACTCATATAAATAAAGGGGATAAGGGGAAATGAGAAAAAAATATTTGTCAATAGAAGATCGAAAGTGTTCGTTGTAAGTTTTTTTTATAGCTGTCATTGCCTTAATAATGTTTATTTGCATCATTAACATGAGTTTAGGATTTTGACTTATCTTTTATAGTATAAATATAACGTCGACATGGGTGCAAAATCTGGCAAAGACACTTCCACCTATCCATCTCACAATCTTCAATGGAATTGACGATGGAAAGTTTTGTCGGCATTTAAGTTACCGACGGAGTTGCTTGATGGAAAATCTGCAATGAATATCATGTCGGCATTTTCATTGGAATTGTAAGTTTCCAGTGGAAATGTCGATGGAAGGTAAATCCCCGATGAGAAATTTTCCGACAACAGGTTTCCATCGGCAATTAAAAGGCCAGCGGGTTTTTGTTCTTAAACGCTGATAGAATATTCTATTTGTGTTTTCTAATTTTCTAGTAATGGAAATCAAATCTATTTTTTCTGGTAATTTTTGGGATTTCCCAATTCTCAATGGCTTTGCTAAAAAAAACTATATTTATTTCTTCTTGGTTAATCATTCTATTACTAGTGATATTTGAGTAGGAGGATGAAGAAGTTGTGAAGTTTGAAGATATTTTGAAAGGTTTGTTTGGTTTTCTCTAATAGGTTTCTCCTACAAAAATAAGAGCTAAATCAATTGTTTTACTACCTTCTCAAACTTACTACCAAGACCACTCTTCAGGCTTAGATCCACCTATCTGAATAACCTAAACAAACAAATGAAATGGAATCAAAATCCATTCTAGCCCCATGATCTCAAGCTCTAATGATACCATGGATAATATGATAAAAATTAAAGTGATATATTTTCACGTGAGATATTTTCTTGTCCTAAACTTAAAATGTTAGCAAGATTAAAATGTGATCCATTCTACATAAAAATTCATACTGCATAATTTTAGCAGGGCAGATTAAGTGGAAGCCAAAAACAGCTTACATAACCTTAAAGTGGGCCACCATTACTCACTTTGCTATAAAACTTTGAAGCTACCACGCACTGCGTAAAGGAATAAGGAAAGGAGGTCAATCAATTCATTTATGTTTGTTAAGCAATCCAAGACCAAGTTATATTTGTCATATACACATAATGTAAATGTTTGTTAGGAGAATATTAGATAAAAGAAAGCTATTTACTTATTATGTTAATTGTTTCTTTTTAAGTACCATATATCAAAGAAGAAATAAGTCCAAGTCCAACAAGAGCACTACTATTTAATCAAGTAGTGGTGTCAGTAATTGTGTTGTTAATTGAGGTGATGATCATGAAGAGGCACCTACTATAAAACTTACTAACCAAGGCTCACTTAATACAAACAACTGAGTTGGAATCCCTTCTACCAGAGACATTGTATTCAACAAAATTATTATATAGAAAGGCGACCTCGCTATGTAATTGATATCTTTTTTTTCTCTAAATATCAAAGTTATTTATTTGTATTAGGTTATTTTAAGTTTTACATAAAATTAAAATGGCTTCGATGAATTATTTTTTCAAGTTTACTAATATTGAAATTGCTCGTTCAATCACATCTACAATGAAATCATCGTTCAAATAATAATTATTTCAATGGAGTCAGTTTCATTAACATTCTTAACGGATGAATACATTATAAGCTTGGTAGGGAAAGTTTAAGGTTGCATAAATAATATCTAATTTGAGTTGCATAAAGATAAGGGGAAACTCATGTAACTAGAAGTATAGTTGCCCAATTTAGAGGAAAAAAATAAGAGAACGATTCAAACAAGAAAACTAGATGTATTGGGAGCAATTACATGCATATATGGCTTTACATTTGCCTCCCTCTCTTGAACCTTCTAGTTCAAGATCTTTTTTTCCACCCCCACCTCAACCTTTAAAGGAATTTATATATCTAGTTTAAAAAAATATCTGTGTATGGAATATTTAGATGAATGATGAAATATAATTATAAGATATTTTAAAAGGTTTGATTGGTTTTCTCCAATAGGTTTCTTTTACAAAAATAATAGTCAAACCAATTGTTTTACTATCTTCTTGAATTTATTACCGAGATCACTCTTCAGGCTTAGATATACTTATTTGAATAACTTAAACAAACAAATGAAATGAAATTAAAATTTATCCAATCCTATGATCTTAAGCTTTGATGATACCACGGATAATATGATAAAAATTAAAGGGAAATATTTTCACGTGAAATATTTTTTTAACCTAAATTTAAAATATTAGCAAAATTAAAATATGATTCATTCTGCATAGAAACTCATGCTGCACAATAAATGGAAGCTAAATACGGCTTACATAACCTTAAAGTGGCTATCACGCCACCGCGTAAACGAATAAGGAAAGGAGGTCAATCAATTCATTTAGAGCGTGTTTGGCAGTGTGGTTGCGGGCGCTTTTCAAATAACTTTCCGTGCCAAAATGCATGTCAATGATGTTTTTTCATTTTTAAAAAATTATTTTTGACATCAGCATATCAAAACGATCTAAAACATACAAATCATATTAAATTTTAACAAAAAAAAAATTCAAATTTTTTGAGAACGCAGCCGCAGCCGCGTTCCCAAACGTTACCTTATGCTTGTGCATGGCTGGCGGGCAGGCATGCAGCCAGCCTTTTACGACTGAAAAGTCAGCAGACAACACCTCCACCACCGTATCGTGACCCATCTCGTTCACATTCAATGGCCAGAGAGTCGATACCAAGGAGGAAAAAACTAAAAAGAATACAAGATTGACTCCAAACCCTTAAATTAGATTAAATTATGAAAAATATTTGATTTCTTTTTTTGTAAATTCTTTAAACTCCAATCCAGTTAAATAAAAAAACTAAACTGGATTATAAAATTGGTGAGGTCACTCCAAGATTACTACATTTGTCGTCGTTATCTTAGTCAAGCCGATGATGTAGCATGGCTGCAGACAATTATATTCTTCAATTGACATTTGACATAACTAAAGGCTGAGTTTTCTTCTTCCTCTTCGTCTTCATGCAAAAAAGACTACAGTAATGGAAGTGCCTTTTATTCTGTGGATACTTATCCTTCTGAACCTATTTTTCTCCAAAAGATTATATATTCTCAAGACTTTTTTACAAAAATATTGTTTCGTGTATACAAAATATCCTTCTATTTCTCCTGTATTTTTTTTTTCATCTCCTTGTGCATAACATGTAATGTCCATTAGATTGTTCATGGAAAAAATGGACAAGTTCAAATCTGTAAAAAAAAAAAATTAGATGAGTCAAAAAAAGGATTTTAATAAAAATAAATATAATTTTTAGTTTGATTATTTAGGTTGGGTTGAAATTTGATCGATATATTTTATAGATCTAATAGCTTAGAAGACTAGTTTAATAGTATATATCAGCGGGGGATCGAGATTATGTCCAAATTAAATTCAGAATTTGTTGTTTTTTTTATTTATTCTAGTTATTTTTTTGGTTTTCTTTTTAATTAAGTTTCAAAATTTTATTTTATTTTTATTAATTACGTCGATTAAATTAATTAGAATTTTATTTTTCACCATAGTGAATACTTATTGACATTCAAGATTTATCAAATCAACATTTTCTCTGATAATTTTAGAGTTTGTGAAACTCTAATATCTTCATAATTTCTACTTAAGAAAAGAACAAAATCTTTTTAACCATTACACCAACCTTAATTTTGAGATTCTAACCGACAATATAATACCCATATATGGCACTGATCCAATCCATTATTGTGGCAATGTCATTGTCTGATTGTCATTCAAATAGAAATAAGTTTTTATTTATTTATTTAATCTAAAAATATCTTCGAATGAGTTTTTATATATTTAATTGTTTTTTCTCTATCAATATTTAATCGTATCATTTCAGCTTGATGTATTTAAATAAATTATTTTCCTCATACTAATGACTTGTATAATTAACAAAACCTAATAAATTAATCCAAATTAAGATTTGCTTATTTTTTCTATCTTTAGTTTTTGTTGCCACCGATCTGTTCTAGTTCAACGTACCTGCAGAAATTATTGAGCTGTGGACCAAGACGATGGACATAGCTCTAACATGTATGGCCATGTAATTGGTATAACGTGACAAAGGAAGAATTGACATCAATGATTTCATAAAATGACATATGCAGTGACGGGAAATGGATGCTGAAAGCTGCCGGCTGATGTTCTTGAGAGGAGAAAGAGAGAATCTTTCATTTGAAAATGGAGTCCATGGAAGGATCATCGAGATGAAATGTGGGATAAAAGGTGCTCCCTTTGGAGGAAAAAGAATACTAGCTAGCCCACAACATCGAAGGCAAAGCTTGCTCATTTTTTTAAGGCCACTTTAGCATTATTCCTTTCTTTAATGTCCTCACTAAGCATAAAGGAGTGAAAGTGATCTTCAGAAACCAGTATTCTTTTGCATAATTAGCACAAATATTGCTTCATCTCTCCCCTAATCAGAACATTATTTTATGTGAATGACTTCATGGGATTTTGGACAAGATATAAAGAAAGATTGCAAACAGACTTACTCTCTTACAGTTCATGTTGGATATCAAAAGTAGCTTCAGTTTTGTCATTCCAAGTCTGTCAAAAGGCAAAAAAAACAGACTTACTCTCTTACAGTGCATGTTGGATATTGAAATCATGAGACCTCCGGCTAATAATAATTTTATGCTGTTCATGGTAATAATAAATATTTTTGGATTTATTTAGGAAAGATAATTGGAAACCACGTCCCTTGGAAGACAGGAGGGAACAGGGCAGGTGGCGAGGCATGATTTCGTGCATCTGCATGCAAGCCAAAGGTTCTCTGTACCCTTATAAGTTATATATATATATATATATATATATATATATATATATATATATATATAGGTTATGGCACAAGACATGGTGATTAGCCAAAGGTTTTTTTATGTTTGAAACTAGTTAAACCAGTTCGAGGAGGTTATATATGGTTTAAACATTGATTTGGAGGGTTAATTTTCTTCATAATTATAACAATTAAGGATCTTAGAAGCTTTCTTTTATATATATTTTCTTGTATTTAAGCAAAGCCTGAAGCAAGTTTTCATAATTATGTTGCTTTCTGTTATTTAGTATGAAAATATACACAATTTTATAATCAAATTGATGGGTCAAATAAAGACCTATACGGTCAAGCTATTGAACCAAGAAAAGTAAAGCATCAACACGTCCATCAACTTATTCTTTATTGAATATTATAAGTACATCTTTTGATTTAGGCACAATTTTTTCTAAGAACATTTTTTATAAAAGACAGCAATTTCATCATTAAAACACTGACAATTACACATTCAATTATCCAGACATGAAAAGGTTGTTGGAGTTTGGACTTGTAATTTAGGCAAAAGTTCAAAAATAAAAACAAAGAGAATATTAGAGGAGCAAAAGTTAAGGATTGGTTAAGATTACAAAAGTTAGAGAGAAAATTTTGATGATCTTATGGCCGTAAATTCATCTATCCTTAGACTTGATTGGAACTCCTTTGTACATTTGTACCTTATCCTTCAAAGCATCTCTTCTTGGCCTTGCCACCTTATTGTTAGGATCAAAGAGCAGCACTTCTTCGAATGCCTTGAGAGCTGACTTCAAGTCTTTCTTCTTTTCATAGGCATCACCAAGATTGTTCCAGGCTGTTACATACCCTGGTTGAAGCTTCACAGCAGCTTCAAATTGCTTGATTCCCTTGTCAAGCTTCCCATCAAGAATATAGCTAACACCAAGCGCATTGTAAACCTGTTCAAACATTTGAGAGGTTAAAAGGAATTTGTCGTCAAATTCATGCATGTAAAGTGATACCATACTGGTGCAAAATATAGACTGGAGCACTCCCTATCTTATTTTTATTGCTCAAAAGTAAAACCCTGATCTTAATTAAGTCCTTATTTCTGATCTCCTAATCTTTGTTCACAATTTTCCAAACTAGATTATAACAACTTTCTCCTTTTGTCAGTGTTAGATACGGTCAAAGGGTTGCAGTGGTGAGCTGCGATGATTTATAAATTTCCAAAACACAAAAAAGCAACATTAAACCATTCGGTAGATGTTTTTGTAGACCACAATCTAAACATATGAACTTGACCATCCAATATGATTAAGCATATAAACTTTTCCTTTCCCTTTCCCTTTTTTAATCAATGAGAGCATAAAAATGATGTTGCTAGGCATCTCTCCTAAGACAACACATGCATGTTAGGTCGAACAAGATGCAATTACCCCAAGGCAACAGCATTCCTTGATGCTTGCAAAACAGGAAGGAACAAAGATACAATCATACCTGGGCAAGATCTTGATCCTCACCATCCCACTTCTCAATTGCCTGAAGTAAATATTTAGTAGCAGCCGGGTAAAATTTTCTCCTCAGCATTACTGCACCGAGTTCAAAAAGTCCAGTTGCAGAGGCATCACCGCTTCTTACTTGCTCCTGGAATTAAAAAGGGCAAACACAAAACAATAATAAGATTGTATTCTACTACGAAATACAGATGGCCAATGCCCTCTATCAAACAGCGGGAGGACCAAATGGATCTTTTTCTTTTCAAAAAGCGTTGACCTCTCCATCTAAAGATCTAATAATCTCCAAGATGGCTTTGTAATAAATGTCTGTTTCAGAAGAGAGTAAAATCCTCGAAAAGCATAACACAGATTACAAAGAAGAACTTGCCTGCAATTCTTTAGCAGAAAGGTCGAGCTCTCTACGCATTAGAACTTGACGAATCACAAAGAAAGTTCCAACCCCTAGCAAAGCTAAAAGTAAAAGAAGATAAGAGAGCTGGATTCCCAATTCAAATAACTCCCCAACCTCATAAAGTGCATCTGGTTTGATACTTTCTCCTGCATGTGCCACTTGTACAGAAGTTAACAATGAGATTTGTCCAAATGAGAGTGCAGACACAGAAACTATCACTCTTTTCATGCAAGCATTGTCCTCAATGTTCTGAGGATTCCTCGAGGGTTCTGCATTACAGTTATGATATTAAGAAGATGGGATACCAAAAGAAAAAACAAAAGAAAATTAGTAAGCAAAAGGCAAATAGCATGTCCAAGAAGCAGCTGATGTTGCTATCATTTGCCTATAAATAGAGAGATCCTTCTTCCCACTAATGGCTAATTTAAGGGGAAAAACCTTCAGGCTGCTCTTGTTGAGGAGTCCAGACATGATGAACTCCAATATAAACATTTTCTTCTGATTAGCTGAGAGCAGTATATTATCAAGCTTAGCTAGTTCATAAATTCATGGTTTGACTACGTTATAACTCATATGAAATAGAAAAGAAAAGGTAAACAGTGAGTTGGCATCGTTGAGCGTGCAAATCAATCACCAAACAATAACCATTGTTTTTATGATGTTCTTTGATGCCTCAATTTGGAAAGTGATATAGGGTGGCAGGAAGCAGTCACTGGAAGGGTAAGAATAAGCCAAGGATAAAAATCTGCAGAACTAGATTTGTAAGTTAGGAATGGAAAACATAGTATGGAAAGCAACAATGCTAAGGACCAAAGTTATCAACAGAACAAGATGAAACATGCGTGTGTGAGAATGAGCGCGCATGTGTAGCAGTGTCCATTATATTTCAATTAGGAATACCTAATCTTGAAGAAATTATCAATTCCTGATTACTCAGAATCGTGCCCACCACTTGGAGAACATTTTGTGCACACAACCGCGCGCACACATGTCAAGATGCATGTCGTATATTGATTCCCATAATGAATCTTTCATCACCATGATTATGTCTCAAACAAGATTGGTATATCTGGATCATTATTCAGTTTGCTCAAGACATAACAACCAATAATAGGATGTTTCAAAAGGATCCTTACTGTTAAGTATAAGGGTATTCTGCCAGCTCTTAATAAAAATCAAAGCAAGGAGTGGTTTAAAGTAACAAACCAGATAAATGATTATAAAAGAACAGTACAAAATGAGGATCTGAGGATGTTGACGAAACTCCTACATTTGATGTATGAGATGTGTAGCATCTGCTACACATAAATTTAATTTAGCCTCTAAAATCAGGGTGAAATGAAAAATCAAAGTGAGAAGAGGGAATACTCTCAGTACTCGGTGAGCTAGAGGATACCATTAGTGACTCCTTTCCATGTATCTGCCTTCACCCACAAGAGAATGCAAAATGAGTGATGAAAAATGTACATCACCTTAAACAAGAAGATTCTGTTAAAAATACATAAATTAACATAGAAAGATAATGAAAATCATTCTGCAGATTCACAGCATAAGACACAGAAGAAAGGGAGGAAAATCATAACTTGTAAAGAAAAATGTTTCTCCAGACTGTTTGGCTGTGGGCAGATATATCAGATATCAAAACACTTGATTTGAACTGGCTGACCATGATTTTGGTTACACACATAGTGTGAAAAAAACATTGTTGCAATAGCCAGCTTTTATATGATTAGGTAACAATCTTTACCTAAGGGAATGTAACTTATGAAATGAAAGCAGGATATGTTGAAGATGAGAGCCCCTGAGAGCTACACCCAATTTCTATAATACAAAAATATGTACTGCATACCTATATAAAGTACAGATACAAAGTACAGATCAGTCAAGCCTGAATTAGAAGAAAAAATGTTTCTCATGAAAACAAAGTTCTGGTCATCCTTCTAAAGTTCTTCTCTTCCGCTCTTCCCGTATAATTCATATTGAGCATAAGGCTGTAGTTTTCTCCAATCCTGAATCTGTTATACCGCTATAAATTCAAGCTCAACTTGTGGCAACTAGAGCCATTGCTAGGGAGTATTCAATTAATTCACTCCAGTCCAAGAGAAGGCTGATAAACATTATGATCAAAGTTCCATCTTCCGAGGAAACCTTTGTTAGAAATTTGTTTTAAAAAACATGGTCAATGGGCACATTTGAGTCCAAATTAAAAGTGAAGACCACTCAATTTTAGGGTTAAAACTTTATTGGAAATTATTCTCCAACAAAAGTTCTTTAACATGGAACACTACTATGATTAAAATGAATTGTGAGTGAATGAGAAATTGATATAAAAAGACTTTGGTTGGTATGTTTTTGTGAAACCCAAAACCATTTATCCCACAATGGAAAAATACAAGATTTTCTTGTAGTTTATATAGCGGGAAGTTGAAGAGTCATAAATGAGCCTAAAACAAAGTGGATTTGGGCTTAAGCCACACGTGCTCTTGCTTGGCTCAGGAGAATAACTATAGCTTAAGCTTGCTTTCTTCAGCAATGCAAAAACAAGTCTTATGACAAACTCAACTCTACAAGCAAGTCAATCCCTCATGGAAATGAGGCTCAGTTCTCCTCAGAATTAAAAACAAATTAGGTGCTCAATAAGAAGGGGTTTGGGGACGCAGAAAGCTAAAATGACATGAAGAAAACAGAAAGGGTAAGACTATTATCTTGACATCAATACCTGAAGATTTCTTTGTGCAAGTTCACTAATAAAACAAAAATGTGTAAGAGTATTCAAGTCAACTGACATCAATAAAATTTCGGCCAAATACAAAATCGACTAAGATGTTCCATCAATAAATGTGTTATACACTGTATTCCCAAGAAGAAGACCATACATTCAAAACCTAACCACCCTTTGCCAACTACGAATTCACAAAGCCTATATTGCACCTTCAGTCCAAAAGAAGAGTATAAGCTTTAACATCAAATAGTGTTAAGGAAAACAGAAGTGTTGATTAAAACAGGCTATGGAGATAAACAGAGCAAATTTCTTTGGGAAATTCTGATGAAGAGATTCATATTTGATGAAAACCATGAACTCAGAAAATTCAAATATAGCCACTATCGAAGCAAAGAGATTGTTGGAATACATACCTGGAAATTATTAAACTGAGTGGCATTCAGTCCATGGCCTGCCCTAAAATTTGTCAAATCTGGTGGACTATAGTGCTGAAAAAGGGCCTGAAAGGATGTGCAAAAATTTCCCAAGTAATATTATTTTCATATCAATAATTCTATATGTTAAAACTCACATTAAAGAATTACTCCATTATCATGGCATGTTCAAACAATAACAATATATATTTACCAACATAATTCAAGACCTAATCATGTCAGCTTTCAAGAAAGACTAAGAAATGCTCTAATAGAAAAGGAAAAAAATAAAAGATGAAGAAAGTGAAAACATTTCAACTTTGAGAAACCAGGATACTTTAAAAAAGGATCTGGAAATATGGTACCTGAAGAGAGAGCTTGTGGGGCCTAAACTTGAGAGACCCAAATGGTAGGAGAGAGTGAGGATGCTGGTGGAGGTGTTGTAGAGGTGGAGATGATGAGATGGTGGTTTGGAGAAGCATATTTCTTTGATTTCACTGTGTATGGGAGATTTCTTTGGAGCAAGAACTGCTTTGTGTGTTGCCTCTGTCTACGTTTATGTGAATTTGAGTGTTCTTTTGAACATGTATGTACTGTACTCTCTACAGAGTTCGTTGGTGGTTCAAGATAAAAGTTCTCTTGTAGAGTGTCAACTGACAACAAAAGAAGATAAGGCCGCGCTTGGTTTCTTTTCATTAAAAGGGGGCCTCTTCAAGAAATAGGAGCCTCTCTACTCTTCTCTTATTTATGTTCTTTTTCTATGACTAAAAAATAAGGCATAGTTCTTACCATGATTTTGATTTTTGTTTTTTGCTCTACTTTCAGATAAAACTGACATAAGAAAGCTTTAAGAAATCGAACCCAAAAATGCACACATTCTCTTCAAAAACTGTAAATTTCATCTGTGACAAAAAGAAAGATAAAAAGATTGCCATCTTACAAAAAGATGAATTAAAAAAAGGCATAGAGATCAAACTAGGGCCAAATGTTAGAAGCCGTAGCCATTGAATTGTCATCATTTCAGAAGGACAAAGTGATAGAGAATTCGTATTGCACCCGCACGCACTATTGCATTTAATAAAAATTACAGTTCTCTTTGGAAAATTATAGACTGAAATGGGGTCCTAACTTCCCAAAACCACAATAGAGTTGTCCTTGGTAAAAGAGACAGTTGCCTTCCATCATTAGAAAACTGCATAACCTATAGACTGTCTTTCCAATACAAGAATGTTGTTTAACTATATAGCTTGCAATCCTGTTGAGTTAACCTTCTCCTGTGTGCCAAGTAGCTAAGAACATTGTGTCTCAGTGGAGTGGGGGAGGGCACCAAAAAAAAAAAAGACAACACCGGCTGTACATTGCTGGAGTAGCCATGTGTGGAACCACAGATGCAACAGCCACTTCTCTATACACCATAATCATGCTACTGCAGCTCTCTTGCATATGGGGCCGTGGTCTTCACCATACCAGTTGCTAAACTATTCGTTTTCAAGCTCACTGTTTGCTTTACTGAGACATTATGACTACCTGATATAAGATTTCTGACATAAAGCTATCTGTTTAAGCATTATATATGTGTTAGTAGCAACTTCTGAAAGTTCTATTCTTTTTCCTCCCATCTCTTTGTGTGTTCTCCCGTTTCTAGATTTTTCACATTCAAACCATCCATACCATGGCTGTCTTCTTGAATATCAGGACGTTTGTCAGTGATACTGGTGAGATGATCTTCAACTCATCGTATTGAAACTTCAAAGCTTACCAATGGGGGCTTAATCAATTTTAGAATGTGAACCACTTTGGTAGGTAGGTCTTTTGCTTTGTTCCAACAACTTGAAGAAGTTGGATAAAATAATTGAATCATTGCATCTGTCTCTTTCAACCAACCATTCCTCTTTTAGCTGAACATCAACGTCCCTGTATGAAAGAATGATCCATGGTCATCAAGAGCTAAATACAATAGACAATGATGCAATGAGAAAGAAGGGAACCTGAATCTGTTCCTTTTTTGTTGCAATGACTATGCAGCAAGAAACACCAAGAACTAGGAATATGTGTATGAAAATTAATTTATGGATATATGAAGGAAACAAACCACCTCCTCAGTGCAAGAATTTCATAATTCCTTCGCAGGTAATCAGAATGCTTTGTTAAGGCATCTTGAGCGTATTTTTTACCCACAGTTCGTACTGCTGCTGCATCTAGTAAATTTTGTAATGAACCATGCTTTTTCAATAGCTTTAGAGCAGTCTTTCGACCAAATCCAGGAGCCACATTTTGTATCCCAGGTACACCATCAACCTCATCACCCATAATGCATCCTACACAATTAATACCAAATAGAAAAGTTATGGGCAGCTCATGTAGAGAAGTAGAAGTAGATTGCACTAAATGCTGAGAAATAGAGTGACGCAACTTGTGTTAAGAACATAATCCCCCACAAAAGTGACAGCACTTGAAACTTTCCTCTATATTGTCAACTCTTTCCTACAGTCGAGGAAGGATCCTTATCCTTGTCTCTTCAATTAATAACATCATGCTAGTCAAAAAGATTAACAACTGTGCTAAATCAATAGGCAATGAGTAAGTGCTATAAAGCTGCAAAACCTTTATTGACAACATATGCACATAAAAGTACAGAGCTATACAAGATATATGTTGAACACAAAGCAAATCTCATAATTTTTCTTATTATCAAAAATTAAAAGAAAAAAAAAAATAATTCTCACACTTACTAAAGCTCAGATCAGAGCACGGATCACAATTATACTGAGAGATGTAGTGCTTTAGGGTGTAGAAGGACCATCTATTTAACTCTGCAATAGGCAAAACAATCTGTACATCTTCAGAAATAAGCTGCTTGAAATCTTTATCAGGAGAGGCAATAACCACTTTATGTCCATTTTGTAGAACTTGTCCTGCAAGTGTCGCAACAACATCATCTGCTTCATGACCTTCAATTTTTACAACCTGCACAAATCTATTGTTGTCAATTTTTACAGAAAGGTGATCTCTCAGACAGTTACAATAAACCATTTTGTTCTCAAAAGTAAATTTTTTTGTGAAATGATGGTAATTTTTTCAAACTCGAACGTGAATTTCTCATGATGGTGATTGAAAACCAACCTATTCACATATATTTGTTTACAGGAACGGAGGAGATCTAAATTTTTATATCTTAAATTCAGATATATATTGAGTCGGCCATTCTTGGATGTTAAGTCTAGACATCCATATAAAATGCAAATGATACTACACATAAACCAGCACAATTTCTATGAGCATTACTTTAGAAGACAACAGTGCTACAATCATGCAGTATGCAATCTGTAAGCATACAATTAATTTTAAATACCTGAAAGTAGGTAACTTTAAATATAGAATGCTAGAAACAGTTAACCAAGGTTCACCTACTGGAACATTGCATTTTGTAAGAACATCCATGACAACATGAGACCTTTCAGCAGGATATTTTTGCGGTGCTGATGATTTTCTTGAGAATTTCCTCCTGTGTGCTTTATACGAAGGTAACAACTGTCTACGATGCTCACTTCCTCCATCTCCATCAAGAACCTGTAAACCAACACAAAACAACTATTTCTAAGCCCAAGCAAGCTATAATAAACCAAGAGAAGGTTATCATGATAAATTATTTTTTGATAACTTCCAATCAGAGTATATCAAGTAAGAGAACCAATCTCAAAAGAGTAAATTTCTAAAAATTCACAATTTGGGACCATATATGGATAAATCCAAGAAATGTTCTTGGTTATGAAGGCACCTAGCTTATACATACATTTGGAAATGTAACAAGTCATTCCCTCTCAACAAAGTCATCCACAGGAAGTCGCAGCCATTAGGCTGTATTACAGAGAAAGTGAGGTATGTAATTTCCTGCTTCCCTACACTTTTCTTGAGGCACCTCCTGTTCTAGAACACAAGCTTTTACAAAGGAGAAGCAAGAATTCCAAGTATATCATGCTATGCAACATGCACCATCTTTTCACCCTAGACCCAGATTAATGCAAACTTGTCACTTAACAATTCAGACACATCTTTGTGTTCCAATGCTTGAAAACTAGATGAGTTTGAAATTTACAGTGAATTTTTTTTTCCAAAGTCTAACATATGCAGCAATGAATCTAGAAGACCAAAAAATTGACACTTATACAAATTTAATCAAAACAGTTACTTTAAAATCTCAAAGGATTTTATCAACAACATTTATTATTCTGATTATCTGGGTCATCTGCATATCCCTCTATCAGTCAATAAATTTGCAAGATACCCTCTTTCTTTAACAATATCCAGTAACTTTCACTGAACAACAATCTCATTTTCACATACAACCAAAAGTACTACTACCATATATGCAAAAAATCAAAAGTAAGAAAGAAAAGGAAACTCACAGCAATAACAGGGTCAGTGAGGCTAACTTGAGAGAAGAAAAGAGAAATCCAGTGAGCAAAAGAATGCAAGCTAGGTGTACTTCCTGCATAACAAAGTGGGTTCACGTCCAAAAAGAATACCCTTTTCTTGCTTGCTCTCTTCTCCTTGTTACTCCCACAAAGTTCACTCCTTGGCCACAATTCCTCACCAATGGTGTCATGAGAAGAAGAAGAAATGGAAGCAAAAACAGCACCAAGTTTCCTTTTTGTTGTTTCCCTTGGTTTCTTTCTTAGATTCCATGTTGAGATGGAAGCAGAAGGGTTAAAAGTGAGAGTGGGTTTGATGTGGAGATTGGCGGGCATGGCGATCTCTACCATCTTCATCATTGGTGTTGGCGTTTCACTGCTAAACTAGAGCTAGCAATAGTGTTGACAAGTAGGGAACTTATCTTGTAAGGTTTTTCCAAGGAGTTTTTTCATATTTTCAAATAGGTTTTTTAATTATTAACAAGTTAAATTGGATAATTTAGTCTTTTTAATAAATATAAATACTATTTAAAAAAAGATAATTGAAAACATATGTTATTCACGTGACAGCAAGCGAGCATGAGAATATCCTGTTTATTTTTATATTTTAAAAAAATTAAAAAAAAATTATTTTTTTATTTTAAATTAATATTTTTTTTATGTTTTTAGATTATTTTAATGTGCTAATATCAAAAAATAATTTTTAAAATATAAAAAAATATTATTTTAATATATTTATAAATAAAAAACACTTTAAAAAATAACTGCAACCATTTTCAGTACAATCATCTAACTGATCACAATTTCAAGCAACCCGTCTTTGCAAATGGGAAATGCAATTTTTAATGATTTGTTGTTTTATATTAAAATTTAGAAGAAAAAAATGGTTGGCAGAGAGAATTCATAGTAATATTTTTTTTTCTTTCAACAAAAAATAAATGAGAGATAATATAATATATTTCATAAAATTCATTAGTCATTACGAGATTGATCGAGAACAATTTGATTTTTTTATCTTCTAAATGCATAGTGTCTATATTACCCTTAAAAATAAAAAAATTTAAAGAATTGATCAGAGATAACTTGGTATTTTTATATTTTATATGCACAATGTAAGACTATATTTACCTTTACAAGCAAATTTTGTTAAAAAGTTGATAGGAGGCAATTCGATATTTTTAAATACCATATTATTCTTAAAAACAAAATTTGTCGAGCATGCATCTAGGAGCTTTTTTATATTTTCAAATTGGTTCTTTAATTATTAACAAGTTGACTAGGGTAATTTAATCTTTTGACAAACATAAATATTATTTTTTAAAAAACAATTGATGGTGTATGTTAGACACGTGCCAGCAAGCAAGCAATTCTCATGCCTTTCATTATGCATGCATCATTGTCCCACTTCTAAACACTGCCTTACAAAGTGGTGTCGGAAGCATCTTGTCGCAATCTTATTGTTGATGCCGCACATGTAAATGGAGGAGCAGTTGTTTGGCTCCGATAGACTTTTTTCTTCTCCTTGCCAAAAATAAAAATGTTATTTTCTTATCTAATTTGATCATCATTCTTCTTATTTCTATTTATTATATTTTTTTATTGATTTTTTTCTTTAATTCCGCCCCTCATCATTTGGTTTCATTTAATTTTTATGTCAAATTTAATCCTCATTCTTTTGATTATTATTTGTTTATTTTTTTTCCTATTCCTAATTGAATTTTGTGATCCCTCAACATTTGATTTCAAATTATTTTTATATCAAGTTTAGTCCTCATCCTTTTTTTTTTTGGATTCTTTTTTCATTGTATTTTTTTTTCAATTTCATCACTCGGTATTTTATTGATTTAAAATTTTGCTTCTTTATTTCTTAGGATTTGCCTTCAATAGGGTTGGTCTCGGGCTCATGATTAGGGTCAAGGGTTTTTAAGGTTAACACAGGTTGACTTTGGTCTTTTTTTTTTATGTTCTTTCTTTAAAATTGATTTTTTTTTCAATTGCTTCCTTCAACATTTGATTTATTAAAAATTGGTCTTTGTGTTTTTTTTTTCACTTTCCTTTCTCTGGGGTTATCTCAATCATGTGCCCAAGGTCGTAACGTTAGCAAGTTAACTCGGGTTTATTCAGATTTTTTTCATTGATTTTTATTATTATTATTATTTTCAATTTCTCCCTGCAATATTGAGTGGTTTGATAATTGAGGTTCATAGTTTTATTCAGTTTACTTATGATGAACTTTATAGTTTTTTTACGTTGTTAATTTTTTTGTCAGATTATTTATTGTCATTGCATTTTCTATCTTATTATTTAAATTAGCTTAACTTATTAAATTCAGTCGAGTCAATGACTCATGACTCATGTCTCATTTTTATTTTTATTTGCTTTTTTAAAAATGTCTGTGTTGCCTTAGCATCTTGTTTTTTACCTTGAAAAAAAAAATGAGTCGGCCTACAGCATAACACTGGTCCCCTATCTAATAGAGTACTAAGCTATATAAATTCAATTAGATAGTGTTTGGTTAGTGTTCCGACATAGAAAAAATAAAGACAATGAAGATGTATTTGGTTGAAGAGACAAAAACATAAAAATAAGTCTAATCTTAGTACAAGTTTGAGGTGAATTTATGTACTTCTAAAACAAGAGGTGCAAAGAGGATATGTCTCTAGAAGTAATATTATATTTTTCAAACTTGTCCATCTAAAACATGTAAGGATAAAAGTAGTTATTAGTATAGTTTTAAAACTCAACTCGATGGTCAACCCAGGGCAATGATCAAATCATGGGTCGGGAGGGTCAACCCATTAAAAAACATTAAAAAAGGATTAAAACAACATTGTTTTGACAAAAAAATCAAAAGAATCAACATGTTTTTTACCATGGTTTTGATCGGGTATTACCCTAGATCGCGGGTCAACCTAGGTTTTTGATTGGGTCAGGCCGGGTAAATCTTTCTTCTATTTTTCTTAAATCCAGACCAGTTCATGCCGGGGGTCAACCCTTCAAGCTAGTCTAGATTTTATAATTATGGTTATTATTAATTTCAACACTTAATATAAACTAATGTGAAAAAATATATACTTATTTTTTAAAATATGTAAGATTTAAATTATGTTAATTAGATATAAAGATAAATAAATTTTGATTGATAATTGTGTTGATTAAGAAAATTGTTGAATTCGGGTCATCGTCGATTATGTTATTGTTAGGGTTTCTTAGGTTAATTTAGTGATTTTATCGAATTATATATAAATTATGTTAATTACCATGAAATACATCAATTGAATTGATAATTTTTTTTTATGGAGAAAATTGATGAATTTTGGTTTCTACTGATTATGTTATGGTTAGGGTTTCATTGAATAAACTTTTATTAAAATTATGTACCTTGATCAATTTGCGATATTGATAAATAAAGCTTGGGTTTAGTTGTGTTGTTTGATAGAATATCTTCTAGTTTTGAAATATTATGCTTTTATAGTGGTACTATTGTTAATACATACAATGGTATCACTTATAATTAAGGAAGTAACGAGTTCTTAATTGTTATATTATATGTGTCTCTTATAGAGATATCTAGATTATTATATGAGCGAATTGGTTGGATCTATTTAAAATTCAAGTTGAAATTACTTGGGAGAATGCAAAATAGGATGAGTCCAACTCATTATATAAATATATCTATCTCTAGTAAAAGCAATGTAAATTTAATGTTTGTTTTAACCATTAATAATTGATCACAAATTCTAGAGTTGTACTTAAATAGTAAACCTAGACGAGAAAACTCTTATAAAATGATATTTACTTAAGTGCCAAGTTACACTTGAAGGACCATATAAAAATCACAAATAGTTAGTATCTTTGGTTTAATTGATAATACAGTGAACCTAACATCGACATTTGCTTCATATTTTTATGAAGAATCCAAACCAAATGATAACAAAAATGACTATCATATTGATAGAGTTGAGAAACATAAGAATGATAAGTAGCCACTAAAACAATTCATAAGACCTTTCACTCCTGAATTTAAGGATGTGAGTGGGTATGCCTAAGCACATGCAATGATTGGGATTTAAGTCGTAGGAATTCAAGCATATCAGGTGATGAATTGGAGGTTGGAAAAAATTTAAAAACAAGTTTAAATATATTACTATAGTTAAGTGGTGGTATATTAAGAGTACAAGGTGCAACGTTTAACTAAAACTTATGTGTAGTTATAATGCATTTAGGAACCAACCTATAAACAGTATTTGCGTCGAGATTATCACTAAATATCTTATTCATTTGATATCTCAAAATTAAAAGGGTCACACATATATCAAAACCCATTGGTTTTGTAAAGCCACAGTTAGATGTACTCAAATCTCACTGTTGAGGTGATTTTGATAATTGTGAGAGCCAATTTAAATACAAGTGTTACAAATATTCAAGTTATTACAGGTAGGGATTATAAGCATTATGTTTCATATTACAAGGCGTACGTAGCTAAACAGGAAATACTAGAGTGGTTATTTACTATGCATGATGAGTCCATTCAAATATTGTTAGAATTCTATTAGCTCTCAAATAATCAAACTTGGACTGAGATTATAAAATGGTTTATGTCAATAAAGACATTTTTTATAAAGTATTTTGAGCATTTAAAGCTTTAGTTGATGAGTTTCAATACTAACATTCTTTGATTGGTATTTACAACACTCACCTATATAAAAAGTACAAGGAAAAATTGTTGATTATAATTGTCAATGAAGTGAATAATAGGGTTTATCCATTGTGTTTTACTATGATAAAAAAGAGACAAACAATAATTGGACATGATTTCATGGAACATATATTTCTCGAGCCAATAGGGAATCATTGTTATTATCTGCGACTCTTTACTAATAACTTTAACACTAGGTTAAAAAATGTTGTCTTTTAAAAATATGTTGTATGAGATGTGCTAAAAACCTTTAAAATAGAAGTTTGATAATTTTCATAATAATCTAGTTAAGAAAAATAATGTGATTAGATAATGGCTAAAAGTTGAACCTAAAAAGAAATGGTAATGCAAATCTCATGATCATTTAGTCACATAACTCACAAGCAAGAAAGACAAATATCAAAAAGTCAAATAATCAAGTTTGAATAGGGTGTGACACAAAGATTACTTTAGCCAAAACATCAATATTATTGGAATGAACCTCTACCTAATGAATATTAATTCATGAATAAAAGTATAAGAAAGACTTCATGAAGATAATTGTTTTTTGATAAGTCAATTAAGTTCTTTAGAAAACCAAAGAATACAAGAATACCTCACACTCATAAGAAATATTATTTTGAAATCAAAGTCTGTAAAAAAAAAACCTAATATAAGCTAAATAATCTTATTTATAATAGGTAAAAAAAGTCATAAACATGTCTGGAAAAATAATAAAAGAGTATTAGTCCAAATAGAAAAAAGAATCTCAAATCAATTGGAAAAATAATGCAATTCTTGCATAGTAAATTATGGACCTTATTTAAAGGCATTCATGATATCTGATTGATCTAAAATTGTAGAACAATATAAATCAAGGCCTCTGAAAAAACTTCGGATAAAATTTTAGCTTGATCCAATGGTCAGATTAAAAATTATACTTGTTAGTATAAAATTATGCATTACTTTAACCTTTTAAAAAAGCTTGAAAATCTTTGTAATAGTTCATGCCATTTGTTTCCTTATACAATATGAAAACTCTTAAAATACTCTATCAAAATATCATTGTAATGTTAAGATTAATTATTCAAACAAGGTTGCCATCATAATGTCAATCCTAAACCCAAGTTGTGGAAGAATTAGACCCTTCTTACACTTGAATTAGGTTTATTATGGGCTAACCTATAAGTGTTGTAGCTTTATTGAAGTTAGCCTTGGCCTAAATATGTTGAATAAGCCAATTCAATGCCTTCTTTAACTTTTCGGCCCTTGATTTAGTGGATCCTTTGTTGGTGGGGTTGTATGTATCATTTTATTTCTCCTTAAAAAGTTTTGACTTTAAATCATCACCTACATTAAATAAAAAGAGATCATAAATATTAAAATAGCACTAACACCAAACTTATATGGTAGATCTATTTTGTTGGCAGTGTTATTGATTTTATCAAGGATGTTGAATGACCCATCTCCTCAGGGGTCAAATTTTAGTTTTTAATGGGCTGAAAACCTTTATTTGTGCATACGCATTCAAGCCCAATCATCGGGTTAACAGATAACTTGTTTGTGTTTTTTCTTCACTTTGAATGCATAAACACAAATTTTCTTCTCTCTTTGTTGTCATACACTCTTACATAATGTTGTTACCACATGTGCTTTACGATTACCATCCAAACTAACTATTTTATCAACAGGTAAATAAATCAAATCCATGAGTGTTAAAAGGTTAATATATATGCTCGAGTATACATGATGCACATGTTTGAGGGTCTCATATTCATAGGCAATGTATACAATACAAAGCCAATATTCTTTTTAACACTCATTGAGGACTTTTGGTCCATTCCTGACTATAGTTGGGGGGGCATGCTTGCATATTTATACCAGTAGCTATGGGAAACATGTATTAAAAAAAGAAATATAAATAGTCATGTATCTATTATTATTACAGGTATAATTATTTTAAATATTTTCTAATGAACAATGTCCTTTGTTAGTGTTAATTTCTTTTTAAATACTAACTTAGAATTGTCAATGTGAATACATGTATAGGTCATAGGAGCATCTTTATATCGATCGTCCAAAGATTTTGGGGAATAATATGTTTGATGTAGAGGCACTCTCTATAAGAGCTTGATAGTAATAAAATTTAAATTTTTTTTGAATAACACGTTCCATAAAAACAAATTATATGCAAAATTATACTAACTTTATGGTTTGTCATGTCAAATGACGTTGAGTTACACATTTCACTTTAAATCCTACTCACACCCATGAGCTTTACTTAAACAAATTAGACACACAATAACCTCACCAAATATGAGTTACAAAATTATTTTTATTTGTTACATGCCATTATTTTTTAGTCTCAAATTATTTTCTAATATATATCTTTCATGTCTTGGTGGTTATATGGATGTCTTACACTAAGGATATGAATATTAGCAACTTCACCAATTTATCGAGAGGGAGATGATTTGTTGCTAGCCCATCCACAAGTTAGATAAGTTGGGGTTGTATAGGCTGGTCCATAAGCTGAGGTGATTATTAGATATAATTAGATTATATATTTTAATGTTATAAGAATTATGAGTTTAGTTGAAATTTAATAAAATGTTAAGTGAATTTTAATTGTGTTGATTTTTATTTTTAAATTATATTGAGTGTTGAATTGTAATTTATTTGAAGTGTTGAATTGTGAATTATTAAGTTGATTTTTTTATGGTAACAAATTAAAAAATTAGAAAAACAGTTCTGTTTATTTTTTTTATGAGTCTCATACGACTTGTAAGTTATAAATATAGCATACGGCTTGTGAGTTGCATGTAATTTGCCATACAATACTATTTTTTTTAATTGTTTTCTAGGCTGTATTATTTGCCATATTTTTTTTTAACTATGCTATTTTTTTTTAATAAAAAAACTCCTTTTTCTAAATTAATTTCATCATTTGTTCTGGGTTGAGAAAAAGGCAAAAAAAGACAACTACCAAATGACTCGTCGTTGTTTTTCCAAACTACTAAAACCAAACACAAGACTAAAAAAAACATAAATAAAGTAAAAATCAAGTCTTGTGTTTCACCGGTAAGGTAGTTGGAGTTTGGAGTCGAAGTTGAGACCTCCGCCCTCTCTTTCGATGTTTCCAAGAAATCCATTCCTCATTTCTTAACAAAACCCAACCATTTGAAACAAATCACTCTACTCCCACTTCTCTCACACACAATGGCTCTCTTTCTCCAAACCACATTTCTTACTTCCTCCTCTTCTCTTCGCCAAAAACCCTGTCTTTCTTCCTGGGCTTCCCACATTTCCACTTCAAGAACCTGCACCCGCACCCGCGTTCATGCCAAGATCCGCGAAATCTTCATGCCTGCTTTGAGTTCTACTATGACTGAAGGCAAGATTGTTTCTTGGGTCAAGTCCGAAGGTGATAAGCTTTCTAAAGGTGAAAGTGTTGTTGTTGTTGAATCCGACAAGGCTGACATGGACGTTGAGACTTTCTATGATGGTTACTTGGCTGCCATCATGGTCGAGGAAGGTGGTGTTGCTGCCGTTGGATCGGCCATTGCTTTGTTAGCTGAATCCCCGGAGGAAATTGAAGAGGCTAAGTCTAAAGCTGCTTCTTCTTCGCCGGCTACATCTCCAGCCCCGGCGGCGGCGGCGGCTCCGGTTTCGGAATCCACCACTGGTTCTGGGGCTGTTGAGAAGGCAGTCGTGGTGACGCCACCGTCTCCGTCGGTGGTGGCATCGGCGGTGCATCCGGCGTCGGAGGGAGGGAAAAGGGTGGTGGCGTCGCCGTATGCCAAGAAGCTCGCGAAGGATTTGAAGGTGGATTTGGGGAGAGTGATAGGGAGTGGGCCTAATGGCAGAATTGTGGCCAAGGATGTTGAGGCTGCTGCTGCAGTGGCTGCTGAATTGGGTTCCCCAGCAGCGAAGGTTTCGGCGGCACCTGCTGTGCAGGCACCGCCCGGGATTGAGTTGGGATCGGTGGTGCCTTTTACGACGATGCAAGGGGCAGTATGTAGGAATATGGTGGAGAGTTTGTCAGTGCCTACATTTAGAGTTGGGTATACTATTACTACTGATGCACTTGATGCTCTTTACAAGAAGGTAAGCATTGTTATTGAGCCTTTTTTTTTTCTTTTCTAATCACAATTTAGGATGTTTGAGCTGGGATTTGTTTGTTGGTGATGTAGTGATATTTGGATGTTGCTGCTGCTTAAGGGTGATAATTTATGCTATATATGAGATGATGATCTATTGTGTTTTCTATCTACATTGATCAGCAGTTTAACATGGCTTTGTGTATTATACTTGAAGGTAGCATTTTTGTTTGATTTTTTTATCTTGCTTTGCTTCTAGATTGGTAAATTGTTTGTGATTTTTATAGTTTAGGATCCTGAAACAGCTTACTGCATTTGCATTTTTTTTTTTTTTTTTTTTTTTTTTTTTTTGAGAATGACGATAGAGGAGAACATAAATCGATACCTTGTATAGAGAAAGGTTTTATAGGGATCTCCCTTCAAACATGCTGTTCAAGTAAATTCGTGTTTACTTGATGCTTTCCAGAGGAAGTTATCAACTTGGTTAAAGAATTGTGAAGTTATGAGTGTTCAATAATTTAGGTTCAGCGATTATTCAGCAATTTAAGAACGGGTCTATATGGTATGTTTTGATTGTCTTGCACTGAATTCATTTGTCTGGTGATTCATCCTGACTGTCGTGCTTCCTGTTCTGTGCATTTCTAGGTCAAGTCCAAGGGAGTGACAATGACAGCATTACTTGCAAAGGCAACTGCACTGGCATTGGTCAAGCATCCAGTAATAAACTCTAGTTGCCGAGATGGTAATAGCTTTACATATAATAGTAGCATCAACATTGCAGTTGCTGTGGCTATTGATGGTGGCTTGATTACACCTGTGCTTCAAGATGCTGATAAGGTTCTTGTTATTCTGCTTTGGGCTGTTCCATAAATATTCTGGGTGATAAATCCTTGTTCATTTTTAGTGCTTTATTTTAATTCATGTATCAGGTTGACATTTACTCCCTGTCAAGAAAATGGAAGGAGTTAGTTGATAAGGCCCGAGCCAAGCAACTGCAACCTCAAGAATACAACACGGGTACTCTTACTACTTGCTCTCAATTCGTATTTTAACTATCAGAATATGTTTATCTGGAAAGCTTGGTGATTCATGTTCTGGTCATGCCATCCGAATTGCTTACAACAATTTATTTTGTTGCATAATGTAAGTCAATAGCTTATCAGCGTGCTGTCGATTTCCTAGGCATGTGAATCTTAACTCTTTATCAGGTTGTGGACTTTAGTAAGGATGCTTGTCTGTGGTTAAAATTAGTTCTAAATGGATTATTGTAACTTTAAAATTGATGGACTGGAATGGTAGTTTGAAGTAAAGCGTCAGCAGAGCTACTTTATGTATTTAAGCAACAACTTAGTTTCATAGGATTGTATGGTAGTTTCTTCACTGCCTTTCCCAAAGTTGGGAAGGGTTGCTTTTGCTAGGTTCACGATTCTTGATATTTGTTATAGTTTTGTGGTTCTCAATTTCGTGCAAGATTATGGTGGAGTGTTTTTTTATTTTATTATTATTACGTGTTTTCTGATGCTCAAAGTATTAATGTGTAATTCTGGTGCAAGATTCTTTGTTTGATGGATAGCCACAATTCACAAAACCATTATTGTATATAACGCCATTACAAACTGAAAGGGTTTCTGGATATTTTAATTCTAGGGTGACTATCCATTTCTGTCCATGTCGATAGGATTTGTTGCAATCTCTGATAATGTGGTTACGGTAATTTCTTTGATTTCTGTAGTTCAAAACCTTGATGTGATGAAGTTACCATGTGTTTCTCATTTGCTTTTCTCAGTGATTCATAGGCATGGCTGTTCTCTGGTTGCTGGTCTGTTTTCAATTGGATTAAACATGTTACCGTGATATTTCTCTATCTCATTTCATTGTTCTTGTGTGCTAATTTGCAGGCACTTTCACACTGTCTAACCTGGGAATGTTTGGTGTGGATCGATTTGATGCCATTCTGCCTCCTGGAACTGTAAGTGTTCCACTTGAATATAGAAATCAACATATCCGCCTGATCCTCTGCAAGAGGCCAGTACAGATAGTATGCTCGTTTTTAGTGATTGAATTGTGGTTTGGGTTTTTTGATCTGGATGGTTGATGCAGGGAGCAATTATGGCCGTCGGAGCATCACAGCCAACTGTTGTAGGTACCAAGGATGGCCGGATTGGTATGAAGAACCAGATGCAGGTAACGAGCTTGCCATATTCTGATTTTCTGAAAACATTATCTCTCTATGACAATTAGTTTAATTCGTATTTCTTGCACCGGAAATGCAATATCTACAGGTAAATGTTACAGCTGATCATCGTGTAATCTATGGTGCTGATCTGGCTGCCTTCTTGCAAACACTGGCAAAGATTATTGAGGACCCCAAAGACCTTACCTTCTAATTAAAATCCCAGCAGAAATCATTACTTCCTGAAGATTTCGTTTTACCTCTATTTCAAAGCTCATCCTCCTCTGGTAATCATTCCTTGATATCCATGGAGTTTACTCAGAAAGAGAAATGCAGGAGCTATCATCTCTGTCCAAAGTTCTATGTAGAACAGGAGCAGAATTTTGAAGATCAATTTTTATCTGGGTTTCATATATCACAAGTTTTTTTTTTCTTTTTTTCGATTTGTTGTTGTAGTTTTAAACATCAGTTATGTGGAACAGAAATGTGGTAGTCAATGTTCTCTCTTGGGTCCATAAAGTTGAGTAGATGGATTGATGGTTTTATTTGAAGAAGATTGCTATCTGGCGATCAGGAAGAAGCAGTTAGCATCAATTCTGATGTGCATCTTTCTCCTTCCCTTGCGCACAGTTTCACAAGTAAACAGCACTTGCCTAGAACTGCCAGCCACCATCTCTTGTCAGGCAGGTACAGATTAGCTTGAAAACTTGCAATGGTTCAGCAACTTACATGACCAGGGCTTGTTAGGCCGTGTTTTTTTTTTAAAAAAAAATGAATTTGTTCTTGTTTTATATTAATTTTTTTGGGTATTTTTTTAATTATATTAATATATTGATATTAAAAATAAATTAAAAAATATTATTTTAATATATTTTTAGATGAAAAATAACTATTATAATAATAAATATTATATAAAAGAATGGAGAATCTACAGATATTGGCAGAGCCAGTGTGCAATGTATTCTCTTTATATTTAATTGATGTTCTCCTTATCGGCAATTATGAATCTCAACTTAAATAATTTAGTAAATTAGTAGTTTGTATGCCATATTTGTTTATTTTAGCCATACTAATATTATTTTTAACTAGAATTATTATTTTTGTTTTATATTTTATAATTGTTAAAACAAGTTAATAAAAATATAATATATTTATATTTTATGTGATTAAAAGCTAAAAATATTATAAATTTAATAAAATTATATTCAAATTCTATTTAAAGATTTTAATAATAAAACATCAATTTCAATTGAATTTTCATAAACAGTTGTTTTTATTATTATTATCAAATTAGATACATAATAATTGAATTTTTTAATTAAAATTTAAATAAAAATTCATAATAATATTTAAAAATCATATCAAAACTGAAAAATAAAATTCTTATAATATTAAAGGGAGGATGACATAATTATGCTGATCAACTGTCGAACCCGAACTCGTGACCTCTAATTTTCATGTACTAACGCATAGTTTTGAAACCTAATTTGCCACGGCGGGTCGATCTGGAGCTAAAACCAGGCTGGATTTAAGAAAAAATAGAAAAAGAGAAAACCCTGGGTGACTCGGCGGGTTGACCGGCGACTCGGTTGACCTGGCAAAATCCGGTCAAAAATCTGGTTGTAACTTGTTGAATTTTTTTTTTATTAAAACGATGTTGTTTGATTTAAAAAAAAATAATCTAAATAATCTGGTCAAAACTCGAAATCCAAACCTCAAACCAGATCAGGTTTAAAAACCATGTAGTGACGTGCTCGTCTGTGACACTAATGAAAATAATAAATGCGCCCATAAGCTTTCTAATCCGTGATCTCTAGCCTGTAGTATGTGATAACCGACAAAGCTAAGACATGTATTTATTATCAACTAATTAATAAAATATAGTATTATCATAAAATATAGTATGGATCTTTACTATTTATATAAACAGTAAATCACTGTTTTTTTTTTATTATTGTATATAGATAAAAATTTAAACAAACTTGTGGTGATGCTCCAAGGGGTCGTAAATGAGGTTAGAAAAACTTGCTCTCTAACTTAATAAAGAAACGCATAAGAATTTAGTAAACTCACTCTCTTTGGAAAATCAAAATAGCAAAGAGTTGAATGATCTCGACATCCAATCTTAGCTCAATCTAGTAGAACTACTAGCTAGATGGTCCCTCACAATGTAAAAAAAGGTAGTTGGTCCGTCACAATGTAAAAAAAAATATTCATGTCATATTAATATTTTTAAAAAAATTAAAATTTAAATAATTAAAAGAGATTGTCAAGTTGTTAGAATAACAACCTGAAAAGCAAAAAAATATATTATATTTATATTCAATCAATCGATTTAATTTAAAAATAAAAATTCTTTTAAAAAATTAAATTTAACAATGATTTAAAAAAAATCCCAAAGTAACAATGTGTTTTTTCAAAATGAATGGAAAATCCCATAGGAAACAAAAATAAAGTAAGAAAATGTTTGAAGATAAAATTAAAAAACAAATAAGCTAAAAAGAGAAGAAAAAAAACCCAAGCAAATTCGGATGAACTTCTTATAGATTAATTTTTAAAACCCACAATCCATTAAACTCCATACTTGAGCTCAACTTAAAAGCTCAATATATGACTATTTCAATATTGAAATAAATTAATTAAATTAAATTAAAATTTTTTTTTAAAAGAGCAAGATCTGACAATAATGGAAAAACACATAAGGCAATACTAAACCAATTTAATGTTGAATGATAAAATAATTTAATTTAATTTAATTAGAAAACAAAACTCCCTTTAAATGAACTAGATCTAGCAAACACCGGAAAAAACTTAAGGCAACCCGTGTTATTCTTAAAACAACTGAAAACCCTATAAAAAGCAAAAATAAATAAATTGGAGAATGAAACTGAAAAAAAAAGAGAAATCAAACCTTGACAAATCTTCTAAACTCGAATTAATATCTTAAATTTGCAATCTGTTAATTTCTAAACCCGATCTCAATCAATAAACGCATCATCTGATAAATTTAATGTCGAATAATAAAATCATAAAAAAAACAAAAACTAAGAAAATTTTCATGGTAAAAAAAAACAATAAAAAATGAGGTTCAAATTTAATAAAAAAAAAATTGAAAATAATGAAATTGAAAAAAAAATCAATTTTAAAAATCATCTTAAATAAAATAAAATAAATAGTAATTAAAACAATGAGGATTAAATTTGACAAATAAAAAAAATCAAAGGGAATGAAATTAAAAAAAATCTAATTTTATAAATTATTTTAAATAAAATAAATATTAATAAAAAAAACTAAATATAAAAAAAATGAAGTGCTGCATTGAGTTTTTTAAGGATCAACATGCTTTACGAGAGTGAGAGAGAAAAAAGAAAAAAGAAAAAAAGAAAAGACCGTTGACTAGGAATAAAAAGTGATGAAGTCACACGTGTCTTTTGAGCAGATAAGAGCCGCCAAGAAGATTCTATCGTCATCTTGAAAGCCACCTTTGGCCACGCAAAGCCGTCACATACGCTGCCATAATTTTCTTGGAGCCTTCCAAATAATCATTTAAATAATATTATATATTTGGTAAAAGGTATATTAGCCCCCTATCAAATCAATTATTACTGAAAAACCAAAACTAAAATACACAAATGCCCCTGGATATCAATTTCTATTTTTGGATTCCAGGGGCAACTTCAACCATTTACTAAGTAATTCGAAGCCCAAGTGTGATATATATCATTCTGCTTTTAGTGGTAAAAAAATCATTCTACTTTGAAAAAAAAATATTGTACACATCAATCTATTCAGCAATGTCCAATAAACCCCTCGAAAAGAAATAAAATAATAATTTATTATTATTATTATTAATATGGGTGTTTAAACTAACTTACATATATCTTAACTAATCCCACGAGTCTTGAAGTTAACAACATTATAAGTTTTTAGTGGCCCTAAGAAAGTTTAAACTCGTAATTATAAAAAAATAAATCTAAAATCTACGCTAAAAAAATTATGAATTTAAAACACTAGTATAAAGTGAATTAATTAAATTCACTCGCACTGTAATATCAATTTTATACACGATAATATTTTATCTACGCTAAAAAAATTATGAAAACCGTAATTCTTATCGGATGAATTTTGTACGTAATGGAATTATAAATAGTTTAATGGAATAATAAAAAGTATTTTTTATAAAGTATTTTTTATTTCATGATGTAATAGAAGTAATTAATTCTATAACATTTAAATTTAAAACCATCAATATTAATATATATTTTTTAAAATTATTTTATAACCTCAATTTCAAAAGTATTTTTAACCAAACACATTAAACTACTTTTTCTTCAACCTCAATTTCAACCATAGTTTTAACCAAACACCTATTTTTTTCAAACCAACCTCAACTAAAAGTACTTTTTATAAAATATTTTTTTTTAAATCACAACCACAACAGCTACCGCAATACCAAACACATTCATCAGTTTATGCACACAGTAAATAGCTGATACTTTTAGCTTTTTTAATTAATAGGACTTCTACTCCCGAACAAGCAAAGTTGAAGCACGGTAAAAATAACTTTGGAAGAACATGTTAGACCTCTCGTTGGATCCAGGAGAGCTTGACAATACGCGAGCTACCAAATGATGGCCAAAAACAGAGAGATGTGTTAATACATTCCCGAAAATTCTCTTCAATGTATTATGTATACATAGGAATTGCAGATTATACATGCCAGTTGGATTGCAACATTCTCTTCAATGTATTATGTATACATAGGAATTGCAGATTATACATGCCAGTTGGATTGCAACAGCTGCCTCATTTTGGGCAGCAAGAAACCTTTCTTCTATCTACAGTTTTGAAACAAAGACTTGAAAAGTGAAATCTTTTGAATAAATAGAACTGCTTCTTCTAGGAGGATTGTTTTCTGAGCTAGTCCTCATCGTGCATTGACGATCATCCTTAACACACTCTTCATCTTTGGCCTTGCTTCTGTGGAAACACTAACGCAACTAAGGGCAATCTTAAGGACTGCAAGCATCTGGCCTCTGACAGCAGGTGAAGTCCTGCTGATGTTATAATCAAGGATGTGATCCCACTTGTCTTGCTGTTTTGACTTGCTTAAGACCCACTTGGCTAGTTCAGTTCCCTCACTTACTGCTGGCTTTCCTGTCAGCAACTCCAGTAGAACGACCCCAAAGCTATATACATTCCCAGCCATTGTCACCCTCATTGTGTATGCATACTCTGTAAGGACCACAATCACTCATCAAGTCAATATCAGAAAATCAAGCATATAACAAGGAAGGATTCATTAAGCAGTATGAAACTATTCACAATAAGTTATTCAATAACAATGTTCATGGGAAAAATTCATGGATTTGGTCACACCACTTCATACAAATTAAGATTTGAATACTTTCTGGATATTAAGATGAGCATAAAGGGTTGTTTACCTGGTGGAATATAGCCGACGGAGCCAGCGACTGTCGAAAGGCTGCCAGTGCTCTTTGTTGGATCAATCACTTTGTGGAGCTCAATGTCTCCTACGAGAGGCTCCTTCAGAGACTTGAGGAAAATGTTTTGGCTTGAAAAGTCGAGGAGGAGAATCGGACCAGAGGTACATCCATGAAGAAAGGTAAGGCCCTGAGCAACTCCAACTGCTATACTGTAACGGCTTGCCCAGTCCAAAGCATCTCCCAGTTTACCATGAAGAACATTAAAAAGGGTACCCTTTTCAGCGTATTCGTAGAAAAGATAAGCACTGTCCATGCTCAATACATAGGCCAAAGGAGTCATGACATTGGAATTGCTCAGTTTCCCTAAATCTTCCAGCTCTTGTCCGAATTTGTGATGGCTACCCAATTGGAATATCTTGTCGCTCCAGTTGAGCTTCTTGACAAAGTAGCGTGCTCCAGAAGGCATGGTGGCCTTATAGTATGTTGAAAACCTAGTCTTCAACTCAATGTTCAATGGATCAGCAGCTATTTCCATGGTTTTGGTGAAGTCGATGTTAGACCTGTGAATTCCATTTGTAGTCAACAGAATGCCTTCGATTACTTGAGGAGGCGGAAGCTCTTCCCCTGATTGTGACTGCTGATTGTTAACCTTGAGAAAGCGTCTGGATAATGATACAACTATAATCGAGACAGCTCCAACAGCAAGAACAGCAGCAACAACTGCAAGCACAACTGGTACAGCAACTGATTTCCCCTTCTTTGGGGATTCTTGGGGAGTTATTGTTGCTGTCTTGTTTATAAGTCCTGCATTTCCACTTGCACTTAAAGAAACATATGGTTTGAACCCTGGGATGACTCCAGAAAGCTGATTGTTTGAGAGTATCAACTGATTTAGGGATTCCATTTCAGTAAGAGAGCTGGGAATCTCACCCGAGAAATTGTTGTTTGAGAGATCCAAAACTTCCAAGTCCTTCAGTCGGGAAAGAGTTCCTGGAATAGGTCCTTGAAAGAGGTTGCTGCTGAGATTCAAGGAAATCTGCAATTTGACTGGCATCGATGGAATCGTTCCATTTAGTTGATTTTGCCCAAGTTGGAGTTCTAACAGATAGTTCATACTGTTGACAGTGGCAGGTATTGGACCCTGAAGCTTGTTGCATTGCAAGTTCAAGTGAGCAAGGCTTTGCAAGTTTGAAATTGAAGAAGGTATTGAACCAGTAAGCGAATTCCAGCTGATGTTCAAGATTGATAACTTCTGTAATCGAGTGATCTCTGAAGGGATTTCTCCAACCAAGTTGTTATGCTGAAGCTTCAAAACTTGAAGATCGTTGAGATTTCCCAATAGTGAAGGTACAGATCCTGCAAGGTAATTCTGTGCCAAATTCAACAGTGCCAAACTTTGGCAAGAACCCAACTCAGGAGGTATCACACCAGTCAACCTATTGTTATCCAGCTCCAAGTAAGTCAAGTTCTCAAGTGTATCAAATGAAGAAGGTATCGAGCCATTGAGATTGTTTCCTCCCAATCTCAATCTAAGCAAGCTTGCAGATATACTCGAAGGTATTGAACCATCTAACTGATTGTAAGACAAATCCACAAGTTGCAATTTCGACTGTGACAAAATGTCTGCTGGAATAGGCCCTCTCAACTTATTGAAACTAAGATCGAACAAACTAAGATATCTTGTAATTCCACTGGGAATTTTACCATCAAACTTGTTTTGATTTGCTGCAAATCGAAACAAGGTTGGAATATTTGAAATGTTTGCTGGGATATCTCCACTCAAATTATTGGAAGACAAAATCAAAAACCTCAACTTTGTGAGATTTCCAATCCTAGAAGGAATAGACCCATCAAGAGCATTTCCACTAAAATCAATCACGCTCAAGTTCTGACAATTCGCGATATCCTGAGGGATAGTACCTTGGAATTGATTCATAGAGAGCTGTAGACTCTCCAACAGCAAGGACTTTCCAACGTTTACAGGAAGAGGACCACTGAACTTATTGGAACTAAGATTCAAGCTTTTGAGTGCGAGCAATCCATCTAACTGTGGACTAACATTACCAGACAAAGAATTGAAAGACAAGTCCAAAGATTCTAACCCAACAAAACCATTAAAAGTTGGCAAAGGACCATCTAATTTATTTTGGCTAATATTCAACAACTTTAGGCCATCAATCCTTCCACAATCATTGACGAAATCATCTGGGATTAAGCTCAAACGGTTTTTAGAAAGATCAAGGGACTGTAAAGTTTCAATCTTGCAAACATCAGCCAAGGAATTAGAGTTGGAGAGACCAAACATAGATAGAACAAGACCAGTTACTGATGAGTTACCAGAGCTACATGTAACTCCCTTCCAAGAACATGGGTCTCTAGTAGCATCCCATGAAGAATTAGAAAAGTTAAGGAACTTAGACAGATTGACCATGATGCTGGTTTGGTTTGAGGATAGTTCAGAGAGCACCGCAGGAAATAACAAGAACAAAAAAGACAAGAAAATAGAGGTTCTTTGCTGCACATACCTTGTTGTCATCTTAGCTGAATTATCCAAGTTTTTTTTTTCTATTCTTTATTCTCTGTCTCTGGCTGTGCAAGTGTGCAGTATTTTGTATATATTTTTGTTGGGTTCAGTTTCAGGTGAAGAGGGACAAAATAAAAAGAAATGGCAGGCACCAAAGAAGAGAAAAGAAGAAAGAAATGATTTTTAAGACACTGAGTGAAGGAGGGAGGGAATTGAGGGGTTGTGGCAATTTCAAAGCCAAGTGCTCTGTGTTTTATGGGAAAGATAAAAGAAAAACAAGTGAAAGGACCTCTGCTGCTTCCTTCTTTTTCTGGACAAAAGAACAGCATGTTGTTGCTGTGTTTGTGATAGTAAAAATTGAGGTTTGTTTTTGTATTTTTTTCCTGTAGTTTTAATGCTTAAATGTTAAAAATAAAAAAAATTACAAATTATATTTGAAAAACACTTTTACTATTTCTTTGAACTAGTCGAGGAGGAAGACGAAGGGACTGTTGTTTTCTTCATTTGATTGCTTGACTTTGACAATTTGGACATGTAATGTCGACATTTGGCCTTTCCAAGAAATTTTGTGATAGAAAGCATGGACAAGGGAGAGTGAAGTATGTATGGAATACAAAACCCTTTTTAGTCTTCGGTGTGGAGCCCCGAATTGAACGCTGAAAGCAGCCTGGCCTAAGAAACGCGTTTGGAATATGGAAGAAAGACTTTTCTTTCTTTCTTTCTTTCTGCAGTTGCTGTCAGATAAGTTCATATTAGAACATTTATTAGAAATTTCTTTCTCATTACCTTTAATTAAATTTAAACTAAAATAATAAACCAGTCAATATTGCAACTTGAATCCAATACTGTTATATAAAAGGTGTTTAAAAGTACCGTAATGGTTGTTTTTCAAAATATTTTTTGTTCAGAAATACATCAAAATAATTTTTTATATCAGTATATCAAAACGATTTAAAAATATAAAAAAATTATTTTAAATTAAAAAAACTAAAATTTAATTAATCCTCGTTGGGAATGCAATGCCAAACAAAAAAAAAATCAAATTGATTAAGTGCTTGCTTTACTTATTTTGAGTCATCCTCCAAGTTACTTAAACTATGCTCCAACAATGGAATGAAAAAATAAATTCTAGTGGAAATTTATGTTCTATAAGCCACTCATTAGTGTAAAGAATTTTCAAACCCCAAGCATGGGAAATTTCGTATACCAATTAGGTGCATCAAATGAGGCAACAAAAGAAGGAAAAGTAATACATAGGATGTTTTGGCACATGGGAGTAGCAAATTCCATCAGCTTTCGAAAAGAGTTGTCTCATTATAATTTCCAAGAATTCTACCCTTTTTATTTTAGAATATAATCTAGATCAGATCTCCGATCGACTCATTTGATAAATTATAGTTAAATTTAATAATATTCATTTTGAATGTGTGATTTACTTAGTGTTGGCTTTTAAAGAAATCATCCCATTTAGAGGTGAGTAAAAAAACCAAAAAACCGAGAAAACCAGAAAAAAAAACCGAAAAAATCGAACCGTGAAAAAAAATCGATTAAATCGATTAAAATTTTAAAAAAACCGACCAGTGCGGTTTGGTTTCGGTTTTATAAGCCTGAAACCGAAAAAACCGAACCGAACCCAAACCGAAAAAAAACCGAACCAAACCGGAAAAACACTGAGCCAAACCGAAAAAACTGAGCCAAACCTGGAAAAAAAGAGCCAAAACCAAGCCAAACCGAAAAAACCGAGTCATACCAGTTTGAATCGGTTTTTGTTCTAAAAAACCGAACCGAACCGAAACCGGTCGGTTTGAACTGGTTTCGGATTTTTTTTTAAAAAAAATTTGATTTAGTTATTTAAAAAAAAACCGAACTAAATCAAAAATAATTACCCCTAATCTCATCTATTTATTTAGTATCTGTTTGGAAATACGATATAACAAACCGTAATAACACCCAAATTTTTTCGAGGGGCTTGATATGATTGGCTAATTTTAGTTTTGTGAAAGATCAGTTGTAGCATTGTCATGTTTGAATGGAGATCATTGTTAAACTTTATTTAAATTTTATTTGGGTAAAATGGTAATCCTCAGTTTGATGTTGGAGAAAATGTAACACCATTTTCAAGAAATTACTATGAAGAAGCAAGTCTAATTGAAGATATATCACGAAATTGCTAGCAAAATGTTTTCATCTCATCTATTTATTTAGGCTTGGAACTACGACCAAGTACAATTCTAGGAGTTTTCCTTCCCTGCCCGTAGCTTGCCAAGTCTTACCGGGCCTCTTACTCTAAGGTTGATATTTGCATCGGAGAGCAATAATATTTAGTTTTCTTCTCCATTTTCTTAATATAATTTTTTTAAAAAAATGTTTTTTTTGTTAAAAAATAGGAAAGAATTTTTTCATATTTTTAAAACATAAACCATAGTTGTAAATGTTAAATATTACTTTTATTTTATTCAAATAAAATCTTGAAAAGGGTATATTTATTCAATCCAATAAAAATTAAATTTGTTACATTATATTTATAATTAACAAATAATGGCATTAACCAAAATATGAAAAAATAAAATAAAACAATCTTAATATTTTATGTTTCCAAAAACACTTGTATATAAAAAAGAGACATATTATATTATTCATCATTTTAGTTAATATTGAAAGCAATATGTTTTTGGAAAGTAGTAAAAAAACTTGTAAAGAAAAATCTTTGAAAAATATTAATTTTTTTTTCCAAACTTAATACAAATTTAAAGAACCAAAGAATTTGAAAAAATATTGCTTTTAAACAAAACAAATAATATTTTTTGAAAAATAAATATTACTTTTTTCCTGAATATCTTTAAATATCTTGAAAGAAAGTTTGACAAGATACACTGCCTCTTTATTTTTTAATTTTTGTCTTAACACTAGGCTTTTCAAGTCTAGTTGTGTCTAGTTTGAGGTAGCTTTACTTGACTAGAATTGTGTATAGTTTAGCCTTTTTTTGGATTTTATAATGGGCTTTTCAAGTCTGGTTATGTACAATTCTAATAGCTTTGTCTAGTTGGAATTGTATCCATTTCGATCTTTTTTAAATATTTTTAGCTAGATGAAGATTACCCAAATGAAGAGTGTATTTAAATAGAAAGTATGCTTGAATAAAGAGTGTTTTGAGTTCAGGCTAGGTCGTTTTTATACCTGAATAAAGATCCGATTAAATATAGGGTAGAGAAGTTTCATGGAGACCATTTTCACCCGAGGTGGTGAATGCTCTGAGTTCGAGTTAGATCGTCCATGTACCCTAAATGGATACCTTATTCTACTTGAAAAGGTAGTTGTACCAAAAGGGATTGTCCATGTTTGAATGAGGTGATTGTATTTGAAGGGGTGATTCATGCTCGATTTGGTTGTTAGTACCCAAAAGAATTGTTCATGCCTGAATGGAGTGTTTATACCTAAATGATTTGTTCATGCACTAATTGAAAATCACATAGAGACTTCTTGTTACTCAAAAATTGTTCTAAGTTTGTGAGTAAAGTTTTTATTTATGTTGTCATTGAGACTGGAGCGAGTGAACTCATGTTTTTTTCTCAACTGGAGATGGCATTCAATCCCTAGACTTTCATTAAGAGTTTTGGCATTTAAGCCTAAATGAAAATTGTTTTATAACAAGGCAAAGTTGTTGTCTTTGCTGAAAGTGTGAAACCATATTATCATATAGATATAGATATTTCTCAAGGAGAACATCATAAAGATTGGTTTGTACATGTGCTTAGATATTTTTAGACTCAAATAAAGGTGTGCTTTGCATCCAAAAAAAGTTGTTCCTTGTATTCGAGTTGGAAAATGCCTAGACAAGATTGTTCTTTTTCACCTGGTATAAAATGTGTTGTACTGGGCAAAGTTGTGCTTTATACCTAGGTTTGAGAGTGATATGGAGTGAAACATACAATAATTATTTCATGGAGATCATGTTGTACCCAAACATAGGTATTCTCTTGCTTCGACTGCAGATTCATATGCAGAAATATCATGGTGAATCTTACAGATATCATGTGGTACTCAGGTAGAAGTGTTCTTTTTCCTGGGTTAGAAAGTCATATGAAGAAAATGTTGTATGACAAATATTTCATGGAATTCCTGTAACACTAGGGCAAAGATGTCTTTGTATCTGGGCAAAATAGTTTCCTTGGTACTTTGAATATTTTTCTAAGTTTGTGTTCACCAGTTTGCTTGAGCAAAATGGCCTTTGGTGTCTTCGTGAAGAATGTAGTTGTCTAAGTAAAGTAGTCATTTTTGCCTGGATGGAGGAAGTCTTCCATTTGAGCATCATGTACTTATACAAGCTTGTTTTTTACTTAATGGAAGGTGTTTCTATTTGAGCAAAGTGGCCTTTTAGCTCAAGGATAGAAAATCAAATGGAGACATGATGATTTATCATATGGATTCTTTCACAAAAACTAACAATCTAAATGCATTGATAGTGCAAGTGATGGAGCTAATGGTTGAGCCACTTGTTAAGGAAACGGTAAGGTCATACGTTGTCATTGTTTGGTTAGAAATGCTTTTGTTAGCATTCTCACTTGTTGGCTAGTTATTAGAGATCTAAAGAAGTTGTTGGTGTACCTATAGTAGGCAGATTTGCTACCCTTCCATGTCCTAAAGTTTCTAGGTTGTCGGTCATGGAAAAAAGTGGAAAAAGATATTAAAAAAGGAAATTGAGTTGTTTTTGTTCAATTTTTCACACACGACATCATTAATGAGGTTGAGGTTCATGGAAAACCTCACTAGATTTAGGTATTTCCAAGATTTATAACCGAGTTAAAAGGTTGAAGATGTATTGTTGAACTTGGTAATGTTAGAGATCATGAGCACCTATAAAATAAGTCATATGAATATGATAAAAGGATTCTTTAATTTTAAGTTAGCATAAATATAGAAGGAAAAAAACCTTTGAGGATGTGTTGTGTGTGTTTACAAAGGTAAGAAATATTGAGAACTAGAAGAAGAGAAAATCTATGCGTTCATTCGTTAGCGAGTTCTCTCTTCTATTTACCTGGTGATTCATAAGAATTTATATACTTATAAGCTTTATCCACTTACATAAAACAATAGGTAATAAATTGTGTAGTCTATTATAGAGATAATTATGCAGGATAATAGCCCTTAAAGGTGGGGGGTCATACTATTAAGTGTGAAAAGAGATTTTCTAGTGAGCTAGGTTATAATATGAGCATGCATAAGCATGCCTTCACTTAATCATTGTAAAAAAAAACCAAAATTAAAATTGACTTATGTTTAATAATTAATTAATGGTTTCAATCAACCTATTTGCTGCAACAATTAAGTAAAAGAATTGAGAAATATCAAAATCCAGAGTAACATTACGAAGAACACAATTGATTAAGTTTAGTTTCTTTAAAACATATTAACTCCTTGTGATCAAAATCAATTTCTGCTAAAACCATCTTTATAAAGCATTTCAATAATTATTAATAATTTTTGTGAAGGCATGGGAATTATTAGTTAACAAGTGTGGTATTTGACCACCTAGCTTCCTCTTGGCCAAGAAGTCAAGCTTAAATGAATGTGAGTCCACATTCAATTTCAAACACCCAAATAATAATTATATATGGCATGACCAAGTATTAATAATTGAGTGTTTTAACTTTTAAATTTTATGAATTGAGTTATTAATTTGTTAATATTTACATTATCAAGTGTTTTGATGTATATTTGTTAGGGATTTATTGGCATATCTATTAAATAATGACATTAACATAAAAAAAACTAATAAAAAAAATAAAGTTGGTGTCACTCTAGATATGCAAGGTTATCAATTAAGTAAAAAAACATAGATTCATCACAACCTATATTTCATGCTCATAAGATATATTCGAGGAAGTTTTGCAAAACTTAGTGAAACATAATCCATATTTCATGCTCAAGTTCATAGTGTTAATCAATTTTCTTATAACATTTTGGTGTCCATCCTATTATTTAATGAACATATCACTAAATTTCTAATAAATATTCATTGAGACACATAAATAATTCACGCATGCTCTGCACCGTAAGAAGGTAATTATAAACCTTTACACAATATCAAATGAATTGAACTTGCAAAACGAGGGAAGAGAAGAGGAGAGACTTGCCTAGTCTGCTATGCCTGAAGACGAAGACGAAGTTGAGGTCGATTAGTGCATTGGTTAGGCAACGCTTCTTTCTTCCCTTCTGCTTCTGTTTTTGTTTCTCTCTAGTCGTCCTTTTCTCTGGTTTCTCTCTGTCTTATCTCTTTGTTTTCGTTCTTTCTTCGTCTTTGCATTTCTGTCTATGTGTTTTTTTTGTTCTCTATTTTTCTGTGTTTCTTGTGTTTGCTCGTTCTGTGTCTGTGTCTATTTTTGTTTGTCCTCTGTGACTTTTCTGTTTCCTTGTGTTTTTCTCTATCCGTCCTCTGTGCATCTGTTCCCTCTCTGTATTTTTCTCTTTTTTTTCTTCCTTCTGTGTTTCTCTGTTCTGCGTCTGTGTTTTTGTTTGTGGTTTTTATCCGTTCATTCGTCCCTTTGTTTTTCTTTCTGTCTGCTCGTTCTATCTGTGTTTTTCTTTTTTCTGTCTTTTGTTCTGTGTGTCCTGTGCTTCTTGTGGCCTTGTGTTTTCTTCATCTCTCCCCCTTTCTTTGTGGCATTTCTCTGGATAAAGCCAGAGAATGCCATGCGTTCGTGCCTCAAGATAATGAGGCGACCTTTGCAGGACCGTTGTTGCAGGACTAATGGTAACGACATTTAGAGATGCATAGTGGGTAGTTGGCAGAGACGTGATCCATGATTTGGAACTGTTTTTTCTTCCTGCCGAATCGGTGAGATGAAGAAGGTGTTGACAAATAGTGGTTTTCAAAACGGCGTCGTTTTTTGACTGAAATGGCTATTTTCAACTTGCCCCCCCTAAACTTCTGACATTTAGCAATTGGGCCCATATTCCAGGAAAATTTCTCTTTTTTATTAATTTTGCCCTTGAATTAATTGCAATTGAACTCCTTAATTTCAACGCCATTTACAAAACAGTCCTTGGTTGCCAATTTAATCAATTCAGTTCTTAATTGGCTCTTCAACTTTTAATTCTTTCAAAATTACCCTTGGAAAAATCAATTAACCCCCCATGGTATCACCATCTATTCACTTTGGTCCTTGAACTTTAATTTCTTGTAATTTCGACCCTAATCAACCTCAAACTATGATATTTCTTTAATTAACCCCCCCTTGGTATCACTATCTATTTACTTTGGTCCTTGAACTTTAATTTCTTGTAATTTCGACCCAAATCAACCTCAAACTATGATATTTCTTCAATTAAGCCCCTGATTTCATTAATTAAACTAATTCCAAGTTTAATTCAGTCCCCAAACTTATCAATTCATCCAAAATTTTTTTTTATCAAATTGACTCTCAAATTTATAATTTTATCCTTATTAATCTTCAAACTTTCAATTTGTGTTATCTTGACCCAATTCTCAAATTTTTTTTTATTCATTCATTTTTTATTATTTTTTTGAAAATTCAAAAATTAAGTTATGACACAAGCACATATCAATTGTTTTTCTAACCATCCATTTCAGCCATAAGGGTTTGCCTTCACATATTGGAATGTTTCTTCATCGTTCCAAGATAAATTTTATTTGCCTATACTTCTCCAACATCCCTACATAAATTCTAATACAATTTCAAACAATATTATCAAAAAATTTCATTCCTTTCATTAAAGGAATGTTTCGCTCAACAAAGGATTTCATCTTTTTAAATTTATCTTCTTCTAATTCTTATCCATACATAATTTTCCAACATTCCTATGCTAGCACACTCCAAGCAAAAAAAAAAAAACATTAAACAAATTCTATTTTTATATCTATGAATATTTCGATCACACATGGGTTCTCAACCTTTCAAATTCTTATTCGTAATTTTAAACCAAAACTCATTTAGCACACTTTTTAAAATCCATGTATTAGAATATAGCATTCCATTAACACAAACCAAATCTAGTTTCCTCACTACTTGGTTAAATCCTCTAGGTGTCATTTTTATGGATTCCTTTTAAAGTTTCTTCATAATTTAACTTAACCCAAATCATGAAACATGTTTCACAACACAATTTATAACATTATTAACAACAAGAACACATTTTATCACCATATCTTCCATAAACCCTAACACTCACATAATTCTAATTTCAATTAATCATTAAAACATGTATGTAATCAAGTTTCCTAAAATTTACAGAAACTAGAAGCAGATTCAAAAAGAAATAAGTCATTAACCATAGATTATATTTTCACACCCAACGATCACAATATAGACCTTGAAGTCTTGCATAATATATTCAAAACCCATAATGCTCCAACGGTTAAATTAGACAAGATTGACTTTATTCCAAATTGACCTGGAAATCAAGATTTTCTAGAACTTTTCTGTTAAAGATGAAAACATTCTTCCTGGTGGCTTTGTTTCAAATCTCCACCATTCATAAGCAATAACCAAATCTTTTGAACCTCTATTCAAAATATAATGGCAATCTAACGATGGAAATAGGAGAAACACGGTGGTGAAGTTGGCTATTTTGAAGCAAGAAATCCCAGCTTTGTATAATTTCACTTCATTGGCCGTAACTTCTAAATGGAATCTGATATAGGAATACCCAACGGTCAAATTGTGGAGAAGGGTAAGTAAAACACCATGCCGAAAAATATGATCAATCTGATGGTGGATAGTAGAGGGGTAGGCTTCGCAATGGTGTTGTTCTGATTCCATTTCTCTCTAGCTTCTCTCAAAACTCTTCCCCAAACCAAATTCAAGCTTTCCTTCACTTCTTTAAGCTCACAATCATCTCCCTAATCCCCTTATTTTGTTAAGTTTTTGACCCCTTTCTTTTTTACTTTCTTCTGTTTAAGGGCTATTTGTTGAAACAATAGAGATGAGAAGAAGTTGGACAAAATTACAACAATATCATTAATGAGTTTTTTTTCCTTGTATTTTTATCCAATCATTGTCACTTTCAAAATGCCTTCCCGATCTTTGATTGCCTTGAGATTTTAGCTGAAGATAAAGAAAATATGTCAAGAGATTTTTTTGTAAAATTTCATTTCAATCCGACAGTTGGATTGATAGTTATTCTTAATATCGTAAAAATAGATAGTAGGTGATTTACACCAAAAATTCAAATTTGTATACTCTTTTATTTACTTAAATCATCAAGGTTTTCAAACAAATTCATTAGGGACTCCCATCAATAATAATAATAATAATAATAATTTTTTAAAAATTTATTTTACTCGATTGGAGAATTTACACGATTCGTTATTGGGTTGACATTTCACACACTGATTTATTAGTTTATCTCATTCGAAATCTAAGTTAATCTACTAGTGATGTCCATCCAAAATCACAACAATTTTCCTCCTAATATATCATTTTTCAATTAAAAATTATCGTATTTAACATTGATTTACCGATTTCTAGGATAAGGGTTTACATGTATAGTAGGTTAATTTTTTCTGTATTTTACAATTCAATTCTAAAAATTGTACGAAACAAGTTAGCAGTATATGTCTTAAATAATCAAATTAAATAGTATCTTGGATATTTATTTTGGTAGTTGTGATATGATATATTAAAAATAAAAAGAATTTGAAAAGAATATTTTAATATATTTTAAAGTAAATTATATTTTTAAAAAGTATTTTATATTATTTGTAAGTATGATTATAATTATTTTTTAAAGTATTTTTCACTTGAAAATATATTAAAATAATGTTTTTTTATTATTTAAAAATTCTGATATTAGTATATTAAAATAATAAAAAATTAATTTAAAAGAAGCTCAACTTTTTTATGCATGGACTGCATGTATAATTGACCCTCGTTATCGTTGACTGATAACCAACTGACACACTGTAATAGTTGTCAGTCGGAGACTACAGTGTACGAACGACGGGTCGAGCGTTATTTGTATTGAAGCGTCGTCGTCAATAGGATAATAAACAACAAAAATATTTTTTTGACGAAAAAAGAAAGTAAAGAAAGCTGAGTTTTGTCGCAGCCTCTCTGTCTCTTGTCCAACAAGAACGAAGCCGGCCAGATCGATCTAAATCCTTAACTAAACAAAAAAACAAACACCTTACTCACATTATACACACAAATCCCAACACTCTCTCTGTCTGCCTGACATTTGCGCTAAACAATCTGATTCTGATACCGATAAGATAAAAAAGAAGACTTGATGAATGATGTGGAATGGAAATATTGCATTTTGAGGTGAGACACTGTTGTTGTTGTTGTGATTGTGGTGGTGAAGGGATTGTAAAGTTATGGCTGAAGCAGATAAAGGAATATCAACAGATAACATAAAGGGATTGGTGTTGGCATTGTCTTCAAGTTTCTTTATAGGAGCCAGTTTTATTGTTAAGAAAAAAGGGTTGAAGAAAGCTGGTGCTTCTGGTCTGAGGGCAGGTAAAGTTTCATCTTTTGTTGTTATTTTAGTTGGGTTTTTGTTTTTTTGGCCTTGAAATGGATTGCATTTTTGTGTGGTTTCACTGGTTATTTGTTCGCTTTGGTGGGTTTTTGTTGGAATTGGCGCTAGTTTTCGGTTTGGTTTGGGTTGCTCCTTTTCAATTTGGTCTTCGGTGGTATGGTTTTGGATTTTTCCAAACGGGGATTTTGTCTTGAGTGGACATTGTTTTGTATGCTTCATTGCAGGTGTTATAAGCATTGTGATAGGAATTGATTGAATTCAGGTGGCTTGAGGGTTTTTTTTTTTTTTTTTTTTTTTTTGGGGGGGGGGGGTTTAAACTTCAAGGTGGGTTAAGTTTTTGTAGATAGGATTCTTGATGATGTTTGATGGAGGCTTGTTTATGTTTTGTTACGTATATTGCTAGAATCAATAGAATTTAATGGTGTTGTGGATGCACTCTTAAAAACCATGGCGAATCAGTTGATCATAGTTCACCACCTTGCTGCTAGCATCGGACCTGTGCTCACTAATTCTTTTCACTATTTGGGGTTTCTTTGCTGTCTCCAGGAACATTGCCTTTAGAACCTGTTTAGTTTGATTCCATTGTAATTTATGTGGTCTCCTTGGGGAAAGATGGACATTTGGAGGGGTTGTTCCAAGTAATCATCCATTTACTCCCTCGTATGATTTGAGAACTGCAAAGTTTCTGTTTCGAGTTCTTTTCAGGATTTTTTTTCAGATTCCATACACTTCCGACTCTTGAATGCATCATATGTACTAAGTTGGCGAAGACATCTGGGTTTGTGCATTTTCGTAAACCTTTTGATCTGACTATTGCCAAAACCTAAGTTTTTCTCTCATCTTGGTGGTATTTTGGGGGCTTTGAATGAGCTTTGATGGATTTATGGTATTGGATTAATAGGTTGAAGTCCATTGGACTTTCAGATATTTGATGCAGTACACATCCAGGTCAAGAATAGTGTATCTGAAGGGGTTCTCAACTACTTGAATTTGCATTTAACCTCGTCATTTCCATGATTGGATGTACACTGATTCAGGCGGCGTTTCTTTTTCTTTGATGGGTCTGTTTGTTCATGGTTGAAGTTTTAAGTGCATGAGCCATGACACTTCATGAAGAAATTGTGCAACATATGTTAGTTAGATTTTATCAGCATTCCTTGTTGGCACTGGAAATGTGTTGAATTTAGAGAAATTAACTTGGATTCCCATTAATTTCTTGATGGGGTTTTCAATTTTTAGTTGACTTTCATATCAAATCCATTTGTATTATTCTGGTGCAGCTTTGATTATAAGGACAGCAACTGAATATGTGATGCTACTAATTTATGCTTCTTTGCTTTGTACTTTCATTCTTACTTAGCAATGTTGTTGTGGTATTTTGGGACTTTTCATCTGCATGTGTGTTCCTGCCCAACCCCTCTTCCGCCTGTTCTCTAATGTTTAATTGTGTTCTCTTCTGCTTGCAACTCACAACTATCTAAACAATTCCTGTTAAAGAGAAAAGAAAACATCTTTAATGTGATAAACATTTGTCATGAGATGATGATGAACCTGTTATTCAAATAGGGACTATAATTTCTCATTTGCAATGGTTGGTAATATAGTTATGGATTTCATAGGACAAAGCTGTGGAATAGCATCAGAAGTGAAAGACATGTACTCTTTAACTTTGTTGCTTTATATATTGGAGAGGATAGCTTGTATTCTTACTTGTATGGTGCATGGTGTGCACAAAAGCATTAGCAACTGTTTTCTTTATTTCTGAAAAATAAAAAAAAAGGTGGTGGCAATTGAGGGTTAGATAGAAAGGCCATTGTTAACCGTTTAGGCCCCAAGTCTTATAAGGGTAGCGAAAGATAGGCCCCAAGTCTTACAAGGGCTTTGAAAGATTGGAATTGGACTTTGCAGCAGTTTTCCTGATGTCCTAAATTTGTTTTGAGTCTGGTGGAGGGGTGAAGATATACTTATTTATTGGATAGTTGTAGGATATTGGAGTCCACTCTTTCAAGAAGGCTGATGTGAAATGTGAGAGTATCTGGAAGGATAAAGTGGCTTTCCAAAGCTGTTGCTTTCTTTTGACAGATCAAGGACTTCTTTGGATTGCATGGATAGTTTCAATTTGTGGACTTCTTAGATTCTGAAGTAGTACTTTTGAGTTCTCTTTAAAGAATTATCTTGTTGATGCTAAATTGTTGGTCTGGTTCTTTTATGCTATGCACTTGTACAGAGTAATGCTATACAAACAAATATTTACAAATACTTAATATCAACGGATGGAAAAGTTTCTTTTTCATGTTTGACAGATCATTTAGTGTTACCGCGACCATGTAACACAACTTATCAATTTCCACACCACTTTGTATGAGGTCTTTGTAAGATTTATTTGTTTGTTTGTGGATCATTTTTCTTCGAAATAATTGTTTGGTGTCATATGAATGAAAAAAGGAGTTGCACAATTTTGTCTTTAGGCTTGCAGAATATCATTCAGCTCTCAATGCCTTGTCCATGAATGATTTGTACTCATTATGGTTCTTTAGGACTATGCATTCTATTAAGTGATGGTGTGATTTACAATGTATAAGAAGAATAGATAAAATTAAAAATTTTAACTTTTATACAATTTACAATTTATGAAATTGTAATTTATTCAAATATCTTATCCCCCCCCCCCTCTAACTATAGAAGTGGGAGCACAACTTGTGGAATGTGAAATTTATTGAGTTTAATACTCAATACATGCTTAAAACGCTAATATTTTTTTTTAAATTATTATATTTTTTGCAGTTGTATTAATGGCTTGATTTATGTCTGATAATAAAATTTTATGCTTTTACCTTGTCTGAATTTGCAGAACTTTTTTTGTAGGTGCTGGGGGTTATGCTTACCTCTATGAACCTCTCTGGTGGATTGGCATGATAACTAGTAGGTGTCCTTATTTTCTAATGGCTGATAATTCGTAGAAATGATTACATTTGATATCATTGTCCATGCATTGTGTGGTACAAAATAAATAGTCTAATTTTTTTACTATTTAGATAAATGGTCCATATTTTTTCACAACAAAATAAATAGTCTGTATAAATTTAATATATTCTTCTGATTAGCTAATGATCTCCAAGTATGCCAAAAGTGCATAGTCTTTCACATATACCTCAAAGAATTATGTTAACTTTTTGTTTCATATATCTTGCACCTTTTCCAATTCTGTGGTTTGGATCTCTCTTTTTTTTAATGGTATTTTTTTTTTCTCTTTCGATGTAAGTTACTCTTGTTTGTTTAACATTATGAAGCGTGTTGGAAGTTTGAGTGCAGTTCACATTGTATGCATTCTAAGATGGATAATTGTCATTGTGGCAGTGATTGTTGGGGAAATTGCTAATTTTGCAGCCTATGCATTTGCACCAGCTATTCTAGTCACTCCTCTTGGCGCACTCAGTATCATTATCAGGCAAGAGAATATTCACTTGTGTCTTTCATATATTGGATTATTTTATAATGCTAACTTCCATTTTTGTCTTGCAGTGCTGTTCTTGCACATGTTATGTTACAGGAAAAGTTACACATTTTTGGGGTTCTCGGTTGTGTTCTTTGTGTCGTGGGTTCAACATCAATTGTTCTTCATGCACCTCAAGAACGTGAGATTGAGTCTGTGAAGGAAGTGTGGGACCTTGCAACAGAGCCAGGTATATATTTCTCTGAGGAATAAAAAAAAAGTAGCAAGATGACTTATAAATTCTTGGTGCTGTATTTTCCCCCCCACATTTGTCTCATAATGTTGTAATTCTTGCGTTGTGATATCTCCTGCAGCTTTTCTCTTGTATGCTGCTATTGTCATAACAGCAGTTATAGTAATTATCATCCGTGTTATACCCTGCTATGGGCAGACTCATGTTATGGTCTATATTTCAGTTTGTTCGCTTATGGGCTCACTATCGGTATGTGTCAGTTGTTATCCTAGTCTGAATCTGACTTTTCATGAACTTTGATATGTCTATCTATTCATTTATTTATTCATTTGTGTGAACAAATGTACAAGTGTAATTCCACTATTGTTAAAATTATCTTTCCTGCATGCTGGTAACAGGTCATGAGTGTCAAAGCACTTGGAATTGCTTTGAAGCTGACGTTCTCAGGAATGAATCAGTTACTATACCCCCAAACGTGGACATTTACCTTGGTTGTCCTTGCCTGTGTAATCACTCAAATCAATTACTTAAACAAGGTAAGGCATTTCTTAGGAGCATCTCCCATGTAATTTAAGAGAATAAACACCTCTTACATTGAAATGTTGATTGTGTGAAAATTAATATAGAAACTCTTCTCTATTTTTATTTATTTTATTTCTTCTTCATGAATGTAGTTTTTATTAAGAGTCTATTGTTTGGTGCAAGACAAAGACCATGGACTCATAACCATAGGTTGCAAGTTTGAATCCTAAGATTAGCCATTTTATGCAAAATTCTGAAGGAATACTTCATATTATCCCTCGTTTGACTTTCTTCATTGGGAAGATAACTGGGCAATGACTTGTAGTTATGGATGGCTTTTGGTAGATAATTTTTTTTTTGATCTCTTTGAATTGCAGGCTCTTGATACATTCAACACAGTGGTTGTATCTCCCATATACTATGTGATGTTTACTACATTAACAATTTTGGCCAGTGTAATCATGTTTAAGGTAACCTTTTTCTTATCCAGAGGTACATATGTATGTGTTGATATATAGAAATATAAGTGTGTGGGTGTGCGTGCATGATAGATGGAATTTAGGAGAACTAATCCACTTTAAGTGATGATGACTGTAGAAACTGAACCATTTTTCAAATGATAATGAAAGATTACTACAAATAGGTTGCATTGATGCTCTCAAAATACAAACAAAACATTTCATTTTCTATCGATTTTGAGTTTATTTACGTGGATGGCTGCAGTATAGCTATACAATATCTTATGTTGTCCTCTCTAGATAAGGAGGTTAAAAATTGTTACATCAATTCAAGTTTTTTTTTTCCCCATTCCTTTTCTATTTGGAACTTTCCTTCTCTCTCTTATACAGTAAATAATAAACAGTTTTTATTTATAGAAAAGAGATGTAAAGGTGAAAGAAAACTAAGTGGTTATTTCTGAAGATTTTAGTTCTTGTATGTAGTCCAGGGTCATTAATATTACTATAATAATTAAAGTATTAAACTTTTAATGGTTTTTATGGTATTTGTTGCACTGTATGCTGATTAAATTCATTTTTAAATTCAGGATTGGGATGGACAGAACGCATCTCAAATTGTTACAGAAATTTGCGGATTTGTGACAATCCTTTCTGGGACTTTTCTTCTTCATAAAACGAAGGACATGGTTGAAGGTGGGTTTCCAGTACTTTTCCTCAATTGTTTAATCATCTTCTCCAGTTTAAGATTGTAGCTCCACATAAACTCTACTTCATTTATAGGCTCATCACAATCTCTATCATTGCGCCTTCCTAAGCATGAAGAAGAAGATGGTGTCCTTGATCACGAAGGAATCCCTCTTCGACGACTAGACTCTCTGAGACCAAAATAGCTGTATTCTTTGGTTCATTATTTTACTGTCATTCAAGATCTTGCTTGCTGATTTGAGGCATAATGAGACTTTCAGCCACAGACCTGTATATTATCAGCGCACTTGGCTGGTGCGTTATATTCCTTGAGAAAACAATGGGCAAAGATGGCAGGGCTTCTCTCTTGGATAAAAATGACATGATCTCTCTCAGCTGCTGCCATGTAGACATTTAGCTTCCCCCTTCCTCCTTTCCCATCCTGGGGGTTGTAATTTTGAGCACTTTGTTCTTCATATTGAACATTACCTTCAAGTTACAAGGAAATGCAGTTTACCTAGGATATTTTGTATACAACTATGATATCAGAGAAGAGATTGGACGAGATATTCTGGAACATTTTTAAGGTAAAACCACGATTTCTTTCCTTAATTTTGTAGTTGCAATGTACTGGTGTAACATTTTAGAAGTCCTGCCAATTTTAATTCCCATCCATTTTGAGTATATTTGACACTTTAACCAAGTGAATTCTTGATATTTCGCTTCTTTTGTTTTATTTCAATACCACCTGATCTCTGCAATGACTGTTCCATTAACACTATTTCGCATGGGATTCATGCTAGATAGTGACCTTCGAGTTGACATGAAGCGCGGGTAATATACTAGTAGTAATTGAAGGTTAATCATAGTATACGTATACTTAGGATAGAGAGTGCTTGTATTAAAAAGTTACATATTTCACATAAATTATTGCCCAAGCTGCCTTCGATTAGCTCATGATTTGTACCAAAAAAGGATTAGCTCATGATTCAACTGTCATTTGTTGTCATGCAACTACTGATGGAGTAAAGTAAACTTGCTCATCGTGGACTTTTAAGGCACTTAGTTGAGGTTTAAAATAGAAGAAGTGGTAGAATATACACTTTTGTTGTTTGCAGTGTTGTCTTTTTGTACAGCTTGCTGTGTCAAATGAACTATTTACATGGCAAAAGATAATATTTGGCTTGCTTGCTTAGTGGTGCTGTGATAGATTTCAAATGCAAATTTACCAAACATGCTATGTTGTCATGCCTTCGCTTTCAAGGCTCTAGAGTCAGCACCACAAACGTGGAAAACCCAGCTCCAAAAAAGACAATCCCTCCTAACAATCCGGCGGTAGATGTGATGTCCTCAGCAATTTTTGGATGCTTCCATGATCTTTTCCCGGGACAGCATTTGAGAACCCATTAACAATATTATCAACATAAAATCAATGGATACTTGTAGCTCTTAAAAGATGTACAAGATCATTGAATAAACAAAGAAAATAATGTTCATCAGGCATGCATGAGCTGCTTGGTCAGGTTCCTGCCACCATAGCTGGGGCAGCAGAACTTTGATTTCTTCACACCAAATGCAAGGGGGGTATCATTATAAATGGTTTAGAGAAATAATATATAAATTTATGGTAAAGTTAACAATGTTCACTATAAACATTGATTGTCGGTTAGATCCAGACTCGATAAACAAAATTTGCACCTATGATATGTAGGGCATGTTCATAAATTTACGAGAAATATTTCCCCAGTAGATTACCACCCATTTTCTATTTTTCAACATCATCAATTAATTTTATATATCTCAAATGTATGGTCCACTTGAGGAGCCAAATCTACCATGAAACATAACGTTGAGTGGGACCCGAAAAGCTAGACTCTTCACCCAGAAACCAAAAGCAACGTTAACTTGTTGAAGCGGTTGAACTAATGTGTACAAAAATCCCACCCCTTACCAAACTTCCTCCCCCAACTCCCACTCTCTAATACCATTTCCAAATTCCACACCGTCTCTTATGGCTACCACTGAGGACTTCACCTTCCCCATCTTCACAGACCCTTTCTCATGCAGCATCGATTCCCCACCTCTATGGTGCTTGTCTCCCGCAGCCTCTCCTGATCATCCTTACCATGAAGAAACATCAAAAGAAAGCAGCACAGAGGGAGAGGAGAGTGATCAAGAAGAAGAATCCTATAAAGATTGTTTTCCTATCGAACCCATCAATCACTTACCTCCAAGGAAGAGCTTTTCAAGCGTAGAGGAGCTGGGCAAGCTGGTGAGAAGAAATGGTAATCGAAATGATAAGGAGGAGAAGATGGACATGTTATGGGAGGATTTCAATACTGAAGAGAGATTGCCTAGAAGTCACAGTAGTTCAAGATTGGATTCTGAAACGGTTAGCGTGGGCTGTGTTGAAGCTTTAAGAATGTCCAAACCTAATAACGGCGCCACCGCCATCTTTTCTCCAAGGAAACCAGGCTTGGTGGTGGTCATGAAAGTGTTGAAGAGGTTTTTCTTGCTTCACAATTCTCATAGGTCAGTTAATAAGCATCACAGCTCTTACAGGCAGTCAGTTAAGGGTCACGGATCACATAAGTCTGTAAAAACTGGTTCATGGTGATTGTGGAGGTCTTTGTTAGATTTATTCTTTTCATTTATACCACTTCTAATGGCGATGGCCGAAACCCATTTGAGGAGCAAGACATCTTAAATTCAACTTGTGTGGCTGTACAGAAAACATCATTAACTGCTTCTCTACTCCTCTTCCCTAGCTAGCTAGCTAGCCAATAGTATAGCTTACCATGGCAGGCTATGAAGGGTTGTTTAATATTTTGTCGTGCAAACCACGAAAATGTTAGAGTGAGAATATAGGGACCGGAAATGTGCTGCAGTTTCGATCGTGTGTTGTGCTTGACATAAAGTCGAGGCTTTGTTTGACAACGAGCGATCGATGGTAGATTTTACGTTCTGTGACTAGTGGTGGTTTGCCACTTGAGATTATGAAAAGTGTTTAGTACTAAAATGAGTGTTACTGAAAGCATATCCGAATTACGAAGAAAATTCACCTAATGAAAATGATAAACTAAACATAATTGAGTAATTAAAAATTACGAGTTTTTTTTTTTGCCCTATTGCATTGTTGGTTTCTAGGGCAAATAACTTTATCGAATAATTCTATTCTAATATTGTCAAACAATATTTAAATATTTATCAATGAATTATACATCAATTAATATTTGAATATTTTTTTTATAATAAAAAAAATAACATAAGATTGTTTTGTTTAGCATAGCTGTCAGGCTTGGTATGGTTTAGTAGATCAACTTGATATCATGCAAATCTAGTAATAGAATTAATCTTTAACTGTTTTGATTGGGTCAATTGGATCAACGTGATTCAATTGACCTAATTAAACTTAAGGTGAAGTTTGATCTGGTTAAATTCAATAAATTATTTAATAAAATAAATAAAATAGTGCTGGTTTAAGATAGATCCGAGTTAACTCATTGATTTATGAATTTATTAGGCAAGTCTATAACCCGAGCTTTGAGCTGGTCAAAACCCAAATCTTGATTCGATAAATATATTCTATAATTATGTTTATGAGTTATTTTTGATACATGACAAAATTTTTTTGGAATTGGCAATGCGAAATCAGTCGATCTTGGGTGACATGGAAGGTTATATATATGGTGCAAGTCCTAAAAGCCCGACAATTCTGGATATTTCATCACGACAGAACGCTTTGTAGCAGTAGAAAGGTAGCTTGAATTGCAAGACACGGCATATACATGCTGACATCTCCGGCCAAAACCCCACCACAGAAGCGGTGGAAGTAGTGGAAGACCCGTGACTTCTTGACGGATTCGAAGCAGAGGGAGCTAGTCACTACTAATCTGCATGCCTCATTAAGAAGCACTTTCTACTTTACTAATTACAAATTAAATTAATCACTCACCCTTTGTTTTCTATCATTGATATTAAGTTTAATTAATATTGTTTTTTTCTTAAAAAAACATGGTAGAACTTCGCTTTCTGATAATGGAATGAATCTAATAATTATAATAATAATAATAATAATAATAATAAAGGTACTGATAGTAGAATGATGGGAAACGTTATGTCAATTGAATTAAGATTAAAATTCTGAATTAATGCTGCATATTAATGGAATTTAAAGTTTATTTTTGAAATTCAAACAACGGATGTGCTCTTATAAGCAAACATATATAAATACAGTATTTATTTTCAGTTTCACGTAGATGTAATGGTAACAACTCATTGGCATTTATGGCACAATTGCATAATATAACGGTAACATGCTCCTCCTCTCACGATCCCAAGTTCAAGAAACTATATATATATATATATATATATGAATTTATCTTTTAGATATGATCAAAGACGGATCATCCATGAAAACATGCAAAAAAGAAAAAAAAAAGCAAGAAAGAAGAAGAAGAAGAAGAAGAAGAAGAAGACTTGACAAGACACAATCCCGCAAAATACATTGAAGGCAAAGTTACAGAAGAAAGACCAAGACAAGAAGAAGAAGGGACAAGGGCAGTGCAACAACATGACTTGCTTAGAAACGAAGTGTATCTTTTTCTCTGTTTTTTTTTTTTTTTGTCTTACTACTTTTGAGTACCAACAATATTCTGTCTCCCTTTAAGTCAGAACCCTAACTCTTTGCAACTAATAAATTGTTTCTAGCAGCCAAGAAAAAAACAAAGTCTAACATGAAAATTGGAGACGACGCTCACATTGCAATGCCAGCTCAGCTAATTACCGATGGATGTAACAACTCAACTCACTATATAGAACTCTACTAGGTCGATGAATGTTCAAGAGGCACAGACATTTTTAAAGAAACAATAATAATATAAGAATCTGTTAAATGAAAGAGATTGCATGCACTGTTAGAGAATCGAACTGTACAGCAAGCATATTTTGAAAAATTAATTTTTAGCCTCAATTCTCTTTTAGAAGTTCTAAAAATACGGTGATAATCCAATAATAATAAGTGACTGTAGCTTGTATCCTTACCCAATATTTTTAGGCTTGATAAAATATCAGGTCTATATGATATGGATCTCGCTCAGTTTTAACACAATACCATTGAGTATAGCTATGAGTCGAGCCTAAACGGACATAGGTCTGACGAGCTGCCAGACCCAATGTCCTTGAGTTAGCTGTGTGCTGAGCCAAAACGGATATAGATCTGGCGAGTTGTTAGATCCAAGATTTTTGGGTTCAGCTATGCTAAGCCCAAGCGGACATCAACATTATCGGAAAAATCTCTAAGGTGAGACGGAAAAGAATTGGTTGACTATTTCAGGTTGGAAATAGTTAATGGCACCAACCGGTAACTTGGTACTAGCATTTCTAAGGATTTGATTAGTCGGTTCTGGTAAGGGCGACCAATGACACTAATAGAAATTATTAGTGTCGGCAGTAACCTCCCTAAATTTAGGATAAGGTAGTAAGATAAGTGTACTCGATGAAGAATAATGAATAATAATCGTAAAAGGGAAACTATAAGTGGGTTACGGGATGATAGGCTCTAGATGTAATAAAAAAAAATTTTTAATGTGGGTTTCCAGGACAACTATAATTATGTATTATCTAGTAGTCAATTATATATATAGATACATGTATTTGTGACTCTCCCTTATCTTTGCTGTATGTTTACTTTTAATATAATTATCTTTATATTTTGATATTGCAGGTCCTTCACATTCATGTTAGGAGTAGTATCATAAGTTTCTAATTCCTTTTGTATGAATTAAGAAATTCATGTTCTACTTCCTTTTGTATGAATTAGGAAATTAGTGTTTCTAGTTATTTTTGTAAGAATTAGGAATTAAATGAATGTCAATGTATTTTGCCCTAAGTAATAATATGACTCGAATTGTATTAATATTTTTTTATATTAATCATTGAGATTTAAGATTCTTACTATTTTATGCTTGTAATATTAATGTTATTTATCCATGTTTGACTACCATTTTGTATATGTTTGTAAATGAGAAGGAAAAAAATAAATATGTGAGCTATCATGCCTATGACTAGTAATGATTGTGGTTACGATGCAATATAAATATGTTATGATTGTGGAATGAGCATAAAATGTGTGCATGATAAATTGTCAATAACTTGGGACCTTCTCGATATAAGAAAGACTCTGCAGAAATTTTGGTAAACCTTAAATAAGTCGTTGAAAAAAAAAAGAAAAAAAATTACCCATAAATTTCGTTAGTATAATTGCTTTGTTTGATCCCGGAAATGAGAATGTTATAAAGAACATTTTTCAAAATATTCCAGTTAGATTTGGAAAATCCAACAAGATCTGATTAGAACAATAGCAAAAAAGTCTTATTTTAAAAAACAATAATAATAAAAAAAACTATTTTTTGGGAAAAATAAATTTGCAAACAAATTTAATTCAAAATTAACACCAATAGCAATTAAAACATGCAATCAATAACATGAACTGTCTAACAAAGGCTCTGCTACTATTGTTGGGTTTCCTGAAACACATACACTTAGCGAAAATGATACATTTAAATTTTTTGGGAGTTCCAAAGATTCTATTACACAAGTATAGAGTTGTTTGGGGTTTATACAAAGATTGTCTAAAGATTACATGTTGTTTTAGGCTTTGAATATTTACTTTAAGATTAGAATGTTGCAAACCACAAGTTGTTCAAATATTCAATTTTTAACGGTAATTCACACAAGCCACTAGTGAGAAATTTTCTGAACCCTTTAGGAGAGAAGGACTGCTATACCTTAAAGTGCGAGATCTTTTCCTTTGTGTGTTTAAGTGTTTTTGTATTGTACTTTACTCACCTTCTCATAGGAATATAAGAAGCATAACATTCTATTTATAGAAAAATCTAAAAACTCTATAAATAAAAAATATCAATTTTCCCCTTAAATAATATCACATATATTATTTTAGACTAATTTTAGAAATGTATTCAATCAAATTCTTACTTTATTATTTCTAGATCTAGAATTGTAACTATTTTAATTATATTCTAGTTCTCAATTTTAAAAATTTATTTACAATCATTTCACACTTGATTAATCATTCCATTTTAATTTCTAACCAAAGGTTCTTATGTATGTGACCCATTAGGTTCCCTAATAAGTTGATCCAAATATAAATCATAGTTCTAAATAAAATAAGATTAAATAAATTAAACAATTTAATTTATTATCAATTTAATAATCATTTAATTTATATTGGAAGACCATGTACAATGTCTAGCAAGTTGTCATGATCCCTAAAATATTAAGAAAGTCATAAGTGATTTGACTTAACATTTCGGGTGACCGGTTTTTCAGTGTAATTATTATCTCTTCATCAAGAATGTTTTGATTTAGATATTATAGTATAAAGTATATTTGCTTTGTCAAATCATATTAGTTCTCAACATTACAGTTACTGATTATTTGATTAAGATTTTGAAACTCTTTCCAAAACTCATTTCACCTTGACCAATGATTTTATAATCAATAATATTTAAGAACAAATGAAATATTTTCTTTAATTCATTTAGGGTGATGAATCCTTTCTTGATTACTCAAATACGTTCATATAGTTTATGCTATATCTAATATTTGCCCGTTTATAACCTTTAATTAGGATAACGTGTGGTCAAGATCAAAGCATAATATTCCTTGTATAATATAACTTAGTGATTTCAAGTCTAAGAATTACATACACAACTATCACATGAGCATTTTCATAGACATAAGTGATCTCTCTATATATAATTCTTTTCTTTGGTCAGTTCAGTGTGCATGTCATCTGATAATCACCTGCATATTAGTTTCAGGTATCCATCACACCTCGGTTTATGAGAATAATTATTTCCTTTCATAAAAGAAGAAACATAATATGCATCGCTCTCACAGCTCTAATTAATGTTCAGTCTTAATAGAACATTGACAAGTAATATTTAAGAACAATGTTTTGATGCATTATGAATCTTATAATTATAATAACTCTATAATATCTTGTGTAAAATATTATTGTTTCATAGATTTTATTTTTGCTCGAGATTCATTAAATATGAAATATAAAAAAATATTTATTAATAATAAATATACTTTACATAAAAAAAAATCAATATTAGTTGTAACCAATCAATTGATAATAAAACATATTCACTGAAAACACAATTCTTCAATTTATACAATCAATGAAGCATCAAACCATTTCTTTTTTGTTTGTTTATGTTTTTTTTTTTAAATAAAACAATTCATTTACTCAATTGTAGTTATTCAGCAACAAGCCGGTCCAGTTAACATGATAATGTCGATATCATCAAGTCATATGTTAAATTGCTAATAACCTCAACGAGTTGTTGATATCATAATTAATGAGATTCAATCTTTTCCTTAATATTTTGAATTCCAAATCTTGAAGTTAATATAAAAAAATCATTAAATTCCTTTAAATATTTTAAATTAATAGAAAGTGTATCTTTAAGAACAATAAATAAAAAAATAATATCAATTATCATATAAACGTGTTTAAAAATCCATTAGCATCGAAACTAAGAAACGTCATCAACATGCTGCACCATACATCAACATTCATGTTGACATCACATGTAACATGGCAAAAACTAGGATAAAGAATTTTGGTCCTAAAAGAAAATTATTTGATATTGTTTAATTTTAAAAAAAATTAAAAAGAATTTATTTTATTTTTTAAATATTTTTAAATCATTTTAATATGCTGAATTTATAAATTTTTTATTTATTAATAAATATTTTTTTAATCTGTTAAAAAAAAATTTAAAAAATAAAATAATATAATTTTTAAAAAATATTTTCAAAAATAACCACTAAAACACTGCTAGATAAATATTTATTTGGCTCTGTACTGAAAAAAGAAAAACTTTTTATTGTTCAGAAAGGAAAATATTTGGAAATAAAATAAAGGGGATCTGAAAATTCTAAACCTAACAAAAAAAAAGAGGAAAACATGATTCTAAGCAGAAGATTCAAAGTGAACGCGTTTGACAGGCAAAAATCTTAAAATCCCACTTGCAGTCTTGCTGACATTTAGGACAAAACCAAAAGGTATCCAATTCTCTCTCATACTCTCAAACTCCTAGGGTTTTGCCTTCTTCCCCAGTTATCAAGCTCACTAAGTTTCAAACTTTACCCTTCTCTTTTCCATTCCAGGTAAGCCCATCACTGCCTTTCTCTCACTAAATGTATATGTTTTTTATTTTTTGTGTCAAAGTGCTTTCTTTTTTTATTAGATTTTAATTCGGGACTGTTTCTCTATACGCAGACATTCATGGGTGTGATTGATATCTACAACACTGCCTCTTCTCTTTGCTTGATCAAGTCCAATAACAATTTTCACCAAGCTTTGGTGCCTCAAAGACCCACTTGCTCATTTCAAAGAAACGGCAATCACAGAAGAGTTGTTGCCATGACTTCTACTGTGCCTGTAGAACATGTCAATGAGGGTCAACAGAATGTGACTGGTGACTCGTTTATTCGTTTCCATTTGAGGAAATTGTCCCCTTATCAATCCATTTTGCCTTTTGAGGTAAGTTGGACTAACCCTTTTGTGATTGTTTTTATTGATTTAATTTGTCATTTTGTTCTCAACAACATTAGTGAAGATTTTGCTATATATGTATATAAATCTTCAGTTGACTGAGGCTATGTTGATTTGGGTGTGTGATCAATGTTGTAAAGTGATAGAAATCTCTTCAATGAGAGAAGTAACAGATACATAGTTGTTGCTAATATTGATTCCTCAATCATTCTTAATATTGCTCAACTGGATTGAAAGTTACTTCACTCATCCAAGAATATATTTAATAAAAAAAAAATCCTTCTCATTTTAATTATAACAACAATTATGAGTTATATGTAAACCCCAGAGCATAAATTCTTATCCACATATCCAATCAGATATTTTATTCATATATGATTTATAATTTCAGCTTGTTTCTACCAAATCCGTTGTGTGCATTGTGTTTTATAGGTTCTTCTGACATTTAAGTTTCTGTGTGATCTGGTAAAAGATTGGTTCTAATCTCTGGTAGCATAATCAATTAAGTTTAGTCCTTGTCGGTTCCAATTCTCTGTTTCTTCTGATTAGGTGGTTGTATGTGCAATAACTTTGATTAGTTCTTGTGAAAATGTTAAAGCATTTGAAATGGTAAAGCTTTTTGCAAAACACACAAGTTAAATGAGTTATGAGTTACTTCCATATGATGGTTAGGAAAGCAAATTATTTTATAACACGCTTAGATGTACATTTATACAAACTCATGGTTTAATTTCCATTTTATCTGATTTTCTCCCCTACTACAGATTTTGTCAGCGCAACTAGGAAGGAAACCTGAGGATATTGTTAAATTAGATGCAAATGAAAATCCTTATGGTCCACCTCCAGAGGCAAGTTGTTAAACTATTATACATTATTTAAATCCAGTAAAATATGAAACCTTAGGTATTTTTGAAGATTCTGTGAAGCTTTTATTTTGTTTAGATTAGATAAACATTAAAGATCAGTCTGTTACAACAGCAGGCATGATTTCCTTTTTTGCCTGAGTACAATTTCAGATTGTTTGTAGGTACTTGAAGCTCTAGGAACTTTGAAATTCCCATATATATACCCTGATCCTGAAAGCCGTAGATTACGTGAGGCACTTGCTATAGATTCTGGCCTTGAATCTGATCACATTCTAGTGGGATGTGGTGCTGATGAGCTTATTGATCTAATTATGCGGTAAATTTGGAAGCCCTATACTATAGAGTATACTCTCGCTTTAACAGCCAATAGTTCCATTTTTTTTCCCATTGTCAATTCGTCATTTGGCAGATGCACACTGGATCCTGGTGACAAGATTGTAGACTGTCCTCCAACATTTACAATGTATGAATTTGATGCTGCAGTTAATGGTGCACTTGTAACTAAGGGTAAAGAAGGCTTATCTAGTTCTTACTGTTTTTTTGGTCATTCTTTTCTTTGAACCTACCAGTTCATATTAGATCATTTTGAAATTCATTCCCTGGGTTTATCATTGATATCAAGTCCCTTAGAATTTGCATTTATGCATTTCAGTAATTGAGTTCCTTTTATGTATATATATATATATTTGCTCATTAAATTTCATCTTACTTTTCAGTTTTGAGGAAACCAGACTTTAGCTTGAATGTAGATCTCATTGTTGATGCTGTTAGAAAGGAGAAACCCAAATGCATATTCTTAACATCACCAAACAATCCAGATGGGAGGTAATTTCTAAATATGTCTTTTTACCATGCATCATTATGTTGCAATTTAACATGATCTGATTTTCCCAGCTCGTATCTGGAAACTGGCCTGATGATTGGCATTGCATTTTTGTAATCAAGTGATCATCTCCTCAATGGTCCATATGTTGTGAAATTTGGTGTTAATGAATTTTAGCTTTTCAAAAGTAGGGTTATAGTAAAGGTTTCAACTCTTTAAGTTTTGGCTATTGAAGAAGTTCCCAGAGCCTGTGCAGTGCAGATGACTAATGTGATTTTTTGAAATTGCAGTGTGAGAGAAACTTTTTCTGTATAAAAGAAGTAAATACATACAAAAGTATTTAGTCTGTTGTGAGTCATTTGACATGGATGCTAACTTAAGTGTTGGGGCTGCCTGGTATAGCTTTCATGAAGTTTGAGAAAAAGTCAAAACAATCACGATTTCTCTACTGGATTGTGATGTATGCCTTTACTTTTATTGTAGACATATCCAATTTTCATTTGTACATGCAGTCTTTCAGTTTTTATTTTATTTTATTTTTTACTTTTCCTATTTGGTTAGGCTGTGCAATGTATCTATGAATTTTTCAAACCTAGAATTCTGAAACTGTACTCCTTTGTGTTTTGAAATTCTAGATTCGTTTGTTGCTTATCTGTATGCTATTAATTCCATTACAGCATAATAAATGATGAAGATCTTCTGAAAATCCTTGAGCTTCCGATTTTGGTGGTGCTGGATGAAGCATACATTGAATTTTCAGGACTGGAATCTAGGATGAAGTGGGTGAAGAAGCATGATAATTTAATTGTTCTGCGGACATTTAGCAAAAGAGCAGGTTTGTTCGTGGGAAAGTCAATTATGTGTGGAAACTTGAAATTTAGTGTAGATAACACTTGCAATGCTATTGATTATTGAATCCATGGATGGAAAAAATTTTCATGATGATTTGCCTTTTCAATTCACAAACAATAATTCTTAATGATTGTAGTAGTTGCAGTATGCCATAAGGTTTAGAGAATGTGGGGTATAATGAAAGGAGATGCCCTCTTTTGTCTTACTTTGCGATGCAAATATCTAAAAGAAAAAAAAAACTTTTATTATGTTATTTTTTTAATTCACGTAACAACCTGTCACCTTGGTTTCATAGTTGCTATGCTAAGAACAGGAGCGTCTTTACTTTATTCATTTTCAAATCAGGGAACCTGACTATCACGATTGAATAATAATTCATTGTCAGCAAGGTTGTTTGCCATGGTACATGGGATCCCAATCCCATGCATTGTATTTGTTCATTTGGGACTTTGCACATGCTCCATAGCTTGCATGATAGAATTTTCAGGCGAGAGTTGAATTTTCTACCACTTTTCAGTAAAAGGATCTTAAATACCTGTAATATAAATGTTTAATTTTGCTTCACCTAATAAATACACACTCTTACATTTTTCACTTGGATGATGTTTTGAGCTTAATGACACACTAGATGTAATGCACTCAAGGTCTTGGAGAACAGATCCTCTCTTGAAAAGGAGGGTACTTCAACAATAATAGTCATCTGTGCCATGCCACAATGAAATAGAAGGTTTCATGCATTACATGCTTCATGTCAGTGAATAATGCAATATGATGTGAAGCCTGGAGGAAAGGAAATTTTCTGCAAAACAAAGTGAAAATTGAATGTTATTCTGGTTTTGTGGAAATACATGAGAGGAATTACCTTCAGCTTAATTATAAGCTTCTTTGTGTGTGTGCATGCATGTGTTTTGGGTTTACAAGGACACTAAATCAGAGCCAAGGAGGGGTTAGGGTTGAAACATGCCAATTGAGCTATGGCTCATTGGCACAATGTGTAATATGTAATAACATCATACTTGGCTTTAGACTGTGTGCTTCCCCATACTATTTTGCTTTTGGTCAGAAATGTGAGTTTGTTTTATCCAAAAAGTTTCTTTTCCTTGGCAATAAAGTCTGTCTTTCCATAATTTGTGTTCTGTCACTATTTTATTCTTTTGGGTTGGTTCTTTGGGATTGGTCGATGGATGGGTGAAGTTTAAAAACATCAGAAGCTCACCTTGTAAATGAATGCCATTGCAGGCTTAGCAGGACTCCGTGTTGGTTATGGAGCATTTCCCTTGAGCATCATTGAGTATCTTTGGAGAGCTAAGCAACCTTATAATGTTTCTGTTGCTGCTGAAGTTGCTGCATGTGCAGCATTGCAGAACCCTACATACCTTGAGGTTGAATTTTCTTTACATTTTTTTGCTTTATGTGATGCTTACTAATAGAATGCTTTGAATAAGTAGACATAAAGTTTACGTTTGCTTTTTTGTGCATGAGCGCAATATAAAACACTAGTGCACCAATCTCTACAGAATTATTTGTGCTTGAGTGCAATATGTAACACTAGTGCCAATCTCTACAGGATGTCAAAAATGCTTTGGTAGAAGAGAGGGAAAGACTTTTTAAGTTTCTGCAGGAAGTGCCATTTCTCACACCATTTCCAAGTCATTCTAATTTCATTCTTTGTGAGGTTAAATCTGGAATGGATGCTAAGAAGCTCAAGGTATGTGTTGGTACTGTGTAGCAATTACTCACATTGCGAATATGCAATCAATATTCATTGTATAATGTTTAGCTTTGACTTTTGGGGCGCCTTTTTTCTTAATTTTTTTCAATGAAGTTTCTCTGATTTGAATTAATCAGCAATGCCAAGGTTAGTGATGAGCTTTCAAATTTAGGTTGCTGATTAGGACACGGACATCTTATACAATTGAGTATCTTGTGTGGACAATGGACATGCATGGGTTGATTTATTTGTTTTATTGGTTTAACCTGAATGAACGTGCGAAGTAAAGATATTGATAATTTATATATTATATCTTATTTCAATTATAGCAGTTCATAGCTTGACCTTTAGAAAAATTTCTGGAACTATATTTACGCTTTTGTTGAGGGTTTTTCCTTAAAGTAGGGAATTCGTTTAAGAGATAGTCTGAAGTAGGGAAGTGCATCAAGCGAGGATGCCCTTCTAGTAGATGATCGTCCCAAGCAGGGAGTTGCGTCAATTGTGGAATTCCTTTGTGTGATTTGAGGGTAAGTGTCCTTTATGCAGTTGGCACAAAGAAACCTCAACTTCAAGTCACATAAAAGAATCCCATACTTGACTTAATTTCCTACTTGTGTTCACTCCCTACTTAGAAGGATTTCCCCATTAGAAGGAAAATCCCTGTACATATTGTAACTGTAATTTAGGCCTCTTGTCAGATTTTGCTCCTGTAACATTAAAATTTAAGCCTCAATAGTCTTAATATTTGTGTTTTGGTTAATGTTTCAAGTATTGTCATGAGTCAATTGTTTGATTTTGTCTATCAATATGCTAAACGCCGCCCTCCTGTGTGTTGTGAACATTTTATGCTGACATGTTACGTGCATTGCAGGACGATCTTGCTAGTATGGGAGTGATGGTCCGTCACTACAATAAGAAAGAACTGAAGGGTTTCATTCGAGTATCTGTTGGGAAGCCTGAACAAACAGATATATTGATGCAGTGTCTTAAGCGCCTTTCTTGATTTACTTACCATGTATTTGTTAAAAGGACCTGTTCGGAAGCCTGATCAAATAGAGTATCTGACATGGTATTTCTTTGGCCCCTTGTTTTTGAGTAATTTTGTAACAAACTGGAATTGCAATTTCATTGCCAGTGAATATTATGGAATTCCAAAAGCTTATGGATTTCCCACGTCGTAAAAAGCTGGTGACTGTTTTATTGCCTTTCTTCCCCCCCATAAAGAGGTGTTTTGACTGCTAGTAACTTGAATTTGAGCCCCGAGACGTTGTTGTTTGTGTATGACTACATAGACATAGTAGAGTTATGTTGATCATTGACGTTTGACAGGAAGCAAGGCATCGTCGCATTAGTTGATGGTAACTGGACGTCTTTGCGAGCCCTTTCAGAAGTGTTCGTGTGTAAAGAAGTATTTCGGGACTAACTTCATTTAGATTTGTGGGCAGTAGGAGTGTGCCACGTGTTCAATGTGTATAAACGACTTCAATTCAAACTCAACCTAATAGAGGGATCCATTCTGCCTCGGAACCAAAGGTTTAAGGACCACCCGATTCTGTTTCTTAGAATCACTAGGTTTTATGTGCCAAAATTGCAAAATTCCCAGAGGACAAAAACTGCCATTGAACCGATGTTTATGCCCAGAACTTGATTCGAGAATGATGTAATAATACTGGCAAGTGAAAAGCTTATTTGAGAATAACTGAGCATTAGGGCAAACAAAAAACATCACTTTAACTTGCACGTATCGAAGGTTTGAGACCTTTTGTATGCCAAAAGTGGAAACGGAACATGTATTGCCTTCTCGTGAAGAACTTGAGCTATAGGCATATTCTTTTCCACTTGAGGGAGGAAAGGTAGCTTATCGTATATATTACAAAGCTAAAAAAATCCCACCAAAAGCTAAAAAAATCCCACCAGAAGGGCTCAATTTTATTCTACTTTCCAGCTCAAGGTGATGAGGCAGTGATGGAGAACGGGAAACAAATATTATAAAATCTTAGGCAAATATATAGAAATCTGTATTTAATATAATTCCTTTTTCCTTTTTTTAGCTAATGTAGATGCCGTTTATATGTAAAATTTCTTCTGCTCTTTCCTTCAAGTGAAAAAGGTCTCTATGTTATTTGATTAGTGAATAAAGTAGATTTTAATGTAAGAATCAATTCCTACTTGGCCTTGTATCAAGTCAGCTTCCTTTTGAAAAGCACAGTTCTGAACTGTTATATCCTTCTCTCCACTTGTTGTTTTGATGCTTCCGTCTCTGAATCTTCCTCTGGAAGTGAACAAGGCTTGTATAAAGACCACCTTGAACGGTTCTGTTTCACAAACTTTTGCCTTCCATGATGAAAAGGGTACTGTATCTTACATGTTTTTCTCCTTTCTTTCTCAGAGGAAAACCATCTTCTATCCACATTGATGAAGCAATGAACTCCTTTTCCTCTCTTCTTCAAGATATCAAGAACCTAGAATCCTCATTAACCAAAAACTCCTTATCCCTTCGATGGTGTTTAGAAGCCACAAATCTCCTCAGGAAGATGCACTTTCAGTTTCTTGATATATTTCAGGAGTCTGAGGAACCCATGTTCTGGGATGGGGGGAACTATACGGATGAGTACATGGAAGATTCTTTACATATCCTGGATTTTTGTAACGTTCTGCGATCAGCCATTTCTACGATGGACAGGAACCGTTTACTAGTTGATGTTGCTGTTAAAAGATTTTCTGATGAAGGGTATTCAGGTTCTGCCATGAATATGACTGAAATTGAGAAATTAGAAAGAGAATGGCTGAAGCTATATGGTATTGAGAACTGGAAAAATGTGAATCTATACAAGACAAGAAGACCGAAAACAAAGACCAAGGATAATAGATTATGTGCAGCATATGTTGTAAGAAGAACCATGAATATTGTCTGTTTGCTCTTGTTTTGTGCAATATTCTATCCAGTTTCAATAGAACTGGATGAGGAGGTTTATACAGATTTTCCTCAACTGAAGCTATTCTCATCTTCACTGAGGAAGCTTGTTTGTTGCTTCTTCGAGGAGCGACAAGGTGTCAAGGATAACTCAAGGCCAGTTTTAGTCGAGACTAAAATGGTAGAGAGTGCAGTTGAGGAATTCAAAGTTCAGATTCTGAATGGTGGCGTGCCTCTGAATATAGAGAAGTTGAAAAGAACCATTGATTCACTGCAGAATAGTTCCCTGGCTATGAAGGAAGGCCTCGGAATATTTGATTCTGTTGTTAATGAGCTGTTTCAAGAGGTAGTGAAAGGAAGGAATATGATTCTAGGTTTGGTTGCTTCAAGCTAGAAGAATTCTGACAATAATTTTTTTGTTCATATTTTTATTTAAAACATTTATTCAAATTACATTGAAGTACAAAGAAAATAGTCTTGTGCCTGAGGTTTTTGGTCAAGAATTCGCTGATATAAGAAACGAGTGTGAAAGTCTGTAATAATTATCTTTAAAAATATTTTTTATTTAGAAATATATTAAAATAATGTATTTTTTTTATTTTTTAAAAATTATTTTTTACACCAGTATTTTAAAACGATCATAAAATATAAAAAAATTAATTTAAAAAAAAAATTTAAATTTTCATGAGATAGTTTAAAGCACAATTCCAAACGGCGTCAAAGCCTTTTCTTGTCCTCTCTTAGTACACTCAAAGTAACAATTATTTTTTCTTAGCACCCCGAAAGAAATAACCACATTTTTTTTTGGCACTTTCAAAGGGATGACCATCCTACCTGGGGCACGTCCAAGGGGATGAAGGGGTGTTTATTTTCGGTTCGATTCGGTTTTTATCAAAAAAAGTAATCAAACATAATTTTTAGCTCGGTTTTTTCCAGTTTGGCTCGGTTTTTTTGGTTTGGATCGGTTTTGGCTCGGTTTTTTCGGTATGGCTCGATTTTGGCTCGTTTTTTTCCGGTTTTATTCGGTTCGGGTTCGGTTCGGTTTTTCCTGTTCCAGGCTTAAAAAACCAAAACCGAACCGAACCGGTCGGTTTTTTCAAAATTTTAATCGGTTTAATCGGTTTTTTTTCATAGTTCGGTTTTTTTGGTTTTCTCGGTTTAATCGGTTTTTTGGTTCTTTTGAACACCCCTAGGGATGACCCTTCTTCATTGAGTCTAGCCTAGGGAAAGAACTCTGCTACATCTGACATTTTGGACTCTAATTTCTCTACACTTTTTAGGTGTATAAAAGTCTTCTAAAGACCTATTATATTTCTATCAAATATTAATATAGATGTAAATGATATTTGCACCTCATTAAATGATATTATGATAAAATTACATTTCAAACCCTTCTTTTTACAAAAAAACAAGACTCATAGGCTATAAATACACTATGAAACCTTTAAATTAAAGGTTTATAATTTTCATTCTCTATTGCATATATATTTTCAGAACATTTATCTCTAGAATATTCTTATATTTTTAAAAAAAACTTTTTTTAAGTATCAAAAAGTCGACAAATCTACTAAAAAAAAAACTTTTGTAGGTATTGATCATAAGCTACCTGGATCTACCAGCTATCAACCTTCTTCTTGGCAGAAAAAATGAATGAGATTGCTTTGACATATATTGTTTGAGGTTTTATCATGATTTCATCAATAGGCAACTCTCTTGGCTACATCGGAGGTTGATTTTGTTTCTCTGCTGCCAAAGAACAAACTCACAGGTTTAATGAAAGATCCACTCGGACATGTATTCATAAAAAAGAAGCCAAAGAGAATTTTCAGCACAAAATCCTAGAAGCTAATTGCCTCAATCTCCGAGAGGAACGATTTCTTGACTCGGGGTATACCATTGACTTGATTGACTGCAATCTGTCGGGTGAGAACATTCACCATAAATTGCTGCCAACAGATCGCCAACTTCTGTCCATTTTGGTCTCCACGCATGAAACCTCGAACGCCCATCAGAGACAAATCTCCTGTGCTGATGAAGCCTCGGGAATATAAAAAACCTGATTACCATGTTTAGAAGAAGTGGAGAGCAAAACTAAGCTTTAACATAGGTTATCTCCGGTATAACCATACCAATTAAAAAATTTAAATAATTAGGTAAGATTTTAATATATAATTTAAAATATAATATAATAATTTTTTTTAAGTGAGTTTTTAGATTTAAAACATGTATTTTTGCATAAATTCACTCCTATCTTGTGTTTAATTTTATTAAATAAAATAAAAATAATAAGATTTAAGTGAAATTCAAACTCGTAACTATTTGACAATAAAACTCTAATACCATATAAAAAATCATCTTAATACAAAAACTTAAACTATTAAATAAGATATCAAGATATAATTTATATTATTTTATAGTATTTTTTTATGATACTATATTCAAAAAGTTGATAATAAACTTGTCAAGAATGGATGCTAGATTTGTTGATCGTCCAAGCCTCCAACATTTGCTTTCAGGATATTATTATTTTGTTGGCATTATTGGTGGAATAAATTACCTTGTCCCTGCTTTTATAAAGCTTTTAAAAAGGTGGCTTGTTGGTATCTTCCGAAAAATCCAACAGCATGACTCTTTAGTTAAGCCTCGTGTTTGTGATTGTATCCGGTTATGGCCTCATCGGTTCTTTAAGTGCGCGGGGCTGCGTGTATATTTAATGTTTTTAGATTATTTTAAGATGTTAATATCAAAAATAAATTTTAAAAACTAAAAATATATATTTCTAAACAAAAAAACAACCACTTCTACAATATCAAACAAATTCTTCTTCGTAGCAAAAAGTTTGATGTTGGAAGTAAAGCATAGCATTATGAAATATAAAATGAAGCTTCAATAAATCGCAGATTAGCAATAATCCAAGCATGTTTTCAGCAACTAATAATGGATTCAGTCCTTTCCTACAAGATGTTCAAGTCTCTTGTAACCAATAAAAAACAAGATAGTGACGCCAATGGAGAATCCAAGCAGTATGCATAATTCACATCTTGGGCGAGGAATGTAAAATAAGTAAATCTGAGTTTTCAAACTGCAATTTCTATAAAAGAACAGTGTATATCGTACAAGACTCCTTATACATCAAAATTTGTTACAAACAATAACCAGTTTTGATACCCAATAATGTAGGGAAAATCAAATATTTTTTCTAAATCAATGAAGGATAAAGTGTAGCTCTAGCGAATTATTGCTGGCCTAGAAATGAAGCAATAAATGGAGAATTGAATCGCTACAATGAAGACAAACTAGATCACAAATTTCTTTCCACAGAGATGTATTCAATTTAAGTCAGAGAGACTGCAGTAGTATTACCTCACCCCAAAAATCTCGCCAATAAAACATTTCTTCTGCTTTGTGCTTTCCTCACATCTTAACTGCCAAATATTCAAAACAACATGATAGGCAACCATTTTACTGCAATATATTGGCGGGCAATAGGACACATACCACCGTCAGGCTCCCAATCTGAGTGTAGCAAAAATTAATGTACAGACATGGCCATCTGGCGAAAGATAAATTCGGCGTGTTTCATTCTGTTGCTTCTTGATGAAGAGTACTTCTCTTCTCATCTGATCTGTGACGAAATAACTTCGCTATGGCCCTCCTCTCGCAATCCTGCAATATAGAAAAAATCATGATAAAAAAAGTAGTTTCTAGATTTCTTAGAATTGTAAATCACGGGGAGAAAATTAGCTTATGACTACTTGTTTTATTTGGAAAATATTTGCTGCTATTTAAGGATTTCAATCACTTTAGCAGAGATAAATCTGAGGAAAAAGATACACTTCTTCACCTTGAACATGTTAAGATAAAATGGTTTGCCAGGATTCATTCTTCTCAATTTCTGGTATGTAAAAGCGAAACTCAGCTGATCACGAGGAGTGAAGCGATCGACCTCATTGAACCAGAGACAGGAAAATAGGTTTGACATTGGAGTGTGCGCTCTCACAATTAAAGACCCTTCAGGTACATCTATAGGCAGTACAAAACATCTTGTCAAAAATAAAAACAGCAAATAAAGATCAGGAGTGAATTCAACCTGAAAACTATGAGACAAAGAATATTACTGCTGGGAAGAAGCTTGTTCGGATCAGAGACATTGAATCTTTTCAGCCCATCGGCCTGGTAAAAAGAAAATTGCTGGTCTATGACAGTGCGATTATACTTGTTCAGTTTCTTATTTTGAACAACCTCTTCCCATACACAGTGGCGATCATAGTGATTAGAAATGGCATATTCATGACCTTTTCTCCACAAAAAGTACTCAAGAACTAGAAGAGGATCAACTTGAAGACGTAATTTGCTATCCAACCAGATTGAATACCTGGAAAACGTTAATATGCAGAATATAAGACACAATTATTAGTTCACTTGGTACTTTCAATGTCACGACTGTTTAAGCAGTGGTCACCAGAATGATGAACCAAAATCTACGAGGATCCTGGACAGTTGTTTGGTGTGAACCATTCCATGTGCAAAAAATACCATAACATGCCACTGAAATAGTGTACTCAATAGTATATAAATACCAATTTAGATCTTTCAAACATGATGATTTAAATGTCATAAATGAGAATTCCAGAAGGACTATACTGCTGCTGCTGGTACCAGTGTTGGAACCATGGTTGCTAGAGGTCCCTCGATGACAATACTGGATATATTTCTAAAGCAAGAAATGAATGACCTTGTGTATCTTCTGCCTCCTGATCTTTTTTGTCAGATCAGGCCACTCAATACAATTTATACGATTCATCAAAATAATAATAATAATAATGAACCACATATAATAAGGGGTCCAATACAGAAGACCACTTAAATATAAACCCCTCCATCATATTTATTAAGGCATCCATGAGAGGGGCCAGCTTAACTATATTTTGTGATCTAACGTGCAGTCAGTTTCTCACAAATTGTAACTTATTCTTTGAAGAACACAGTATTGTACTATTCCAATTCTATTTTATTCTTCTCTCCCTTTAGGTTCAGTCATTAAATTCACTCCAGACTCCACAGCACAAACAGCAATCACAGGGCATTTAAAAATTAATTATATTACTAAACCAACAATTCAATTCTGATTCTCACCTTGCAGAAGGGAAAAGCCTGTGTGGAAGCAATTTTGGCACTTTACCCACTCTCCGCATATCATTATATGGTAGATTCTTCACCACCACAATCTTCCATAAACCTACAAAACCTGCTCTATCTGGAATGTGGCCTTCTGAAGTAAGTGTTTGAAAACTAACTTCATCCATGAACATTACAAAGCAGACATTTTTCCTTGATAAACGAGTGACCTAAAAGAAGGATAAGAATTTATGGTCAGAATCGGGTTCCACAGCACGCATCGCAAGATAGTGATGAAATTTGGTCTCCAGAATGATAGAAAGCATCGCACAAGATGATTCAACTTTGTGAGCATCTCAGTGGAGAAGAAAAAATGCATGGAAGATGGCATAAGAGGCTCATCAAGAGCATGATAGGAAAATAAGAGCCACAGTCCATCAAAAAGGGAAAAAAAAAAGAGGGAATCTTAGTTGCATATTCATTCATGAAAGACCATTGTATGCCACACATTTCTAAGAGAAATGAAGAGAAAGATAGAGAACTAAAAGGTAGCAAACAGTTGAACTAAGATAGGAAAACTTGAGTAACTAGATCATGGATATATGAAACTAACAAAGCACAAGACATCAATACCCCCCTCCTCTTCTTCATATGATATTTAATTTAGACCTCGATGCCCTACGGGGACTAAATGGTGCATCCTGTCCAAAGCTTATAGAAAAGCCTCATTTTTTTTATGGCCAGAAGACAGCATATAAAACATGCTAATTTATATTTCCCTCGAACAAATAGTTGTTTTTTTTCCCTGCTCCCTTATCGTATTCAGCATGCTATCGTGGAGGCCTTACTAGGAATTTCTCATCACAAGTCCAAAAGACTGGAGGGGGCAATTTTAATTGACTTAGATCTCTACTCTCTAATCAGTGGATGTCTTATTCTCCAACATTTAATTGTGTTCCATTCCTCATACAAACTTTTTCATTACAATTTTTTTTTTTTTAAATCAATGACCATACATTTAAATTTCAGAGTCAAGACCTGCTTACGGTTTCAGCAGATGGCATGAAAACAGAAATACATGTATTAGCAATCATCTAGTTGGTACTGAGCAAATATATTTTTCTCTTTAAAACCAAATGAAGGGAGACCATGTATATTTGCAATCACTCAACTATATCTATGTTCAATTTACAACTCAAAATACACACAATTTTCAAAGTCATTAATCCCCCATAGCAAACTTAACAAGTGATAATGCAGAAACTGATTAGTGCCAGAGCTATGCAACAAAATATTTCCATATACTTAAATTTATAAATGAAAGATCCAAGTACCATTTTATCTGCTGGTGACCTTAAACGATCTGAATTCCCAAAGATGCAAGAGATCACGGCAATATGGCATCTACTTATATAACTCGCATCATCTTCTGCCAAATCAAATCCTGTACTTGAAGATCCTTCGGAACCTTTGACAAAACCACAGTTTATTTTTTGATCATGTGCCAAAAAAGATTCTTCCCGTTCATGCAAGCTCTGATGCCCAGCAAATCTGGGCTCCCATTGCTCTTGTCCATCAGGCTTCTCCTCTATTTCAGTATACTGCATGGAAAATCTTGCAAACTTCCGACTTTCAAAAGGCTCCACAAGCCTTGTAGTAGAGTTTAGAAGTTTCATCCCACAAGAGGAACCTGAATAATTCAAGCATGACAGACAAAATTGTTCCAATCAAAACGAACCCAAATTGTCATTCAAACAAAGACAGACAAAAAATCCATCAGACAGTCTAATCAACCAAGAGCTTGGACAGCAGGATTTCATCAAACCACCTGGCTTTATTCAATCAAAAGGCATAGTTAAAATTTTCTTACCAGGAAAAAAAAAGGCACAAGAAAAGAAATTTCCTCTACTTGAATCTGATCCCAAGCACATTTTTGGGGGTTCTTGACATTCTCTTTGGATTTTTCTCTCAATATTTAGATAAAAAAATCTGTTCAGACCATAACCTCATGACAAATTGTCTTCCAGAAAACTCTAGTCCACTTTTCCTTTTACTGACCCATTTTCATACATCTCTGGCTTGCCATTCTTTTCATCAATTTTCATAATTCTGCTTTGCTTAGTTTCACTAAGCAAATCCTGATCTAATTCGAAATACAACTCCAGTAAATCTATTTCCAACATCACCATTCCATCTGTTTTAACCCAGGAATCAAATTTCTGTACCGAGAAAAGTGGCTTAAGCATATACCACAGACACATAAAAGAACATATATCATGCATATATATTTAAACTAGCATGTAAAAAGTCCATTTTGATGATTAATTTGTGAACACTCAAGCTAGTAAAACTAAATGTTCAGTGCAAACAAAAGAAAAATTTCCTGAAATTGAGTTGATCCCTATTCTGTTTTACCAATTAAAGCATTATCCTTGACAAACTCTATTGCCTGGACACAGACATGCCACATGTACAAAGAAATGGACTTGTTTGCAGAATCACAAACCATGTCTCAGATAAACAATTATAACATTATATAGACAGTTGGGGAAGGCTAGCATGTAAAAAGGGTTTAAACGTTCTAGACAACACATGCAAAGAAATGAATTTATATACCAAATTTCCCCTTTATAAGGTTAGCATCGCCATCCACAAGCAAGATACATGAAGCAAAATGCACAAGGAAATATTAAAACTTCTCTTGACATCAAGGTTTCAATGTGTGACACTTATGCCTTAGCGCACAAACATAAAAAAGAAAAATATAGAAATTACCAGAAAATTTGCGGCGCTTTGATTTTTTCTTTGAATCTGACCGGGATTTACTTGTAGAATGACCACCGATGTTATGGACATTTCGAGAATCAGTGTCACCATCATCCGAATTTTGAGAATTCAAAGAACCCTTCTCTAACAAACTCATGGAATCTTCCAGATTGTCCTTGGCAATATTTTGATCCTTGGTTTCAGCATCAAGGAAATTAGATGATGCTCTATTATCTTTGATATGAACCGTTGTTTCACTGGAGCGGTCCTCCTTGTTAGGTTCAGAATCACCACCATATTCTTCCATATGACGATCATGAGAATCTATCCCATCATCATACTCATTCTCACTATCAGCTGCTCCATTCTGATCCACATCATCTTCATCATCAAGTAACAGATTTTTTATCTCATTTTCTTTTCTCAATTTTCCTGTGTTCTTCAAAGAAGCTTCGTACTCTTTTTCATACATCTTCAACTCTTTGCGCCCATCTTCATTATACAAGCCAGCTCCCTTTCTATCTTCAACTCTTACCGCCTCCTCCTTGTCATTCTTCACTTTCACTGAATTATGACCCTTCTCACTAGATTCATCATCCCCGGAAAGCTTGCTGTCATTGTCAACATCATCCTCATTGTAATCTTCATCCCTTCTCCTATCATCCCTGTCCCAATACCTAGAATCCCTTCCATGTCCCACCGAACCTTGCCCAAACCCAAGAACTTTAATACTATCAGTACGTGTAACATTTGCAAGAAAATCATTATTTTTTATCTCATCATCCTCAACACGATTATCATTTACATCTGCACCAAAAACATTTACTATAATTACATCCTTAACAAGATTCACTTATTCAAAATCCAAATAACAATTAAAAACCGTCTACACTCAAATAAACTTCATGTAAGTATGCACCAATAATAGTTTTCCACCTTTCAATTTTTACTAATCACAGTTCAATTACTAATTTAGCAACATTAAGAATATATTTAAAAATAAATTGAGCTAAACTCAAAAACTTTTAACTACAATGTAAGTACAGTAAATCAAAATCAGCTCTCAGTTTACTACACAATACTCACTGTGCTTCCAATTTCACTTTCTCTCATTTTCTCACACTTTCTCAGCAACCATACAAACAAATTTAATGATAAAACAAAATAAAAATGATCGATGCACTAAATCTCTCTCTTTTGAGTAGCACCTAACTAACTAACTAACTACAATATGCAATTCAATTAAAATCAGACTAAGCTCTGATTCACTCCAAAATCAATAAATAAGCTCTCCGTTCTCACTTTTTCTCATTTTTCTCACACTTTCTCAGAAGCCAAACAAAACAAAAGGAAATCAAAACAAACCTTCATTGATACTCCTATTATCGGTGGAAAGGAAATTGTAAGCTAAAACAGTAACAATAAGGACAAGACACAAAAACACAATGACCGCACCGACCAACGATAACCCGCCCCGACTATTCTTGTCGGATCGGTAACCTAATCTTCTAATCCGACCCAACTTCTGTTGCTTCTGCGAGCTAGACGACGACGACGCACGAATCCCGATGGATACGTGATCCGACGTGCCGTTTGTGTAATGCCTGTACTGCGCCATTTTTCAAAACATTTGCAAATTACTAACAATAATAACAACAACGTTCTCTCAAATTTCTTTTGCTGTATCTGTGTGTAGATTTAGAGAGAGACGGATTTGAGGGGTATGGTTTGGTAAATTTAAGAGAAAGTGAGGGAGATTTGGGGAATTTCCGATTTATTTTGGGTGCGTGATCGATAGTGTAGCGGTGTAGATTCATGTTTGGTGCGTTTATTTGACGGGCTTTTATTTTTTAATATTTTTGTTTGATTAAAAAAACATATATATTAACCAGGAGAAGAGTTTTTTTCCAACAAGTGAAAAGCTCAACAACGTATTTTAATATGGGTCGAAATTTCTGTGTGGTGGGCCTCGCATACAATATCCATCATGTAATGAACATACATACATACATACATACATACATACATGATAAAGGATAATATTCCAAGGAGGGCCGGTACTCATACATTGGATGCTTAGATGATCATACATGCATAAACATATATTATAATGTTAGGAATGACAATGAAATGATCATGGAAGCAAAGATGATCATACATACATAATCATATGTTATAATGTTAGGGATGACAAAGAAAAGATTATGTAAGCAAGATATTAAACTTGAAAGATTCGGACTAAATCCACGAAAACAATAAATTAAAAACCAAGAAGACTCGAAAACAAACTTGGGGAAATAGACATGTTTTTTAAGAAAACTTATTTGGTTGGGTTTCGACTTGACTAACAAAAATTAAAAAATAATAACTTAGTATTACTAAAACTATAATTCCATCTTATTGATAAGCCAAACACTAACTATGGTAAATAGTTGAATGTGGTAACCATGTTTAGTTTTTCATATCCTAAGGGCGTGTTTGAGAGTGTGATTGTTTTTCAAAGAGCTTTTCATATCGAAATACATTAAAATGATATTTTTTTTAATTTTTTCAAATTATTTTTGAGATCAGCGCATCTAAATGATTGAAAACATATAAAAAAATTAATTTTTTGAAAATACAGGTTGGCCTGCGTTTCCAAACACTCCCTAAATGTTCTAATTTAGCTTTTATTAAGACTCTCATGAATAAAACTCCGACTTTAAGAAGCATCACTACCTTCATTCCATATATTAGTATGTATAGTGTGGCTCTAGTCAATGTCCTTACTATAGGGCAATGTACATGTATCATATAGGGAAACATCTCATGCAAGTTTTTGTAAGTGATCACCATTTTCTGAACAATCTTCTTAATGTTTTTGTTGGTAGATTTCATGGTACTGTTTTTCTTTGGCTTGTATGGAGATGAGTTCAAGTGTTTGGTCTTTCATATCTCACATAACTCCACAATCATCTTTTCATTGAAATTCTAGAAATTATTTGTTAATATTGTCTATGGCAAAACATATCGACAAATCAAAATTTTTTTAACAAATTGCTTGATTACCTTTTAGGTTACATGCACATAAGAATAAGCTTATACTCCTTTTGTGAAGTAGTTAATTGCCACCAAAATAAAATAATGTGTTACTTACCTTTGGGTTGATTGGTCTGATAATGCTCAATCCCTATATTGAAAAAGACCAAGGTGTCACCATGTCAAATAAAGGTATTAAGGTGCATTGATCTTATCTTTGTATACATAATATTTGTGGTATTTTTTATGTTTTATATGTAGTCTCCTTTCATGGTCATCCAAAAATATCTTGATCGTTGCATCTACCTAACCATCATATGCTCATTTACATGAGCAAAGCATATTTCTTCATGAACCTCTTATAGGGCTTTCTTGGCTTCTTCATCATTTAAGCATTCTATCATAGTCCTATTGAATGAACTCTTATATAGAATCTCCTCGTCTAGATAATATTTTATTACCATTCTTTTTAACATCTTGGTCTACCTTAGATGTCTTATGATGGATATTCTCGGTATTGGATAAACTGTTTAATATCATGATAGAATGACTTTTCATCTAGTATTTTTTCAACTAAACAAATATAAGATTGGGAGCTTCTAACTTCTATACATATTGGCTATACATAGATCTCATAATTAAATTTGGTCATGGAAGCCAATGTTGTCAAAACATCTATGAATTGATTCTTATCTTTAATCAAGTGTACGAACCTAAGTTCTTCAAATTTCCTTGCAAGTTTAGTGAGATACTCTTGATACAACTTTAACTTTTCATATTTGGTATATCATTCACCTTTCACTGGACACATTATCAACATGGAATCATTGTATACATCAAGTTTTCTAACCTTTATTTCTAAAGCAGATTTTAAGCCATATATGCATGCTTCATACTCCTTCGTATTATTGTTACATTCAAAATATAACATGGTGGAGATTAGGTACTACTTTCTACTTAGAGCTATTATTATTTCTCCTAATCTATTTTCATAAAAAAATAATCATTGTTATAATTATTATCGTTGTTCTTAATCATCATTATTTGAAAGGAAGAGAGATCTACAAACAAATGGAGTGGTTACCCCTTGTCGCACATTGGTGGACATTACGGCGAGGACTTGATGTATGGGGAAAAATTGAAGTCGCCACCTAGTAATTAAAGAAAATTAGAAATTCTAAAATATATACTGGTTTCAAAGATTCAGGTAAGAAATTAATTATGCTTAAGGGAAAAACAATGTCATCCTTACAATATCCTTTCTTACAAAAGATTATCTTTACTTTGTGTTTTCTTTTAATTTTTTCGTTTTTCTTACCCTTAATTATCCTAATTTTTTAGCCTTTTTATTTTTACTTTCTAGTTATTTTATGAAAATTTTGACTTCAATCTTTAGACATGTCAGAAAATTATAAAATTACAAAAGTCCTTAAAAATAAAAAACTCATCAAAGATGTTGATATTAAGTTATAAAAAAGAATTTTCATCAAAAACTACTAAAAATAGATGTAACCCGTATTTAATTTTAAAATCTAAATATCAATCTATTTTTTTAAAAAAAATATATAAAATGATATTTATCTTTAAAAATAAAAGATTTCATCGAATTCGTTAAAAGGATGAACAATGTGAGAATCACGATCCAATTATAGCAATTGATGTGCATGCCATAAACCGTATCTCAAAATATTTCGATTGCATAATTCAAAAATCACTCATAAAGTTTCAATTGTGAGAATCTTCCTTAATGAGAAAGATAAAAACAACTCCGCCAATTCTATAGAATATTATCCCTATAGTCACTTAATCTTATTTTTCTAGTAAAAAATCTTATAAATCTAATGCTAAGGAATTAAAGAGAAAACTTTTTAGGGTTTATAACCTAGCTAGGAAGGTGGACATTCAATTGACTCAAATTTTGAAGAATATTCAAAAATAAAGTTTTCGAAGATCTTCCAAATGAAAAAAATTAATTAAAGAAACTTTCTCTTTATATAAAAAGACCCAATACGGTTAAATTAAGAATTAAAATGCAGGAATTTGATATAATTGGAATAAATCAATTATATGGGGTTTTTTTTTACCAGCACAAATTAATTAATATAATTGGAATGATTTGATTTCCATAGTTGATACTATTAAATTAAGAATTACTCAATTTTGGAAATAAATGAATTAATTATATACGTGAAATTTTCCAATTATACCAATTAATGATTTAATTGATATAATTGGAATAATTTAATTTCCGTCCTGAGGAATATGGAATTAGGAATTAAAATTGTACTTGATTAAGAAAATAAATCAATTATTCATACAGGTAAACTTTCCAATTATTTCAGTAGCTAGCAGTACTATAAATAGCAATGCTCACTGCACCCTCTATCTCCCATAGTTATACCAGTTAATTCATCCAAAACAATGGCTTCGAAGAAAGTTATTATTCCTTTTGTTCTCATTGCAGTTCTCTTGCTATGCCAAGGTTTGTGTTTCTTATATATATATATATATATAAAAGTATTTGTGTAGGAAATTATATATATATATATATATATATATATATAGGAAATTTTATATATATATATCATGCATCGCAATTTGATAATTAATTTTATTTGTGTTTATTTTGTATTTTCTGCAGATTATAAAAATAATGTGGCTGCACAATCTCAGTGCTGCACTGAGCATCCCGAGCTTGGAAAATGTCAGCCTGGTGTCGATGATAAAAGTCCAGATGGAAAATGCTGGCAATATTGCATGAACAATTGCGACGAAAACAAAGGAGGTTTCTGCAAACTAAATAACAAGAAGCATCATTGTCATTGTTATTGCTGATTTTGGTGTTCTATCTATCAATAAATTGAGATACGGTTTAATTAATTATTAAAGCTTGATTTCCTCTTCTCTTTCTCTATATATTAGACGTAATTTATTTAAAAGTTCCTTAATTTATATCCATAACTCCATATATAAGAATGAAATCCTTAAAAGCGTTTTTTTTTTTAATTTTATTCGGACAGCTATATCTTTAAAAAACATGAACATCATAATATGCACGTAAATTGAACTCCATGTCTTCCTAAGAAAGAGATTAAAATATTTGTGTGTGTGTATATAATTTCTTAAAAATATACAAAATGGATAAAAAAGGAAGAGCTCTTTCATGGTAGAAAGTAAGAATCCTCTCTAAAACATGGAAGTGTTGTCGGGAATTGAAAAACCCATTTTACAAATTGAAGACTAGTCGAAAGATGGAGGAGGATCTTAGTTGAAGAGGAGGTGTCATAGCAAACAATTGAAAAAACCCATTTGTCTGTTTTGGGCATAAAAAGAACCATCCATTGTTCTGTGCATGGAATTTCTTGTAGTGTTTATAGTAGCTTGGCTCCACTCGCTTCATTCCTCTGATCAAACTGAATCATAAGGGGAAGATCATTAACATTCTTATATGCTATTAAATCATCAATTCGTCTTTGCACCACCTCTGGTGAACTTGAATCATAAACCATGCAATCACTATGATTGTCTGTGAACTTCTCACTATTCGCAATACAACAGCAGCAGCAAGCAACACTACCCCACCTCCTTCATCTCTGTGCAGCTTCATAAATCACAACTCTGCTGCAGCAACATCACAGGAGCAAATTCTAAAAGGCAAGAGACACCAAAATGAAAACCTGATATAATTGTTTTGCTAATGTGGTTTGTTGGGTGTCCTTTACGCTTCTCACTATTACCGTAGGTGTTCTTTATGCTTAATTTTGTCTAAGATGGTATTCTTTATGCTTCATCCTGTTTAAGATGGTAGATTTGAGCTCAAGAATATTTTTGAATTTAGGTTAATTTTGGTTTTTCAAGTGGATTTTTGGGTTGTTTACAACTATATACGAGTTTATCCAGGTATCTTGGTTGTTATATAGTTGTTTTAGGTCAAAATAGGTTCAAAATGAGTTTTTAAGATAAAAAATAATTAGCTCTCATATTTCGGCTACTATAATGATTGGAATTTGGGCAAACGCAGGCGAGACATCATCGACCTCAAAAAGCAATATGTCACCCACCCTTTAATAAACCAAAAAAAAGCCCACGTGTGCCAGGCCATTTAGGCCAAGCCCGTGTGCATGAACCTTTTTTTTATTTTGTTTTTTTTTCTTGTAATTTCATCATATATTATATTTTTTATTTAATTTTAATATTTTTTTAACAAATTCTTGTGATTTTATTTTTGGTAGAATATAATTTACTTCTTACTTAGTTTACAGGTAATATTTTATCGTTTTTCTTATGTTAAGAGGTATTCTTTCTTTATAGCCTTATTTATAAAAGTTTTCCCTTTATTTTTATTTAATCTCTTTCCTATGCATTTTTTTATTATCATTTTATTAAATAAAACATTCGTTCTAAGAAACAAAAGTCTACAACTACATCTATCTCTTAACTTTTCAATTTAATCTTTTGTTAAATATCACTTATGGTTTACATGGTTTTCACATAAAATCATAACATCTTTTACAAATACGTGCAGCCTTACATGTTTTTTCATTGATTTTATTCAATCGCATTCATGTATATGTTTGTTTCTATTATTGTTTGGTTCAATAAAAAATTTATTCCAAGAAACAAAGTTATTAGACACAACTGAAAACATGGGTCATATTACGAGATCAAATATCTTAATCTACATCTATCTTTTTATTTTTCTAATTTAGTCTTTAGTTATAGTTAACAACTTTTTTGTACATTTTATTAACACGGATAATCTTTTGATTAAAAAAAATTATTAATTTTTTTAAATGTAATTTTATATATGACCCGTGTTGCAAGATTAAATATCTTGTTTTATATGTATCTCTCAATTTTTCTAGTTTAGTCTTTACTTATAATTAACGTTTTTCTTTTTACGTTTATTGACACAGATAATTATCAATTTAAGCTTTTTTATTATTTATTATGAGTTTTTTTATAGCAAAAAATATTTTGGAAAAACTTGTATATTTATTTTTTTATATAAAAAAAAATTATTCAATTTTTCTTGGTAGAGCACTAGTTAAATAGCTAATTACTTTTAAAATAATATAAAATTTCTTGTCAATTACAAACTAAACCGTATCTCAAAATATTTCGATTGCATAATTCAAAAATCATGCACAAAGTTTCAATTGTGAGAATCTTCCTTAATGAGAAGGCTAAAAACAACAAAGCTAATTCTATAGAATATTATCCCGATATTCACATAATCTTATTCATTAATTTTCTAGTAACAAATCTTATAAATTTAATGCTAAGGAATCGAAGTAGTGCCAATAGCCATGAAGACTTATCAGCAGATTTGAGCCAATTTGAGAGGCGATAAAGAATTAACAAGAAATTGTCTTCGAAAATCACAGCTCTATCATTGAAGATTACCTTGTTCCTCATAAATCATATATACTCCAACTAACACAACAAGAAAGCATAGACCAAGCCTTATGCTGGAATTTTTCAAATACTAGGTTGGGCCACTGATGTAAAAGATCATCCACACAGCAGGGAAGACAACCACTAATACCCCACCAATCCAAGAATTTCATCCATCTTGATTTACATGTATCTCTTAATTTTTTTAGTTTAGTCTTTACTTATCATTAACATTTTTTTTTTATGTTTATTGACACAAATAATTATCGATTTAATTAAGCTTTTTGATTTTTTATTATGATTTTTTTATAGAAAAAAATATTTTGGAAAAGCTTGTATATTTAGTTTTTTAATAAAAAAACAAAATTATTTAATTTATTTAGGCAGAGCACCGGTCAAGTAGTTAATTACTTCTAAAATAATATAAAATTTCTTTCCAATTACAAACTAAATTCGTCAAAATAGCTAATTACTTTTAAAGTAATATAAAATTTCTTGCCAATTACAAACTAGATCGTATCTCAAAATTTTTCAATTGCATAATTCAAAAATCACGTATAAAAACAACAAAGCTAATTCTATAGAATATTATTCTGATATTCACATAATCTTATTCATTAATTTTCTAGTAACAAATCTTATAAATCTAATGCTAAGGAATTGAAAAGAACACTTTTTAGGGTTTATAACCTAGGAAGGGTGAACATTCAATTGATTAAAATTTTGAAAGAATATTCAAAAATAAAGTTTTGGAAGATCTTCCAAATGAAAAACATTTAAAGAAACTTTCTCTTTATATAAAAAGATCCAAAACTGTTAAATTAAGAATTAAAATGCATGAATATGTGGTCGATGTCCGCATTCCTTGTTTGATTAATTGATATAATTGGATTAATAATTGGAATGATTTGATTCCCTTAGTTGATACTATTGAATTAAGACTCGATTTTGGAAATAAATGAATTAATTATATACGTGAACTTTCCAATTATACCAAATAAAGATTTAATTGATATAATTGGAATAATTTAATTTCCGTCCTGAGCAATATGGAATTAGGAATTAAAATTGTACTCGATTAAGAAAATAAATCAATTATTCATACAGGTAAACTTTCCAATTATTTCAGTAGCTAGCAATATAAATAGCAATGCTCACTGCACCCTCTATCTCCCATAGTTATACCAATTAATTCATCCAAAACAATGGCTTCGAAGAAAGTTATTATTCCTTTTGTTCTCATTGCAGTTCTCTTGCTATGCCAAGGTTTGTGTTTCTTATATATATATATATATATATATATATATATATAAAAGTATTTGTGTAGGAAATTATATATATATATATATATAGGAAATTTTATATATATATATCATGCATCGCAATTTGATAATTAATTTTATTTGTGTTTATTTTGTATTTTCTGCAGATTATAAAAATAATGTGGCTGCACAATCTCAGTGCTGCACTGAGCATCCCGAGCTTGGAAAATGTCAGCCTGGTGTCGATGATAAAAGTCCAGATGGAAAATGCTGGCAATATTGCATGAACAATTGCGACGAAAACAAAGGAGGTTTCTGCAAACTAAATAACAAGAAGCATCATTGTCATTGTTATTGCTGATTTTGGTGTTCTATCTATCAATAAATTGAGATACGGTTTAATTAATTATTAAAGCTTGATTTCCTCTTCTCTTTCTCTATATATTAGACGTAATTTATTTAAAAGTTCCTTAATTTATATCCATAACTCCATATATAAGAATGAAATCCTTAAAAGCGTTTTTTTTTTTAATTTTATTCGGACAGCTATATCTTTAAAAAACATGAACATCATAATATGCACGTAAATTGAACTCCATGTCTTCCTAAGAAAGAGATTAAAATATTTGTGTGTGTGTATATAATTTCTTAAAAATATACAAAATGGATAAAAAAGGAAGAGCTCTTTCATGGTAGAAAGTAAGAATCCTCTCTAAAACATGGAAGTGTTGTCGGGAATTGAAAAACCCATTTTACAAATTGAAGACTAGTCGAAAGATGGAGGAGGATCTTAGTTGAAGAGGAGGTGTCATAGCAAACAATTGAAAAAACCCATTTGTCTGTTTTGGGCATAAAAAGAACCATCCATTGTTCTGTGCATGGAATTTCTTGTAGTGTTTATAGTAGCTTGGCTCCACTCGCTTCATTCCTCTGATCAAACTGAATCATAAGGGGAAGATCATTAACATTCTTATATGCTATTAAATCATCAATTCGTCTTTGCACCACCTCTGGTGAACTTGAATCACAAAGCATGCAATCACTAGCTATGATTGTCTGTGAACTTCTCACTATTAGCAATACAGCAGCAGCAACAAGCAACACTACCCCATCTCCTTTGTCTTTGTGCAGCTTCATAAATCACAACTCTGCAGCAGCAACATCACAGGAGCAAATTCTAAAAGGCAATTAGAGACACCAAAATGAAAACCTGACATAATTGTTTTGCTATTGTGGTTTGTTGGGTTTGAATGGCTGGATTCCAGCTACGAGAAAAGAATGAGGATAGCGGTCAGGGATTTTTTTAAGTAGATAATTTTATAATGTTAACATTGCAATAGCTATTTAGTTATTAATTAGAATATAATATAATATAATATAATGTTGTAGATATTTCAAACTCTTTCATTGATTTTTTAGAATGCTAAGTATTAATTATGCAACTTATAAACGTGATATGTAAACTGAAAATTAAAGATAAAATTTTAAAAATATTAAACTATAAGATGATAAAGGTGATTTTCCCTTTAATTATTCTTTTTTTTTGTTCCATGTTTTATTCTTAAATTTTGATTTGTGTTTTACTATAATGTTTTCTTTTTATATAAATAGTGATCTCACATTATAGATGACATGTGTCCATTTAATAAAGGCCCCATTAACAATATAATAGATTTTAAGTGAGAAACTTAAATTTTAAGTCTTGTGATCAATTTGCATGTACATCAAAATTTAATCCTAGATGATCACTACTCTAGTTTAAAGCTAGAAAGTCAAGAAATGAAATATTCATTCTTTAATCATAAGGTCAACTCCTTGAAGTTAGGAAGACACTTAATTGGAAATAAAAAAGTACAAATATTCCAATATAAATTAAAAAATAGACACGCCTAATTAAAAACTAATTTATATGCAATCCTTCTAATAAAAATAGAGACACTTGATTATATATATATATATATATATATATATATATATATATATATACACACGAGTAGAAAACACCAAATTTTTCATTATCATGCTTCTTGAAGGATAAAAAAAGGATTAATGAGAGATTATATTTTTATAGACTAGTTTTGAAATTGAATTGACCAGGTGGAAGTTTAATTACTTATGAGAAATTTAAAGAACTAGGAGACATAAATATAAAATCTCGGTTTTTTTTTAATGAAATTATTATGATAATTAACAAAAACTAATTCTTCTTATTAAGCATTGTTTAGTTGAGCAATGCTTCCTTTTTTTTTTAAATTTAATTTTTTTTTAATTTTATCTTTTAATATTAGATTTTCTTATCTCTATCTCATGACTCGGGTTGCGAGTTTGAAGGATTAACTCGAGTTTTATTTTTATCTTTTTTATTTATTTTTCTTTCAATTTCATCATTCAACATTTGGTTGATTTTGAATTAGGCTTCATATTTTTTTTAGATCTTATTATCCAAGTCATGAGTTTAAAGTGTTAACCCGGGTTGACTTAGGAAATTTTTTTCATGCTCTTATTTTTAATTGATTTTTTTTAAAATTTCATTCTCCAACATTGGATTGATTAGGAATTGAACGTCATAACTTGTTTTGATTTTCTTTCTATGAATCGTAGTCACATGACCTGGGTTGCAGATTGGACAGGTTAACTGAGGTTGACTCAAGTTGTTTTTTCTGGGTTTTTTGATTGATATTTTTCAATTTTAACCTTTAACATTGAGTTGATTGAGAATTGAGTTTCATAATTTGTTTTAATTTGTTTTATATAGGGTTATCATAATCTAATGATTTAGGTCGATTTAATATATTTCTATCTCAACATTTTAAAAAACAAATGTCTTGAAATTTATTTTTAGTCAAACTATATTTTTAATAGTTGTGCAAGTTATTTTTGGACCTGTAAAGTTGATCAGGTCATCAACCCTCACACGATTTAAATATTTTTCCTACTAGAAAACATGATAGTAATATTTGAATATTTTTTTACATTAAAAAAATTGATTTAACCCACAACATATTGCAAGCCAATGATCTAGTATAAAAACTATTAAATTTTAGATGTTTTATTTAAGAAACAAAGAAAGAAAATATATAGTATATCTTGCTAGACTAAATGTAAAAGTTATAAGAAACTCTAGGTCACGTGGGAAATCCACTATAGCCTAAAATAATGTTAAATGTCTCATATTTCACTATAAACTCCCTATGAAAACCTTTTCTTTTTCTTTTTCTTTTTCATTTTGATTTTCAAGCCTTTTTTTTAACCAATCGCATCCTTTTATGGCCAAATTAAAGCCTAATTGCTTCAAATCTGTTGAGCAAGGGCAAGATTGAAAGAAGAGGGATTAAAGTGAAAAGGCAGAGGAAATGGGTGGTAGTTTAAAAAATGATGTGAAAAGTTCAGTTCGGTGCTCATACTTTAAAAATTATAAACTTTTGGTGCTTGATATTTCAAAAATTCAATTGTAGTCCAAAATCTTATTTTCCTTAAATTTAATCCCTAGTTTGAGATGGGAGTAAGAAAGTTGTTGAATTTCAGTGATAAAGAGATAGTATTTATTGACATTGATTATAGCCACAAAAAAATCGATTTTGATGTCGATATGTTCCATTTGATGCGGGGAGTTTATCGTCGTTGTTCTTTACCCTTAACTTTATCTAAGATGGTAAATTTGAGCTCAAAAATATTTTTGAATTTGGGTTGATTCTAGTTTTTCGAATGAATTTTTGGGTTGTTTACAACTATATACAAGTTTATCAAGGTATCTTGGGTGATATATATATATATATATATTAGGTCAAAATAGATTCAAAATGGGTTTTTAAGATAAAAACTTTGAAATTTGGGTAACGGCAGATGAGACATCATCTACTTCAAAAGGTAACATGTCACCGGCCCTTTAATTAACAAAAAAAAATAATTTCAGCCAACGTGCGCCGAGCCATCTAGGACAAACCTGCGTGCTTGGGCTTTTTTCCTTTTGTTTTTTTCTTGCAATTTCATCATTTATTAGCTATATTTTATTTAATTTTAATATTTTTTAACAAATTCTTATGATTTGTTTTGGTAGAATATGATTTAATTCTTAGTTTACCGGTAAGATTTCATTGCTTGTTTTATATTAGGAGATATTTTTTCTTTGTAACCCTATTTATAAAAAATTTCCCTTTATTTTTTATTTAATCTCTTTCCTATGTATTTTTTTATTATCATTTTATTAAATAGAACATTTGTTCTAAGAAACAAATATCTACAACTACATCTATATCTTAACTTTTCAATTTAATCTTTGGTTAAATATCACTTATGTTTTACTTGGTTTTCACATAAAATCATAACATCTTTTACGAATACATGCAACCTTACATGTTTTTTTCTTTGATTTTATTCAATCGCTTTCATGTATGTATTTATTTTTATTATCGTTTTATTCAATAAAGAATTTATTCCAAGAAACAAAGTTATTAGACACAACTAAGAATATGGATCGTATTGCGAGATCAAATATCTTGATCTACATTTATTTTTTTATTTTTTTAATTTATTCTTTAGTTATCATTAACAAATGTTTTGTATGTTCTATTGACACGGACAATCTATAGAATATTATCATGATATTTACTTAATCTTATTCATTAATTTTCTATTAACAAATATTATAACCTAGGAAGGTGAACATTCAATTTATTTAATTTTTGAAGAATATTCAAAAATAAAATTTTGGAAGATCTTCCAAATGAAAAAACTTTAAAGAAACTTTTCTCTTTATATAAAAAGATCCAATATTGTTAAATTAAGAATTCAAATGCATGAATATGTGGTCGATCTCCACATTCCTTGTTTGATTAATTGATATAATTGGAATGATTTGATTCCCTTAGTTGATACTATTGAATTAAGACTCGATTTTGGAAATAAATGAATTAATTATATACGTGAAACTTTCCAATTATACCAATTAAAGATTGAATCGATATAATTGGAATAATTTAATTTCCGTTCTGAGCAATATGGAATTAGGAATTAAAATTGTACTCGATTAAGAAAATAAATCAAATATTATTCATACAGGTAAACTTTTCAATTATTTCAGTAGCTAGCAGTACTATAAATAGCAATGCTCACTGCACCCTCTCCCATAGTTATACCAATTAATTCATCCAAAACAATGGCTTCGAAGAAAGTTATTATTCCTTTTGTTCTCATTGCAGTTCTCTTGCTATGCCAAGGTTTGTGTTTCTTATATATATATATATATAAGTATTTGTGTAGGAAATTTTATATATATATATATATATATAGGAAATTTTATATATATATATCATGCATCGCAATTTGATAATTAATTTTATTTGTGTTTATTTTGTATTTTCTGCAGATTATAAAAATAATGTGGCTGCACAATCTCAGTGCTGCACTGAGCATCCCGAGCTTGGAAAATGTCAGCCTGGTGTCGATGATAAAAGTCCAGATGGAAAATGCTGGCAATATTGCATGAACAATTGCGACGAAAACAAAGGAGGTTTCTGCAAACTAAATAACAAGAAGCATCATTGTCATTGTTATTGCTGATTTTGGTGTTCTATCTATCAATAAATTGAGATACGGTTTAATTAATTATTAAAGCTTGATTTCCTCTTCTCTTTCTCTATATATTAGACGTAATTTATTTAAAAGTTCCTTAATTTATATCCATAACTCCATATATAAGAATGAAATCCTTAAAAGCGTTTTTTTTTTTTAATTTTATTCGGACAGCTATATCTTTAAAAAACATGAACATCATAATATGCACGTAAATTGAACTCCATGTCTTCCTAAGAAAGAGATTAAAATATTTGTGTGTGTGTATATATAATTTCTTAAAAATATACAAAATGGATAAAAAAGGAAGAGCTCTTTCATGGTAGAATGTAAGAATCCTCTCTAAAACATGGAAGTGTTGTCGGGAATTGAAAAACCCATTTTACAAATTAAAGACTAGTCGAAAGATGGAGGAGGATCCAGATGAAAAATAAGAGGGAGAGTGTGACTTAGTTGAAGAGGAGGTGTCATAGCAAAGAATTGAAAAAACCCATTTGTCTGTGTCGGCATAAAAAGAACCATCCATTGTTCTGTGCATGGAATTTCTTGTAGCGGTTATGGAGGCTTGGCTCTACTCGCTTCATTCCTCTGGTCAAACTGAATCATAAAGTCTCGAGGAGGGAGGAAGGGGAAGATCATTAACATTCTTATATGCTATTAAATCATCACTTTATCTTTTGCACCACCTCTGGCGAACTTGAATCATAAAGCATTAGCAATACAACGTACAGCAGCAGAAAGCAACACTATCCCATCTCCTTCATCTCTGTGCAGCTTCATAAATCACAACTCTGCAGCATCACAGGAGCAAATTCTAAATGGCAATTAGAGACACCAAAATGAAAACCTGATATAATTGTTTTGCTAATGTGGTTTGTTGGGTTTGAATGGCGGATAGCGGTTAGGTGTTTTTTACCCTTAACTTGAATCATAAAGCATGCAATCACTAGCTATGATTGTCTGTGAACTTCTCACTATTAGCAATACAACAGCAGCAGCAAGCAACACCACCCCATCTCCTTTGTCTCTGTGCAGCTTCATAAATCACAACTCTGCAGCAGCAACATCACAGGAGAACCAACAGCAGCAGCATCACAGCATCCCCTGATCAACTCCCTGCATGCCAACATCCAAGATTGTAGGGAAAATACTCCAACGAAAATGATAGCTGGATGCAAATCAGAGACAAATCAGTCTTCATAATCAAGAAATCATGTAACTATAGAAACAAATATAACTATGAAAAGACAATAATTATGCTTTATTTAGATATAGTTACATCCTACACAAGTTGTCATGTATATGCGTACGCATTATTTAGATATAGTTACATTATCTGCTTTTTTTATATAAATAGTGATCCCACATTCGGTCAACTCCTTGAAGTTAAGGTTTAAAGCCAGAAAGTCAAGAAATGAAATATTCATTCTTAATTATTAGGTCAACTCCTTGGAGTTAGGAAGACACTTAATTCCAAAAATAAAAGTTCAAACATTCCTCTAAAAATTAAAAAATAGACACGTCTAATTAAAAAATAATTTATGTGTAATCTTTCAAATAAAAATAGACACTTGATTTATATATATATATATATATATATATATATATATATATATATATATATAGACACACACTTATATGTTAACTCGAACATTCATCATTAAAAAAAAATACTAATAAGAAATTATATTTTTATAGACTAGGCTTGAAGTTGAATTGACAAGGTGGATGAAGGTTTAACTACTTACAAGAAATTTAAAGAACTAGGAGACAGAAATATAAAATCTCGGTTTTTTTTTTTTATGGAATCATTATGATAATTAACAAAAACTAAGTCTCCTCACATAGCACTGTTTAGTTGAACAGTGTTTTTTTTTTAAAATTAGTTTTTTTTTTCAATTTTTTCTTTTAATGTTGGATTTTTTTATCTTGGTCTAATAACTCGGGTTGCGAGTTTGGAAGATTAACTTGAGTTTTATTTTTGTCATTTTTATTTATTTTTCTCTCAATATTATCATTCAACATTTTGTTAATTTCGAATTAGGCTTCATTTTTTTTTTGTGCTTTCTATTAGGTTTTTCATATCTCATTATCTAAGTCATGAGTTTGGAGAGTTAACCCGGGTTGACTTATGTTTTTTTCATGCTTTTATTTTTAATTGATTTTTTTTAATTTCATCATTCAATACTGAGTTGATTAGGAATTTAATTTCATAATTTGTTTTTATTTTTTTTCTGTGAGATTATCTTAGTCACATAACCCAATTTGCGTAGTCGAGTTGGTTAACCTAGGTTAACTCAAATTGTTTTTTATGGGCTTTTTAATTGATTTCTTTTTCAATTTCAATCTTCAACATTGAATTGATTGAAAATTGAGTTTCATAATTTTTTTTATATAAGGTTATCCTAGTCTAATGATCTGGGTCGATCTAATATATTTCTATCTCAACATTTAAAAAAAAAAATATTGAAATTTATTTTTAGTCAAACTATATTTTTAATAGTTGTCCGAGTTATTTTTGGACCTGTAAAGTTGATCGGGTCATATTAGATCAACTCTCACATGATTTAAATATTTTTCCTACTAGAAAGCATGATAGTAACATCTGAATATTTTTTTTACATTAAAAAAATTGATTTAACCCATAACATATTGCAAGCTAATGATCTAGTATAAAAACTATATATTAAACATGTAGCCTATCTATAATTCTTAAATTTTAGATGTTTTATTTAAGAAACAAAAGAAAAAAATATATAATATATCTTGCTAGACTAAATGTAAAAATTATAAGAAATTCTAAGTCATGTAGGAAATCCACTGTAGCCTAAAAAAATATTCAATGTCTCATATTTCACTATAAACTCACTATGAAAATTTTTTCTTTTTCTTTTTCGTTTTCTTTTTCATTTTATTCTCAAGCTTCTTTTTTTTTTTACCAATTGCATCCTTTTAGGGCCAAATTGAAGCCTCATTGCTTTAAATTTGTTGAGCAAGGACAAGATTGAAAGATGAGGGATTAAAGTGAAAAAGCAAAGGAAATGGGTAGTAGTTTAAAAAATGGTGTGAAAAGTTCAGTTTGGTGCTCATACTTTAAAAGTTATAAACTTTTAGTCCCTTAATATTTCAAAAATTCAATTTTAATCCAAAATCTTATTTTTCGTAAAATTTAATCCTTAGTTTGAGAGGGGAGTGAGAAAGTTGTTGGATTTTAGTGATAAAAAGATAATATTTATTGACATTAATTATAGCCACAAAAAAATCAATTTTGATGACAATATGTCCCATTCAATGTGAGAAGTTTATCGGAGGTGTTTTTTACCCTTAACTTTATCTAAGATGGTAGGTTTGAGCTCAAAAATATTTTTGAATTTGGGTTTATTCTAGTTTTTCAAATGGATTTTTGGTTGTTTACAACTATAAAATTTCTTGCCAATTACAAACTAAATCGTATCTCAAAATATGTCGATTGCATAATTCAAAAATCACACACAAAGTTTCAATTGTGAGAATCTTCCTTAATGAGAAGGCTAAAAACAACAAAGCTAATTCTATAGAATATGATCCCATATTCACTTAATCTTATTCATTGATTTTCTAGTAACAAATTTTATAAATCTAATGCTAAGGAATTGAAGAGAACACTTTTTAGGGTTTATGACCTAGAAAGGGTGAACATTCAATTAATTCAAATTTTGAAGAATATTCAAAAATAAAGTTTTGGAAGATCTTCCAAATGAAAAACATTTAAAGAAACTTTCTCTTTATATTAAAAGATCCAAAACTGTTAAATTAAGAATTCAATAAATTGAGATACAATACGGTGTAATTAATAAAGCTTGATTTCCTCTTCTTTTTCTCTATATATTAGAGGTAATTTCAAAGTTCCGATACCAATATTTCCTTTGTTTTTTTTTTATATGTCATTAAGCAACATAAGATCATCATGCGCTCCGATACCAAGATGTAAATTGAACTCCATGTCTTCTCAAGAAAGAGATAATATATATATATATAGAGGTTAATCTCATTATTCAATTATATATCTATTCATACATTAATAAATTCTTAAAAAAACATAAAATAAACTTCTTAAATAACCTCTAACTTATATAAAATCTTATTTTACTTTATTATTAAAATCAAAACCTTAAGAAAAATTGAAATAGGTCTATTAAATCCAAAACATTAATAAAATAATATTGTATTACTGTGGATTACTACAGTGATTTATCTAGCCCTCTTAGTATATTTTGTAATTTCTTCGAAATAGATTGTCACTCTTTTGTCTTTTTTTTTTATTTGACTTTTGAGTTTTAGGTTTTAGGATTTTATAATAACCAAAAAAGAAAAAAAATCGGTGCAAACTTTCCCTCCTCATACAAGATTTAAATTTTCATCATTTAGTTTTGTAAAAATATTTGAATAAAAATCACCAATTTTTTCATCGTTTCTCTTCTTTAAGGATCAAACTGACCGTTTAGAAATTAAATAAATAATTCATTTCAAAACTTCTCGAACTGTTCTCACTGCCCTTTATTTTTATTTTATTTTTTGTATGAAAACGTTATTTCCAATTAAATTTTTTTAACTTTATTAAATTTACGAGGCATATACTTTTATATACCATCCATTACAATTTGATAATTATTTTTATATATGTTCATTTTATATTTCTTTTTGCTTTATGTGAATAATTATTTAACGAATCTTTTGCTCCAAAGTTTAATTTTAAATTCATGAAGTTTAGATTATATTGATAAACCTTAAATTATTTATAATCCATAGTATAAAAGAATTATCTTAAATTAATCTATACCCATAACTACATATAAAAGAATTAACTCCTTAAAAGCTTTTAATTTTTAATTGACTACTATATCATTAAATAACACCGATATTATAACATGCTCCAATACTAATACATGTAAAGATTTTACATATATTCTTCTAAAATAAAATAATCAATAAAGATCTAGAATGCGATCTTATACCCATAATGGATGAAATACAGCTGCTTAATACAATAGAAAATAAAATTACAACTCTTAGTATATTCTTTCATCAAATTTTCCAATCTATAACATAAATTTCCTTTTATTTTATTTCCTTAATTATGGATTAATGAGCATCCCCTCGTTAACTTGTACATTTAAACCCTATCATATTTCAATTTGAGATGTGTGTGTGTGTCTATATATATATATATATGTTTCCATGTCATTTTCCCTTTGAGTTTTCCTAAATCATGCTTGAATGATTCATTTATTCATACAATAACCCTAGTAGTCCTTACTGTGATTAAGTTTTAGATTCATCAATCCATTTTAATCCTTTTAATGCTTGTAGATCATACTACTTAATTTGATTCATGAATCATATTCATTTATTTCAAATGCTTACTTTATCTTTTTCGCCTAATTACTATCTTTAGTTCATGTCAACCTTCATTTTATCATTTTGGTAAACTCATTTTGATTAAATTATCTCAAGCATTCCTTATATCTTAGTTGGGTTATCAACCTATTATTTTATTCATTTATATAATCATTGAATTTTCTTTTAGGCCACTACTTATTCATTTATTCAAACACTTGCTTTGCCATTTTAAGTTTTCTTCGAATTTATTTCATATTACTCATATGCCCTTTTTCATGGCTCATTTATGTATCTTTTATTCTCCAAATGTTTTGTGCTCATTTATAACTCTTTTATATATTTTTCATTTCCAAATATTCATTATACCTAATTTTGGTGTATTCATCTATTTTTCAATATCAAATACTCTTTATGACACCCATACTCCTTTTAATGTTTGGAGATAGAACAATGACATATCCTTCTTCAAGATCTATATTAGTTTCTGGTAATGAGTGCATCACTTCATTATAGATTTTTCTAAATGTTTTATCAATGTAATATACATGACATAAAATCTTCTAACTTAATTCTCTTGTGATGTATACACGAGACCATATGTTTACAAAGGCTAGTCTTTAACCATTCACCATACGAGCACTATTTTTTTCTTTAAATCAATAGAAAATCTAGTTTTGCCCTCAAAGACTTGATATTCATAAGAACTTGTTGTGTAAGGCCCGACCCACTCCCCTTTACAGAATATTATCCGATATGGCTCAGCCCAACCCGACTTCCACACCTCACGGTTTTGTTCCTGGAAGCCCACAAACCTCAAAACACGTCCTACAAGGTTAGGTACCAATTGCCTTAATATGCCTTGACTCTGGACACTCTTCTCTCGATATGGGATGTTACAATCCCCCCACCTTAAGAACGAGTCGTCCTTGGTTCTGATACCATATGTAAGGCATCACCCACCCTCCCTTGCAGAATATTGTCCGCTATGACTCAACCCAACCCGACTTCCACGCCTCACAGTTTTGTTCCTAACAGCCCACAGGCCCCAAAACACGTCCTACAAGGTTAGGTATCAATTATCTTAATATGCCCTGACTCTAAACACTCCTTTCTCGATGTGGGATGTTACATGCTGGATCATACTCAAATGTCTAGACTTCTTAACAAATTTATTCAACAACTGCCTAACGTAGGGTGTTGTATGTGTTTCCTAACTTGTAGTCTGAGCAAACCTATTATGAAACAATGGTTAAACAAAGTGTAATGAAAGTGAAGTTTTATGAATAGTAACCTTTAAGATCCAATTTGGAGTTTTTAGGGTTTCCAATAAAACTAGACTAACTATGTTAAACAATGGTAAAAAAGAAGAAGCAAATGTTATATAAGGGCTAAACATAAATTAATCACATTTTAAGCATATATTAAACAATAAGGGTTCTATGAACAACAACCCTTTAGGTCCAATTTGGGTTATTTTAGTGTTTCCAATAAAACATGATTAATTATGTTAAACAATAGTAAAAACAAATGTTATATAAGCGTTAAACATAAATCAATCACATTTTAAATACGAATTAAGCAATTAGGGCTCCTTGAACAATAACATGTGAACTTCAATTTTAAGGTTTTTGATGGTTTTCAATAAAAATGACTAATTAAGTTTTTTAAAAATGGCTAAACTGTGTATGGGATTTTGAGCATTGTCAATATTCAAGCAAACATTGGATTTCTAGGGTCTTTTAAAGATTTAGAATTAACTTTTCAATAGTCAAAATTTTCTAATTTTTTTTTGTTAAATTGAGTTAAAACAACCTATATTGTAATCAATTCACATTATTAAACAAAAACAAAATGCCTTGCAATATATTTCAATATCTCAATTAAAAACAATAATTGTTACAAAACACATTGACTTTTAAACAAGAAGACGACGAGATTCCAACAACTCAAGAAACAAATTGTTTCTTTTTCAGCAACAAACATCGTGAGAAGAGAGAAATCAATTAAAAAAACCTAGATTGATTTCGATTTAGAGTTGTTTGGAGAGAGGTTATTGTCTAGAGAGAGAACTAGTTTCAAATAAGAGAGTGGGTGTGTGATCTATCATTCGTACAATTTATACACATACACACACGAAGGTAATTTCATCATTTCATCCAATTTAAATTTTTTGATTGATTGTGGATATAAATTATAATTTATGAAAGAATGGAGACAAAGAGGAAAAAAATGGTCAAACTCTAGAAGGCTCAATGTAATTAACCATAATATTTAAAACAAAAGAAAAAAAATCAACACCACTAGGAATTCCTAAGGTGTTAGTTTGAGTGTTAAATGGATTTATTTGGAATATCATCATTTTAGATTACTTAAGACATCTAAAAGAGTTCGGGAACTCACCTCCTTCACTGTTTATATAAACAATAAAGAAGGTGATTTCTTTTCTTTTTCTTTTTGGCACTCCCCTCTTCTTTATTTTTTTTCTTTCATTTTCATCATTTTTTGCTCAATTTCATTTGTTGTAACCCATTTTTGGGTCCCCACATGAAAATAAAAATTAAAAAAAAAGAATAGCGACATTGTTCCTCTTTCTCCTTCCCTTGGACATGCATCAGGGGAAGGTAGGCAGTTTTACTTCTCCTTCTTTTCTTATTAAAACCTGCATGCCGCGTGCCCTGTAAGAGCCCGAAGCCCCATGCACCTTGATGATGATAAATCAGGGGCGCCGTGCCTTGCCAGCCGCGCCAACCAACCAACCCGGCGCTGCCCTGCTCCCATGCACAACAATAAAGAGCCCCCGCTCCCTTGGCCCTATAAATAGAGACTCAACGCCAGCATGCAGGGGGGGAGAAAGGAGAGGAAACGAATGTGAGAGACAGGAGAAAAAGAACGAAAGAAAGGGGCAGTTTTTTTTTTTGAACGAGAGGAGAACGAAAGCAAGGAGAGACTCTTTAAAACTGAAAGGGGGGAAGTTTGAAACAGGGGAGGGAATTTAAGAGAACGTAAATAGGGAACGTAGAAAGGAAAGAGGCTTGATAATGAAGAGAAGAGAAAGCAAAACGAAATACCAAGGGGAGTGAATGGGGTCGAGTCTCGCCACCGCTGAGCCGTCGTCCGTGAGCCACTACACCGCCATCGGCCTCCACCGCCGCCGAAGCGATCGTAACGAAGAAGGCACCGCCTACCTTCCTCTTAGAACCACCACTTGAAAGAAGAAGCAGAGAAGCAAAGGGACAGAAACAGTGAAGCAAAGTAGACAGAAGAAAACACAACAAAGCGAAAAAAAAACACAGAGAAGAAAAGGAAGAAAGGCCGACCACCTTCGCAGCCCCTCCCTAGGTCGCCACCACTAGCACCTCCACGAAGCCGCTGTAGAGAAAGAAGAATGTTATTGACAGAGGGAGCAAAGGGAACAAAGAGAAGAAGCAATGCCGAAATGGCAGGGAGGAGGAAGAAGGCCGCAGCAACGCCACCGCCAAACCGGCCACCAACACACCACCGTCAGCCCATCTATCCAAGCTCATCATCTCAGGTAACCCTTCCCCTTATCACTGTTTAGGGGTCATCTTCTTGCATGCAGCAGAAAATAATTAGCCGAACCAACTAATTAATTAACAGTTACTATGCGTGTACAGTAACCAGGTTGGACTGAGATTAGCCCATGTGGCTGGACTGAGTCCAGCCTTGTAGAAAGTAGGCCCGTCTTACTTCGGGCCGATTTCGGCCTAGTATCCTTTTGGGTCGGGTCCGGTCTAATAAAAAAAAATTAAAATTCCAAAAGACTTTTCAAAAAATCTGTGATTTTCCGCAATTTCATTACTGCATTTTGATCAATATCGGTTTGTATTTTTATACTGTAAAGATACAAATCCGGTATTAAAATACTCGGTTTTTGTCAAGATATTAAAAAATAAAATAAAATAAAAAATTTGTTTTCATGCATACGACCTAGTCTCTCCAAAATATATAAAAAACAAAAAAAATCTTTACATCATATTTTCATACAACAGAGAAAAATTTCAAAAAAATATATATGTATTAGCATGCATTTTGGCTTTAATAACCAGTTTATTCAAGCCATGAGAACTAGGCCAATATTTCAAAAATTCTAAAAAAATCTTTTTGTCTTCTTTTAGTATCTGGATTACGAATTTATACGTAAAACGTATTCCTGATATTAAAAATATATTTTTCATATAGACATTAGAACGGTTAGGTTTTTACCCGATAAGATAAGAGTCTCCTTACCGAGGAGGACTTTTCTTAAACCCTAGACAGACCAACAACTAGAAATACGATAATACCTTAGCTTTTATCAGACAATCAAACAATGCAGCTTACCTTAGGTAGGGCGTATTTGGGGTGCTAATACCTTCCCTTTACGCAACCAAAGTCCCCCGTACCCGATTTCTAAGACCAGTTAGGGTTCCTAGTGACCAAAATACTAGGTGGCGACTCCCATTTCATTTTCTACCAATAAACGACAAGAATTTCTTGTCTCCCCATATTTGCCAAATAGATTTACATTTTAGATTTAAAGTGGGACATATATTTTCACCGCGACGCAGCACACGTACGACATCATTCTTCAACATTTGCTTGGCTTTAAATTTATTTTTATAAATTGTTTTGATTTGCTTTCTCTAATGCTATCACAATCTCAAACAAACATCTCAACATTTGATTTGTGCTCGGTTTTGCAAGCGTTTATTTTTGTTATCATATAATTAAGTAGAAAATAATTTTAAAAAAGTTCATAAACTCAAAGGAGTCACAGTCACAGATTGTGAATTTGGCGGATTAATCCGCAAAGATCTAGTCAATCAAATATGTTGACATCTCAATATTGAATAAAAATGTTATCTTTAATTCTTTTGAAGTCAAACTATATTTTTTCTAGTCATTTGAGTTGTTTTTGAACTCGTCAAGTTGATTAGGTCACTACTACATGATTTAATTTTAAACTAGGACTAGATAAGAAGTTGAGTCAAAAGATTTCAAAGTTAATTTATTAAGTCTGGTTTAATAACAATGCTAAATAGTTTTCAATGACTTGAATTTCTTTTTAGGTTAAAACATATTTTGATTTGAGCCGCACTATAGATAGCATGTAAACTAGTTACAATCTAAAACAAAAGGCAAATTAAAAAAAAATTCTCTCAAGATGTTACTGCGCAACAAGACTCAGAACATTATTCGTTATAATAGTGTAAATACAAATTTATCCTTGAAAAAAACCCATTAAATTAGGCATTGGAGACAAGATTGTCTTTTTACCATGACACAATTATCTTTAACATATTTTATGAGGTAGATTTGTCATTTTTTTTTCCAGTAAAATTTCTACTTTAGCCTTAGAATACAAAAATCTAATGCCTTTCACTCATGGGGGTTTTAGTCCTTTTATTTTTATTTTTAAAATAGTGTAATTATTTTGATGCCTTTAGAGACAAAAACAAGATAACTCTCTTATAAGAGTTTCTTAATTATTTTACATTGGTTTTATTCTAAATTTGAAAGTTGCTGAGAAATATTATTGTAATTGATATTTATTAAATATTATTTAAGAAAAACCTGTTAATGCATGCAATGCACATGCTATCGTGTGAAATTGTCTAGCCATTAAACGCCACCTTCAGGTGCAACGTTTGAAAGATCTTGACACCCTCTATTCGATGATGTGGCGTGCGTACCAGAAATTTGATGTCGATGAATTTTTTTTATCCTTCTTCTTCTCTCTCTCCTCTTGCAAAATTTTAGACCAACCCTTTCAATTTGTTTTCCTTTATATTTGATTCCTATTCTTTTATTTTAGAATAGGCTATAACATTACAAATATTTTTCAATTTCACCCCGTGATTTTGCAATCTATAAATAATATATCAAATTAAAAATATTTTTAAATTTCACCCCTTATTATTTTTTAATATATAAATAATATATCAAATTACAATTATTTTTATTTCATTCCTTATAATTTTTTTTAATATTTCAAATTTGGTTCTCATTCTTTTGATTGCTATTTATTTTGTTTGAGATTATTTTTATAATTGTTTTTATTTAAATTTCATTCTCCTTGGGTTTTTTTAATCAAATTTTATCCTCATTCTTTTTGTTGATTTTTTCTTTTTTCAAGTTGTTTTATTAATATTTTTTCACCGACTTTATCCTTGAAAATTAAATTAGTTGATAATTAAACTTTTTGATTGACCTAGGTTAGGGTTTCATGAGTTGCGAATTTTAGAGATTATACCAAGTTTAGAAGATTCGTCCGAGTTTGCTTGGTTTTCCCCTCTTTTTTAAGCTCTTGTTTTCTTTTTTCTATTTTTTTTGTTTTGATAATTTTTGTAGTTTGCTATTTATTGGGTTAACCTCTTCTATTTTTTTTAAATTTCACCCCTATCATTTTTTAATTTATAAATAATCTATCAAATTAAAAATATTTTTTTAATTTCACTCCCTTATGATTTTATAATCTTTCAAATTTGATCCTCATTCTTTTAATTGCTATTTATTTTTTTGAGATTATAATTTTTTTAAAAAAAATTTCATCATCCTTGGGTTTTTTTCTATCAAGTTTATCCTTATTCCTTTTGTTTTGCATTTTTTATTAATATTTTTTTTCACAATTTCATCATTTAAAATTAAATTGGTTGAGAATGAACACGAGTCTAGGATTTCACGGATTGCAAGTTTTAAAAATTAGACTAGGTTTAGGAGGTTTTCCTAAATTTACGTTGTTATTTTTTGCAGCTTGCCTTTTATTAGGTTAGTCTCGGATTCATGACTAGGATCACCGGTTTCTAAGATTAGAGCGGGTAACACGAGTTCATTTTTTTTTTAAATTGATTTATTTTAATTTCATCTTTTAAACTTTTTATCTGCTTTTCTTTTTATGAAATTATCATAATTCTTTCGCGGGGTTTTCGCGTTTGCATGATTCAATAAGGATTTGTTTTTTTTTTTAATAGTTTCACCCTATAGCATTGAGTTGCTTGATAATCTAAGTTCAGATCTTGTTTTTTCTATTTTTTTATTGTTTTTTACCAATTTATTTATTATTATTATTATATTTTTTTATATTATTTAAATTATCAAGTGATCTAATAACCTGAGAATTGATTTTTTTTCCTAAATTATTTTCTTACATGGAAAATGTTTTTTTATCAAGCCCCCAACAAATCTAGTGTTTAAACTATTGTGAAAATTCCCTAGCAGGTCAACCGAAAAAAAGAAAAAAGAAAAAAGAAGAAACCATAAGTAGCGAAAGACAGGAAGTTAGCTGGCTGAAGGGTATAACGTAAGGACGGGGTTTCCTTGTCTGTTGCCTCCTCATATCCGTGGCAGAACCCCCAAAAACACACTCTCATACATCAGCCTCTCTGTCTTGGTGTCAAGAAATTGAACATTATTCCCTCCATTCAGGTACTTATCATCTTGCTTGTGAATAATTTTCTACTACTTTACGATTACCATACAATTTCATGTCTTGATCTTTTTCTTTTTTTCTTATCCCTTTCTGCTTAGCTTATATTAGCTTAACTTGGCTATCTCTCTAATATTTCTGTTCTTTTCATTATTATTTTTAACTTACATAATAATGAATTGATATAAAACATTCTAGGATTTATGTAATTGGGTGCAAGATTGGAGCTTTATGTTAGAAATAAAGATGGGCAATTTTTATTATTAGTGGGTTTGATTTTTTCATTTTCTTTGGTTGTTAAATGGTGTCTCTTGTTGTTTCTGTGAATGCAAAATGTATGTATATATGTAGAATTTGTTTGATGGGTATTTGCTACCTTGGAGATTGGAAATACATGGAATTAAATACCCAACTTGGAATTAAATTTCTTTCTGAAAAGAAGTTTCTCATGTAACTCATGACTAAAATCTCTGCCTTGAAAGGAAGTTTTCGTGATTTTCTGATATGATTCTGTGCTCTAGCTGATCCATTATTAAAAGTTTTCATTTCTAACATATCCCTCCTGTGAGACTAAAAGAATTGTTTTTACATGGGAATGACTCAATGAGTGGTCTAGTGCAGTTTGTGTTTTTTTTTTTTTTCCCTCCATCTTTTCCTAGTTAATTGAATAAAATAGGTTCAAATTCTTCCAAAAGAAAAAAAAATCTTATAGGAGTGAAGGGAGGCCATTTTTGTTTTAGTATGATCAGTGTAGCTTATTTCAGTGCTAGTTCTCCTGTCAAAACTTCCACACACACATTACCAGTGGATGGGCTCTTTATGCTCAAATCTTATCACAATTAATGCACTGCTGCATCAGTTTGTGGTCCTGGCAAAGCATAACTAGTTTGCTACATAGAAAAATCTTACTAGTTTAATTATTAATAGGGGAGAATAATTTGGTTGTGTTGTGCTTAATGTCATATATCTTAACACTGCTGTCGGAAGCCCGAATAAAGGAAGTGGACTGTGGTAGGTTCCAAAAGCGGATTGTTTTGTGCTTAATGTCATATATCTTAATGCTGCAGCATACAGCTACAATCACACTAACATTCCCAGAGAAATTTTGCGGCTGATGTTAGAAATGAACAGAGCATCCATCAAATATATGTTAGGTATCTCAACATAATTTATTTAACCATAGTTGCACTAGTTTGGATTGATGCTCAGTCGAACAATTGATAATGGGATGGATGCTACGCAGATGTAATGCAAAACTGAAAAATATGGCTGCTATTAATGCTTTGTTGAGTAAAGTTGAGTTAAGGAAATTAGATGTTCTATTAGGGGAGAATTTTTAATGATATTTATAATATAATGAATTTAATAATCATAACATAAAAACCACAGTAACGTTAATAGTAATATAGCAGTCATAATATTTTTTACTCTTGCCTTTCTCTTCTTTTCATAAAATTTCGTTGCTTATTTCATTTGGTCTCCTTTTCAATTTGTCTAAGTACTCCTCTTTTTCTTCTTGTTGGACAGTGCAGGGATGCTAGGAAGATCACTGGCTTCCCCTCTCTTGACATTTGATTCTGCAGCACGCTCAAGCTGTGTTACTGTAAGAACCATTTTGTGTCTCATTCCTAAATTGATTCCTGGATGCACGGATGCACATACCCTTTATGCTATTTTCAACTGCCCTGTGAGCCAAATCAGCTTGTAAATTGCATATGAGACTAAAAACATGATTAGGAATATTGTGTTTTGACTTGTTAAGAACAAGAGTGTGAGAGCAAACTAATCGCTGGACAGTACATGTAACATCTTGATATTTGAATGACATTCCTGCTCTGGGAGACATTGGTTGAGTATATCTCATTCCAGTAGCTAGTTGGCCCCAGTAGCTTAAAGTTTAGTATTTCAAAATTAAAGTTTGAAAGAGGAACGGATTGAGATACTTTAGTATGTATATCTAAGAACCAAGAACCATCCATAAATCTGTTTCAGCCAAAGCTGCCCAATAGTTCATAGTGCCATGATAACTGGTGGTCTCCTACAACTACTAGACACAGAAGTTTTAGATTAGCTGTCCGGTGGAATCAAAGCAAGGCCATGAAAATAAACATGACAGGGACCAAAATGTTTTATATTCTTGGTATAAAGACACGCAGGTATGTCTTTTAGAACGTCCATACCTAATCATATAGCATGAAACATTTAGAACGTCCATACCTAATCATACAGGTTACCCAGATTAAGCCCTAGAAACTGTATGTGCATTTTTTGCGTGGCCAATTTTTTTGGAGAAATTAATTCCTTCCAGATATTTGCAATGTATAGACATTTCAAATCAATTGTGTTTGTTAAATAGTTCTAATTTGTTTCTGAGAATTCTATTTTCATCTGTCTTCTTACATGGGTTGCCATTTTGTTCTTCACGTGCAATTGATTGGAGGCTTGGTTTTGAAATGGAAAGGTTATTTCCTGAAGGCAGTGTAATTGTCTTTTTTAATGCATTGTAATTGGAAAATTCTAACTTCTGATTGCAGCCCGATCTTGTAACAGCTGCTCCTAATGCTGCTTGTCTGAACGTGAACTCCTTAGTTCTTCCATCAAATGTAACCCGAGGATACTGTACCTCCCATTTTTCTCCTAGGAAGTGGGCAATTCAATCTACTGCACAGGCTGACAACACAACTTTTAGTAATGAAGACAGGAAGACATGGGAAGCATGCAGAGAAGCTCTGTCTGCATTTAATTTCAATGCTGAGGAGAAAGACAAGATACTTGGAAAAGCATTTGGTCACGTCCATTCTCCTTACTGGGGTGAACAACGAAAACTAGAAGTCCCCAAATTTGAAATTGTTTGTGAAACGTTGGATTATCTGAGGAGCCTTGGTCTTTCAGAAGATGACCTCTTTAAGTTGCTCAAAAAGTTCCCTGAAGTCCTTGGTTGTAGCCTTGAACAAGAATTGAAAACTAATGTGAAGATCCTGGAGAAAGATTGGGGAATAAAAGGAAAATCCCTGCAAAAGCTTCTTCTTCGAAACCCAAAAGCTTTGGGATATAATGTTGATTGCAAGGGAGATTGTATCGCACAATGCACGAGGTGCTGGGCGCGGTTTTAGAGTCAAAATTTCTATCATTTTTTGCATACCAAGACAACGTTATCAGCAAAGTTCTGTTAAAAAATTGTATGTATGTCACATTGAATACACATTCTTGATGTATTACAGATTAATGTATATTAAGTCACCTTGGGAATACAGTCTTTCAATGTCTTATAGCATGTGAATTTGTTGCAGTCATTTGGATGAAAAAACAAACCCTTCATGATACTACTATACATGTTTTTAACCATGGATACAGATGCTACAATCGAATCGTTGATTCCTATCATGCCTGTGTTTTCATTCAATAGCAAGAAATTCTGGCATCTGGGCTTCAAGCCTGGAACAACCAAATAACCTCAGCAATTGGAGTGTGTTCTACAGTGTACTTTGTTTCTTTAATAAGCTGAACACACATTGCAAACCCAGCCCCATGATTGTAACTGTGTTGCTGATAAAATTTGCATAGCTCGAAGGATCCTATTTCCCTTGAGATTTTCAGCAATTAGGCGGATAAATTATTTGCACGTCCTAATCCCATTAAATCACCTTCTTCTGTGCCCATCAATATCCTAAAACTGTCCAGCTAATGCAAAGTTGTATCTCCCTTTATTGTTAAAAAGCAACACGGACCATCCAACTATGAGCAGCAAGTTGCAACCTAAAAGAACCCTAAAAAGACTGTAGCCCTTGCTAAAACTATAAAGTTTACCATGCTCCTATGGCAAAGGTGGTTTCAATTACTAAATAGACACAGCTCGATACATAACATTTCTCAGGATAGGACAGAAAAGAGTATTTCTTCCTATTAGGGTTATATTTCTACATCAGTTGACATTATCGATGAAAATTAGTTCACAAGCAAAAAGAGTGGTAGACTTGGTTGAGGTTGCATGCAGTGATCCAACTTTTTAGTTTCATTTATCACACATTACATCTACTTGTTGCCGGCAAAAGAATACAAACAAGCATTGGCACTCAATTCCCTCAAGACAACTGCAATGTGCATGCTTATACGTATGTACATGTATTTGTGGTTATTAGACTACGGTATACGTATTATAAGGTTGTACATATGTAGATTGTTTGTAAATTGTAGAATTAAGCATCAAGCATGTATTTATTTTCTCATTCCTAAAATTGTAACTATATATTTCTTTTTTGAGTGATCCCTCTTATCTTCTGAGGATGCAGGATTTGATTTTAACGAGTGAAGAACTATTTAATTAGATTAGTTTTTTTTATTATTATAAATGAAAGGTTTTAACTTGAGACTTTTGAAAAAGAATACTAATGACTGTTGGCTTGGCTTTGAAGTGTTTGATACCGTGATGTATGATACTTCTAAATGTATTTTTTAATTAAAAATTTATTAAAATGTTTTTTTTATATATTTTTTTTAATATTAAAACATCAAAATCATTCAAAGATATATAAAAAATATTAATTTAATATTTTTCAAATAAAAAATAATTTTAAAAAATTAGAACGCAAAAACAAACAATCACTAGTTATACAAGTCCAAAACATCAGATAGACAGCCTATCTCTTAACTGCAAAACTTTCAATATTGTCTGAACCCGTGAATTTTGACATATGAGATATTACTTTGCCATTACAGTAGAACCACAGAACAGGGAAGTTTGTTGGAGATCACACTATAATTACGTCGATGCAAGTACGTAAAAGGCAACTTCACCTTTATAAATACTACTATAATTCAGGTTCCTAGTACCCCAGCCTCAACCTGCCTTTTCTGTGTTTCTACTCTCTCTATTTTGAAGCGTTTTCCTGTCCTAAGAAAGTTTGAAATGGTCAGTGCCAAGACAACATTTATCTTGGCAATGCTTTGCCTGGCCCTAATGCATGAGGTAAATGTTCTTACTTTCTGTTCGATTGTGAACATTATCAGCACTCGTGATTTTTCTCCCATCATATCTGTTTGTGGATCATTTTCCTTTGATTCGATAGTTATCCATGTATAGCCTCACAAACACCATATATATTAATGGTCACCCCAGCCCCATTTTCTTGAGCTAGTTCTTGCTTTGTCTAATCAAATATTCTTCCGAAATTGTACTAAAAAAAGGACCGTCATATATTCAGATCTAATTTCATTAAAAATGCGGTCCTGAGAGGAACAGTTTAAAGATATATGCCACCTTTATTGAGTATTTTGTAGGGCAATAGATATGAATGGTGCTTTCAGGACTGATCAGTACCTGCTGCTGCACTAGTACCCTTGTTATTCTAAAACTGGCCTAGGGTCCCTGGACCCTTTTTCGTACCCCGTGTTAAGGTTTCTTGAAATCCTAACATGGTGAAGATAAAGATTAAAGAAGTTTCATGCTTGGTATCGTAAACAAATTGGGAATGTTGTGGCTTGAACAATCTCACAAGCTCACCTTGCCCTAATGTCTATAATGTACTGTTGATATGAAATAGGCACTCTATAAAGAGAGGAAAAAATTGTTTTATTTATAATTGTGGTGATTATTTGTTTCTGAAGTTTTTTTTTCACTTGACATTTCAGCTTCAGATCCGTACTGTTGAAGCTGGGAAAATAAGTAAGAGCTTCTCTTATAATTGGATTCATTCATTTATGATCTAATCAATTTGGCATTGAATATTTATCTTGTTTCTCTCATTAAGAAGAAAGGGAAATTTTTCTACGAATCTTTTTTATTCAATTTGGAATTTATGAATGGTTGAGCAGGTTCTGTGCTCGCAGTTTTTGTAGCATCTGAACCACCTAACATGCCTGAATTCTGGGATGACCAACATCATGCATGATTTGTGATGTATCATGTCTTTCTTTTTCCTTTTCCTCTTCTCTTTAAAGCATCTGAAATCTGAAGAAACACCATTTTGGCCCTAAATTAAGAACAAGTCATATTCCATTAACTATAGTTAGCAGACAAAGCACAAACTTAATTGAAATTTCAGATACAAGACTGAAATCTTGAGTCTTTGGAATTTGGATCAGTCATCAAGTATTTGAACTAAAATCATTTTACACAGATTTGTTCAACCTTGAACACATAAAAAATGATATGAGTGATCATTTAAAATGTCTGTTGTAACCATCCAGATTGCAAGTCCAAGTGTGAATACAGGTGCAGCAAGGCATCGAGGCACAAAATGTGCATAAGGGCTTGCAACACATGCTGTCAGAGGTGCAATTGCGTTCCACCTGGAACTTCTGGTAACGAAGATACCTGCCCTTGCTATGCCAACATGACCACCCATGGGGGTAGACACAAGTGCCCCTGAATCAATTCATATTCTTGCAGACCTGGCTTATCAATATCTATGATAAGCACAGGTTACGAATTTATTATGAATAGTAGAAGAATAAAACTTGGAGAACACAAAAGAGGATTTCTAGTTCAGTTCTTTATTGATGCATATATTTAGTTTTCCAAGAAGGGACAAGTCTTAGACAAAGATCCCATGTTGTTCTTTAAATTTGGTTTCTGTTATCTTCTGTTGCCAGTATCTCCGGTCCAGTCCGTACTCTATACTCGGTTGTATCTACTAAGGTAATAACATGATCCTATTACCTAGTTTCTATTCGATGCCATTTACTAGTTCTGCAATACTACCAACTTTTTTTACCTTGATTTTCGACATGAGATAGCATATGACATAGCAGATGCTTTCTTCTGCAATTTCCGCATTTACTTGTGACTGTGACTTGCTCTGATATTATAAAGAAAAGAACAAGCTCAAAAAGACTGGGGATTTATGCATTCGTAATGGCCACCTAATTTGAGTGGTAACCACATTACCAGTGCTTTTAAATTTCTTCCCTTCTTCCCCTATAGGAAGTGCAGAAGCTTTTCCTTCTTCGTATTTCACTGATTTGAAAGGAAAATAGCAGAAAAGTTGGAACAGAATCGAAAAAACACATACATGGTTGAGTAATTTTTTATAACACGAAAAAATATATTGTTGTCTTCCAATTCTGCAACAATTCCTCTCAATGAGGCCTTATAAACTTTCAAGCATTGATTAAACAGCTAGGAAATAATAGAATCAACACTCAAAAGGCACTTGAATGTCCTGCTCTCCAGAAACTACATGGTTGAGTAAAATTCAAGGGCACTTGGGCTTGTTCATATATAACATGGGCATGTACTCTTGTTGCCATCGTTACCTGGTTGAACACGCCGGCATTTCATGCAACAAGTTCTGCATGCTCTATGGCATACATTCTTTCTTGCCGATGCCCCTTGCACATGACAACCACAATCTGAAACACAGAAATGGAAAGCTGGTGTCAGATTTTAGCCACTTCAATTAACAGTACTAATAATGAGACAGGATCTGAAAGCATTTTTGTTTTCCTCTCTTTTCTCCCTTAAAACGAGTGACACCATTTGCGCAGAAAATCCAGGCGCCTACATTGCTTCAAACCAAAGCATATATCGATTCAGAAATTCAATGCCTCACTTGATTTAAGTTTTTGAGGTCAATAACATTAATTTCAACGTGAACGCTCAACTAAAATTCTGACTGTATAAGTTGCGTGATGTTCTCTGCTGGCTGCTCACCTAGATGGAACATGAGAATGTGCAATTTGGATTCTACATCCTTTGTAGTTGAGTGGTTTTGGAGGACACATGATGGCAGAGCCTACTTAGAAGGCGAAGGATTACAGTGCTCAAAAGTAGCCACAGTTATAATTTTAAGTGAGAAATAAGTTCATGACAACTTGAGTATAAGAATACTGGTTGTATTTCAATCTGGAGATAATTGATGGCTTAATAAATTGATAGACATTCTGACAAATATATAGTAAAAGTTTAAAACTTAAATACTAACTAATAGCACTAAATCATGCTATGATATGCTAACAAACTAACAAACCAACACCTCCTAGACAACCGTAATATAACATAAAGTTAATAACATGGTAGTCCTGAAACAATCTTCAACACTTCTCCTTGCTTTAAAAACTACAAATTTCAATTTTTTAGGAGCTCAAACATGCTTACTGGAAGAGGTTTGGTAAACAAGTGTGCTAGTTGATCAACATAACATCACCATTTTCTTACACTTCTCATAAAAAATAAAGTTTGATATTAAAATATTTAGTTTTTCCACGGAACACTGGATTGTGAGAAATTGTTATAGATGCTTGATTGTCTACCGAGATCTCTGTAATTTCTTTCTGCTCCATGTGCAAATCACATAGAATCTTTTGAAGCCATAATGTTTAATTCACTGCTGTTATTACTGTTGCAATAAATTCAACTTTTACAATGGATTGTGCCACAATATCCTGCTTCTTGGATGACCATGAAAACGTTCATGATCCTTGGTTGAAATGGAATGCAGAAGTGCTTTTCATGTCATTAATAAATCCTCCCCAATCAGTGTAAGAGAAGCCATGCAATTTTAAGTTTTGACTCCTCTAAAACTGAACACCAAAGCTGACAGTTCCTTTAATGTATCTTAGAATTAGTTTGGCTGCTCTTAAATGTATTTCACTTAGACAATGCATGAAACGAGACAGAAAGACTTGTAGCATAGAGTATATCAAGTCTAGTTGCTGTTAGATACATCAAGCAACCAATTAAGCCTTTGATTTTTTTCTTCATCAACTCTATTGGTTCCATTTTCTTTACTGAAATTTTCCTTTCCATTCATTGGAGCGGCTAGTGGTTTGCAATTCTCCATATGAAATTTCTTCAAAAATTTTTTTGCATATTTCTTCTAGCAGATAAATATTTCATTCTTGCTTTGCTTGACTTTCATTTCAAGAAAATATGTTATGAGACCAACATAAATCATTTCAAAAGCTTGCATCATTTTCTGCTTGAATTCTTCAACTTGATGTACACTGTTTCCCGTTACTATAAGGTCATTAATATAGAGTGATATTATGAGAATATCACTTTCTTCTTCTTTACATAGAGAGTTGCCTCACACAAGCTTTTCTAAAAAACCAAAGCTTATCAAATAATCATCAATTATGTTATACCAGGCTCTTGGTGCTTGCTTTAATCTATAAAGAGCTTTCTCTAGCAAGTAGACATTATCTTCTTTTACTTGAATCACAAACCCAACTGGTTGTTCAACATAAATCTCCTCCTGTAAAATACCATTTAAGATTGCCGACTTAACGTTTAACTAGAATACTTTTCAGTTTTTGTATGTAGCAACAACAAATAATAATATGATGGTGTCCATTCTTGCAACAGGAGCAATAGTTTATCATATATGATGTTTTCGATTTAATGATCTGGATCACGAATTTGAAAAATTAATAAGGGTTGACATCTTTTTTTAGCTTATTTTCTTTTCTAATTTTACCATTCAATATTAGTTTTTCTTTATATAAAAACATAACTTTGTGATTTTCTTTGTTTTTTTTTATTGAATTATCTTAACCTGATGACTTGGGATACAATTTTAATTGGTTAACACAGGCTGACTCGTCTTTAATTACTCAAGTTACATGTCTATTATACTATTTTGGGTTGATTCACGCTTGTTTTTTATCCTTTATTTTTACCCAATTTTATATTTTTATATTTAATTAGCTGAAAGTTAAATAATATTGTTTTTTTGGCTTTTGAAAAAAGTTTTTTTTTTCTCAATTTCTCTATAGATCACAATTTTTTAAAATTTTTATTTGTTTACTTAGATTGTTTATTGTTTTATTTAATTAAAAAATTAATTTATTTAATCAGTCAAGAGTCAAGACTAATCGTAATGGTAAAGTTTTATTTTTTCTTTAAAACACGATCGCCAGTTGCCAAACCTGATCCTTATTTTTTACGAAACAGCGGTGCATATAACAAAACTAGTATCTTTTAACTTTTTGGATTGTAAAAAATGAAAAAAAAAAAAAAAGACCCAAAATGAAGAGGAAGCACGGAGAAGACACCCCCGATCCCCATCAAGCTGCTCCTCCTCTGACGAAGAAACCCACTCTACCAGTGAGTTGGCGGCGCCACCACCGTCGTAGAAGTGATGGGAATTCGAGGAGTGAGAAGGAGAGGAAAAGAGAAAAAGAAGAGGAGAGAAGGAGAAAAGACAAAGATAGAGAGAGGAAGAGAAGAAATTATAAGCCCGAATCACCAGCATCCGGTTCCGAGGAGAGGGAGATTGAGAGAGTTCGGATTAGCCCAGGAGATGTTGAGTGCATTTCATAATGTTGGCGGTGACATGAAACAGGTAAGTCTTATATTTTCTTTGTAAATTCTCTGTTTTTTGAGTTATCTCTTGTGGTTTAATTATGGGGTTAGTTTATATGGTTTAAGATGTGAGCTTTTTGTTTATATGGGGTTAGTTTATATATATATATATGAAGCTTTTATCACTGAATTATGTTCTAAGACAGAAAATGTAGCGTTATATGTAAAGTAAATTCTAGGTTGATTATAGTGATTAGTAGGGAAGAATGGTTTTTGTTCTGAAATTATGAGTTAGGGAAATTTTCTTTGTAAATTCTCTGTTTTTTGAGTTATTTCTTGTGGTTTAATTATGGGGTTAGTTTATATGGTTTAAGATGTGAGCTTTTTGTTTATATGGGGTTAGTTTATATATATATATGAAGCTTTTATCACTGAATTATGTTCCAAGACAGAAAATGTAGCGTTATATGTAAAGTAAATTCTAGGTTGATTATAGTGATTAGTAGGGAAGAATGGTTTTTGTTCTGAAATTATGAGTTAGGGAAATTTTTATGAATTTTTTTTTTTTAGAAGATATGAAACTCTTCAATTTGGACTGATTTTGTTTTTTCTTTTGGGAAATCTTTGTTTATATTATAGCTTCTCCAAATAATTGATGATGGACAAGTTGTTGACATAAAAGGGATATCTGAAAGGTCCTTGATCAAGCATTTGAATAAACTTTTTATTTCGTTAAATCTCAAGGAAAATTGGGATAGGGTTTTTTTGCTGCCTCCAAATGTTCGTCCTAATTTGGATGTTGTTGGACCCCTGATTCAGCTTGTGCAGAGCCCAAAGAGCAGCAGCTTGATCATTCTATTCCGTCTAATGATGTGGATTCTATAACACCAGACACGGAACATAAACAAGAAACTAATGACAATAATGTGGCAATGCCATCTTCAAGAAATGATGCTTCTGCGCCTAGAAGAAGGTGATCAACTTTCTATCTCTCACTCTTAGGTCCAAAATTTTGCTATGTCTATTTCATTTTTATACTAATGAAAGATGTCAATGATCCTAATCAAAGGGATTAGTTATTTTTTCATTTCCTTATTTGGTTGGAACAGATTCCCTCTAGTCTTGTTTTGCAGAGGGAGGCTCTTAAGAGGCCTAGGGGTTGCAAGCTAGTATTATGGTATCTGAGAATTCTCTTTAGCAAAAATCTCAAAACTAGTGGCTTTAATGATGGCAAAGGAAAAATGTTTGTTGTTTCGAAGTAGTTACAGTTATTTTTCGTGCCTTTCATAAGATGGGATGTTGGTTCCAGAGATTTTTTGTCTCAGATTTTGTTTTTTTTTGGATGTGTGGTGTATAGTTTAACCACGTGCTCTTATATCCTTTTTCAACATCCCAGGATGATGAATTTGTTAAATTCTACCATGCAAGTAGTCATGAACTCTCTATCCATCTGTTTTCTGTTTTTTTTTTTCCGTAAACAACATTTATAATTGTGTTATATTGGTTTTCTTTTATTTAACTACAGGGTGATTGGCTTTGAAATGCCATCTGCTGAGTTACTTGCTGCTACAGAAAAACTAACAGAAGCACAAGCTGAGCTTAGGTTTTTCACGAAATGTTTTTCTTTAGTAGATACGTTCTTTTGTTAGACCTTTTGATGTGTTTGCATAACATGTTCTGGTTTCTACATTTTTATTAGCTCTGGTGACATATAATTGCAAGAGTGCTCTGTTTGAATGTAAGTTGATGTGCTGTCTGTATGGTGTTTAAGATGTAAAATTCCAAAGAAGAAGAGTTGGAGGAAGATACTGAACTACTTATAGGACCTGCCCCACCTGCTATTGTTGCCGAAGCTGCATCAGCAAATGAAGCAGAGCGATTTGAAGAGGTGCTTGATTTTACCTGTAATGCAATTTTTATCGTATTTTAGCTGATTTTCCACTTATGTGTGACAACATACTTTCATTATTCATGGTTGTTTTTTTTACAAGTATTCTAACATTCTAATCTGGTTGTATTTAGGTTGTCTTTGTGATCCTTACAAAACATACTTGATTTTACCTACTTATAGGACCTGCCCCACCTGCTATTGCTGCCAAAGCTGCATCAGCAAATGAAGCAGAGCGATTTGAAGAGGTGCTTGATTTTACCTGTAATGCAATCTTTATCGTATTTTAGCTGATTTTCCACTTATGTGTGACAACATACTTTATTTCCTCCTATTCTCTTTGATATATGCTTCATGCTCCTGATCTTGTTGCTGACCTCCAATGCTGTTACTGTTTTAAACATTTTGTGTATTTCTCTTTTAAGTCTTCATTTTCAGCTGTCTTCTCATGGCACAATCATGGAAAAGGTAATTCAGAGAATTGTGGGTTTTGCAGTTTGGATGTACAGTTAGCATTTCTGCCTTGCACTTTTGCCTTTTTGTTAGAATCTATCCTAGTGCTTGCATAATTGGTAATGTGTCGAGAGCTGGAAGTTGCATTTAACTTTTTTTGGCTACATTCCTGTTTACTGTCTTGTGAGTTGATGAAGTTTCATCATTGAAACCAAGGATTAACCATCTCGGCATCTCCCTAGGTACTGGAAGCTGTCACTTTTGGTGTATCCAGACAAGTGCTCTCATCCTCATGCCCACCAAGCATTTGTCAAGTTGAATAAAGCTCTCAAAGAGCTACATTCTATATATAGAATCTCCACGTTCTAAATATTTGTAATAAGTAAATGTTTGGTGTAGAGTTATACAGGTGAATAAAGAACTCTTCCATGGCACTTTCCCTTCATCTTTAAAACACACGAGGCGGATGTTCTCTAGCGTTCAAACAAAGAAAACTGCAGGGAGGGGACTTTACGAGGAAGAAACAAAAACGAAATACTGTTCCAAATCTAAAACCCTAAACTGAATGGGTTTTTTTGAATCGGATAATCTGTTCTCAAGGGACACAATGTTCCAAGTAAATTAAATAAAAATAAAAATATGATATACTCCTCTCTGGGGGTAGCTAGGAACAAAATATTAGTAGTATAGAGACAAGGAAACAAATACCTGATAATAAACAGGAACAAGAAAAGGACAAAAGGAATAAACTCGACAAGCAATCATCAAATCATCGATGTCTGACAGATTTTTATATTCATGAAGGGAAAAAGGAGTAAAGAGAAACAACTTTGGTTGTAATCGAAGTCTAGTCATTATCATCTCAATCTAAAGCTGTAATAAGCCTCTCTAGAAGGTTTGTTAAAGTCATTTTCAGGCATGGTTAACCCTTCTATTTCTCTATCGTCCTGTCCTAAAGTTGTATTTTAAAAATATTTATGAAAAAATTAGATTTTTTTTTGTATGTCTTTTTTTATTGTTTTGATGTTAAAATAAATTTTTAAAAAATAAAAAAAATATTATTTCAATATATTTTAAAAAATAACAGCTATTATAATAACAAAATAGATATGATTACAGGGGTTTGAAATTTTTGAGTGGTGTATTAATGTAGGAGGGAGGCAAGCACACAACACAGCCTCCCCTCTAGTCCCACAAACCGCCCCAGAAATACCCCACTTCCTTGGTTTACACTTATTTTATGGTTGCTCAGGCAACCCCACCCCTTGTTAATAAGATTAACCACTAAGATTCTCAATTAGCTTCTAGATTTCTTTTAGCCTACAAAATCTTGTTGTTATTTTGTTTTTTTTTTTAATATTGGATCATGAAATAGTCGATGTAATTAAAAAAAACGTGTCTAAAAGAATCCGAATCATGAAAATAAAAGTATATATAGGTTCTAAATTTGAATCCATGCACCTTAATCAAATATAAAATATAAAAATATAATGTCCCTAATTATAAAAATAAGGCCATCTCTAATTAAATTATTCTTTCAAGACTTCATTTTAATATAGCATTACGAGTATAATACATTTCAAAATGCTTTTCATTTGAAAATAATAAATCAAAATAATATATATTAAATTATTCTTCCAAGACTTCATTTCAATATAGCACTGCGAGTGTGGTGACAGTTGCTTTTTAAAATATTTTTTGTTTGAAAATAATAAATTAAAATAATATATATTAAATTGTTTTTCCAAGACTTCATTTCAATATAAAATTACAAGCGTTGTAACAGTTGTTTTTTAAAGTGTTTTTTATTTGAAAATAATAAATCAAAATAATATATATTTTTATTTTAAAAAAATTATTTTTTATATAACATATCAAAACAGTCTAAAATAAAAAATTAATTTTAAATAAAAAAATAATTAAATTTTAAAAAAACATAATTTGATTTAAACTGTTCCAAGCTAGCACCGCAACATAATATTGTTCTTAGTTTTTCACGCTTTACAATAGGGGGCGGGGGGAGGGGGGTGGAGTTGTTCATGCTAAAACAATGACCGACCAATCGAGTGGTGATTGATAAATGCACAAATACCTTATATATACAGCAAGTGGCATATCTTTTCATGATCCCTAAGCACTGTTCACATTTTACTGATATATTTTTTTTCCAAGATAGCAATAATGTTCCCCCCAATATCCTTGTTTCTGGGCAATGAAGAGCAGCTAGCTGCCATGAGTTCTCATTTTCATGCAATTGGTATCAATATTTTACATCCATTGGAAAAGGGAATGATCGAAGCTGTCTTTTTCACACTAAAATTGTCTCAAATAGTTCATATATAAGAATTAAATTGGTTAAACTAAGTGGTGAGATACACAGAGGAGCTTCTGTTGAGGTCACGTTGGTAGGCACACACTCTAGCTAGTGGTACCGGCCGGCCGGCCATGATAGATGCAGGTGAATAACCGGCCACGAGAATGACAGATACAAGTGGCTTGACGAAGTTAACAACATGAGTGCTATCAATATAATTCAACCTCTCGTTTGACTTACAATGATAATAATGCATATAAAAGTGAATTAATGCCATTGCTGTTTTAATGTCCTGAAAGGATCAATTATGAGTTCTCTGCCGCCTATTTCCCATGATTCGCTGGCCATTTGTAACCAGGTGTGTTTTTAGTAATTTAAAATATTTTTTATTTAAAAATATATTTAACATCAACACATTAAACAATCTAAAAAATAAAAATTTAAAAAAATTATTTTAAAAAAAAATCAAATTTTAATGCAACACTATTTTAAACAGTATTTCCAAACATAGCCTCACTTCGTAGCTTATGTAAATTCTACCGTTTGGTATCAACTTAATTACCTATTGGCTGTTGCTACCAGCATGGGGTTAGTCCTAGGCAACCCTCTTTGTCTAGCTGAATGTGGGGTGTGGGGTCTCGATCGAGTCTTAACCATAGTTGGTACTCGGAAAGTTAATCAAGTCAATTTAGTTTAGCCATTTAAATATTTTGTATAATTCAATTAAAAATTTTATCCGAATCAAAATCTAAATTTCTCCTACAAATTCATCAAAGCAAATCGAGTTTAAAAAATATTAACTATTGCTTCATAAAAAAAATTTACTGTAAAAAAATCATCTCAACTCAATAACATAAACTATTAGATAAGTTTTCAAGATATGATTTATATTATTCTCTAACACACTCCCTCAAGTGAAAGTTCTTTAGGTTTGAAACTTGTACATGCTTATATTACCCTGTGCTTGATTTTTTTATCAAATAAACAGGGATGGTGAGATTTGAACTCGTGACTGTTTGGTCATCAAGTCTCTGATACCATTTTAAAAAACTATCTCAACCTAATAACTTAAACTATTAGGTAAGATTCTAAAATATAATTTATATTATTCTCAAACACTTACCATATTATTATCTCAATCTAATAACTTAAACTATTAAATAAAATTCTAAAATATAATTTATATTATTCTCAAACATTTACCATATTATTATCCCTTTCTTGGCTGTGATGGCTCTTTAATTTCACGTTGGACAAAACTATTAAAGTTATTTGGCTTCTTCATATTATTTCCTTTGTGCTTTTCGGTAAAAAAAAAAATAATAATAAAAATTATTTTGTTCCCTTTGTCTAGGAAAAAAATGCTATCTATCACCAGTACCGTTACGAGAACAAGACACGTGAAAAGTGAAGACAAGAAGTTTTGTGTTCCATTGGTGTCATAAAGCATTTTTTCAAAGTTCAAGTCTTTAATTATTATGAAGCAGGAGATGGATGCTTGGTTTTAATTTCTTCTCAATGATCTCACTGCGTGATTTCAGGTTTTGACGACTGCGTTAATTTCATGCACACCAAGATAGAGTCTAATCATGTCGCAGTTTCTTTCATAACTAGGAGTAATCGTTGTTTTCTCCTCATAAATATTAAGATTCTTGGGGGTTAATTATCTAACTCCATTAGTCCCTATAGTTTTATTGAGAATAATTAATTAGTTTATGTAGAATTAAAAATAATTAAATAGTTCATTGATTAGAACCGACCATCCTCAATTTAGACTCCCCCACCCCCCAAGAGAAAATAAAAAACAATATTTTTTATTGGATGTTAAAACAATTTAATTAATACAAAAATAAATATGAACATAAAAGAAAAGAAAGCTAGAATTCTCCTTAATTGATTTGTATTATTATTCTTACTTTAATCTAAATATAAAGAGCTTATATATAAGTTAAGCTGAAAATATTATTTACCTTTAATAAATAAAACAAGATAAATATTTTATTTAACAATCGAAACTTTCCATTCCACTTACTTCTCTTCTCTTTATTCTATTTAAAAAAAAATAAAAAAGAATATATAAGAGATAAATTACAATACCCCTGAGATATCGTGAAAGTACAAAAACCATGAAAAAATTAAAAATTTGACAAAAACCATGATATTATATCCACAATTATCTTAAAGTAATTTAGAAAAAAACTGAAGAAATATTAAAAATTAGATAAAGAACATTAAAAGAGAAACTCAAAATAAAATTGATTGAAGTAAAATAGTGAAATCAATATTGTTCATGTACTAGAAAATATTGACCATGTCCCATTCTTCTTATAATCTTTCTCTAATTTCTTAAGCTCTTAATTTCATTATCATTTTTAAATAATAATTAAGAGAATTTTTTAATAATCTTTGTGATTTCACAATATCTCAAGAGAGTTCTTGTAATTTATTCAAATAAATAAAATAAAAAAACATAAGGATTATATAAATATATATGAATTTTGTAAAGTTATAATTAAGTCATATTCTTGGTAATATTAATGAGCACGTTTGTGTTATAAGGGCCCAAACCCTCTTTAATCATGGTGGTGCCTTCTGATTTGCAAGTTATAGCTATATATCCTGATTCTAGCATGATGTGAAAACTGCAGATCAAACCGAATCATTATGTTTATCAACAAGCTCTGATCACCATTATCATTGTAATCTTGCATTCTGAAGCTATACAAAAAGCAACCATCTGCTATTATGATGACTCTTTCAACCCCATGGCTGCCCAATCTCAAGCTTAATCTGTTCACACAGGCCATGCTAGCTAACCATCTCTTTACTCACTGATTTCAGGGCATGCTACGTACCCTAGATATCCTGTTCTGGAACTGTTCTGGACATCATGAATAGTTTCAATCATTGCAATTCACACACTTTATGTTATCTGTTAAGAAAAATATTGACCTTCCGTAATGAAATATATTAGCCAAATTCATAGGGTTTCATCATTTGTAAATCTAAACTTTCCCCGTTCCTCAAATTAATGGATATTCCACTCAATCGATTCACCTAACCCTCTTCAAATTCTTGTTCCTGGAAACTACTCCTTAAGAACTCGATCGTGTGTTCATTGAAGTAGTTCTCTCATTCTAATTAGGAGTGAAAATGGTTTAGATACCCATCCGATTAACCACCAATTTCATAGCTTATTTGGCAATGCATTTGATTGGATTTACAGTCATAATTGACATACCAAATGTCACAAACACTTTTACTTCTAGGCTATATAAAATTAAACCCATGTAACAAATAAAAAATGAAGAAGAAGAAGAAGATTACGCCCGTTTAGTTTAGTATTGTGTTCAAGTGTAGTTGGAAGTGCAATTGCAGATGTGAAAAGGTACCTTTTGTAGCACTTAATTTCACAGAATTTCATTTCCAATAATATTACCAAAAATTAATTAACATGGGAGATAATTATCACTAACTATGGTTGGGATAAATTGGGAAATTAATACAAAAAATTAAAATAAATGGTGAAATGACATGGAAGCAAAAAATTATGGTAAAATAATATATTTTTAAATGTCGTGATTGGAAATGGTGACATTTAATTAAATATTATAATTTCCAAACGCGATATTTATTAATTTTTCATAAGAAACTTTATTTTCTTCTGATGTTATTTTTTTAATGATTAAAAATGAGCAAAAATAATTGATTTTACATCGTGTATGTTTTTATGTCAGATTGTATGTTTTTTTTTCTACACTGATAACATATAGATAAAAAAATAAATTACTTTTGCTACAAACTAGAATTAAGTAATCAGTAAGGCTGAAAATTGAGTAATTATCCGTCATTTCATGATATAATTATGTCTCTCATGAAAAATTAATATATGTTACAATTATAAACAATGATATCAATTAAATATTATAGTCGGAAACCATAACATGTAATGGATATTGATATTCGGAACCACGACTTTCAAAAATATACTATTTCACAAAAACTCCTTACTTTTGTGATATTTTGTTATTATTTTAATTTTGTGTGCTAATTTTTTATTTTTTTTCCTGTGGTTGCATGAAGGATCCATACACTCACAAGTCACACAGAAAGGGGGTCAATAAAAACAATTTAATTTATTTCTTCTTGGATACCAACGAGGAAAACAGGACTTGTATATATAAAATTAAAAAGTAGAAAATTGCTGTTGCACGTCAAAGACTGCAATCGGTCACTTTCAGGCGACAGTCAATTATCAGAATCTAGCACTAGATCGTATACAAGCCCTTTATACACGCCAGCCATAATAAATACTCAGCCTATCTGTGCTCTTATATTAATTAACACAAGAAGCACTTATTTCCCAGATGAAAAAAAAAAGAAAAGAAAAAAGAAAATAAATTTAATGGATAGAAGAGAGCCTTTGTTTGGTGGTTTGTATAATAAAAGCACTAATTTTGTTAAGGACTTTTCAAGGAATGAAATGATGAGCAATGAAGCTATCTAACCATCGCTAATCAACGTTCGGAAGAGAAATGTAGCCAGTGAGAAATGGTCATTATCAAATGTAAAGAAAACCTTATAGTAATATAAATAATTGTAAAGAAGGAAAGTCGGTAGATCGCATCACATTGTGATGATTTTGTAAGATTGAGTTCATGAGATGTATGGTTGATCATGACATCGGGACCCACATCCAATGGAATGTTGCTTAGTATACAAAAAATAAAACAAAGTTTTTATTTAACAAAGACACCCTTTTCTTCTTCTTTTTTTTTTTTTTTTTTTTGCAAAAATCTCTTCTTGGGAACTACTCCCCGAGAGAGTAGAGTATTGGTGAATTCCTTGTAAATATATCCACACCTAAATTATATGATATAAGGATATAAATTTAACAATGAAAGGTGTAGGTTAACTTCTCAGATTTTAGGTTTGCTCGCTAGAAGTTACTAGTTCGAGTCCCACAAACCTTAAGATTATTAGAGGCTTACATAGTCGTTAACTTCAGAACCCATGAAATTAGTCAAAGTATGCACAAGTTAATCCAACTATCCACGTTAATAAAAACAAGAAGGTAAAAATTTGTAATCTTTAATCGAGGAATTAGACAGTGAAAATGTGTAAAAAGGGAGGTAGCTTGTCGTTAGCTAATGACAAGGAATTCAAATGCTCGATCAAAATTTCGTTATTGCAAGTTTTAGTGGCTAAGAAATAGCATGGTTCTACATGGAATACTTGACCACTTGTGCTAACTTTTGTTTTGTCAAGGTGCGTGCGTGTGTGGTGAAAAACTTCGTAGGGTCTATAATCTGTCAACGCATGTAAGGCTAGCTTTTTACATAATGCACCGGCTTACCAAGGAGCTTATGATACGTTTAGATTTTGAGATAAAGTTTGAGGTCAAAGTAAAAATTAGACAGTGACACTTAGGTAGTGAAAGATGACATAAACTGAACAATAATGATCTAAGCCTTGTTTTTCAACCTCTGGTAAGTGAAAACGAAAGGAAAGTAGGAAAAACAATGTGTCATGAATACCTCAGGCTGAAGTAGAAATACATGTTTGATATGAGAGTTATTTTTATTCATTTAATAAAAATTAAACACAAAATAATGTGAGTCTGTACAAATTTCAAATTCAAAGGGTTTTCACCGAGTGAGTTTGTTAGAGAATAATATAAATCATATCCCGAGACCTCACCTAACAGCTTAAACTATTGAGTTGGGATGGTTCTTTGACAAATATACATGGTTTACATTTTCTTTTTTTCAAAAAATTAATTTGGTCGTTGAAGAAAAATCTATTCACTTTCATCCCTTGAAAGTAGAAAGTAGTATTGCTGGTAATCTCTATCTTTCTAAAAATAAAATTTCATGGCCCCGCTCTATGTCTTCAATCTTGGATCCATCGTCGCCTCCTAGCTCATTCCTTAATCCCGCCCTAGGATTACAACCTGAGACTTTCAAGTGAAAATTAATCTCAAAACTTAAAACCTTTGAAATATCCTCTTCAAGACATAATTTCACTGAATTAATCTCTTCAGTTTATCGTTTATGAAATAATGACAGAGTAGAGAAGTTGGATTTTTTTTTTATTTGGCAGTAATATATATTTTTTATTAGCAGCATGGTGTATTGAATAGAAACTAATGCAAATTAAAATTGATTCCAACAAATAAAACTATGAAAACATCAAATAAAGTTTAATGGCAAAAGTGTAGAAAAACCAAGGAAAAGAAAAAAAAAATTAACAGCAAACAATAAAATATAAAAGAGGGCTTGTATTTTTTTAGTTTTCTAGTGGGAGGGGTAATGGCCCTAGAAGCTCTCAAACAATCAAACGTAAGAAGTACGTAGTGTATAAAAATTTAGGAGACATGAAGTATAGTTAAATCCTAATCCGTACTGTTTGGACTCGAAAGCACACCTAATTTTATTTTACAAGTTAATTAGTGCTAAAGGGAGAATTATATATGTGAGGCCCGTGCGTAGGCCAGAACAGGGATCTAGGGCAAAGAACCTCCTTGTCATCTTCTCACTTAGTTAATTTCCTTAGCTAAACATCTAATCACAATGATAATCAGCCCTTTAACGACCCTTAATTTCTTATAGACATGGCATATATACTCATGGTGGATGGAAGGCGCCCGACTTTACTTTCCGAATTAATGACCGAAGGCCGTGTAAACAACGACTCCCTCAGTAGAATGCAAATAGACCTAACTATAATTATTCACCCTTTTGTTTTTTGTTCTTTATTAAAGCATCGGGACTCAGAAATTAAAGAGTCAATTCTTCACACATGATTTTGGACCATCTAGAGCTATCTATTCGTGTCAAATTTGTTTGAATAGACTTTTGGATTTTATTCCCATCCCATCATCGATCGTGTGAAGAAATAGTGCATGTTTGTCGGTTCTTGCTTTCGTTGGGAGGATAAATTCCCACTATAAAGCTGCACTATAACTATTTCTTGAATCTTGAAAATCCATGTAGCGAGCTAAATATTGCATCCATGCTATGTAATATTCTCCAATATTTTTTATTTTTTTTTCAAGTAGTTAGCCCATAAACAGTGAGAGTAATTCTAATGGTTTTTTTCCCTCTTCTCCTCCACTAGTGACAATGCTTTGGTGCTCTTCTGGCCTGCAGGTTGTAGTGCCATGCTGTAATGGCTGCAAGGAAACCCAACCTAAGAAAAAATGTACAATGATCCACCCAATAAGAAGCAATGATGACTTGAGCATATTTGCTTTTATATTTTGAAAGTGTTTAAAAAAAAGTAAATTTTTTTATTTTTTTATTTTTTTAGTAATTTTAAATTATTTTGACGTACTGATATAAAAAATAATTCTTTTAAAATAATAAAAATATTATTTTAATATATTTTCAAACAAAAATTACTTTAAAAAATAATTAATATCATAATATAATATCAAACTGGTTATAAAACTAATTGTTTGTGTGCGATCTAGAAGCCCCAAAACATTTAGGTTATAAAAAAATAAAACCTTATCTTGTAGGATGTTCACTTCACTTCAAACCATTCATATAATTGGTTACATTAATATTTGTTTATTAGCTATGGTTAATAAGGAAAGAAACCCTTTAGAGTACTTAGATCTAAGATAGAGTTAATTATCCTTGCTAATTAATTAATTAATTAATTAATCTCACATTACCTTGTTTCTGTAAGAAACAGATTAAAAAAAAAAAACGTTAAACAACGCAAAGCTTGAAAAGGACACATTGGTCTCAGCGGGACTAATACGGACTGAAAGAAAACAAATTTTGAGGAGAACACAAATGATTAGCTATTCGATATTGACAGCTGACATGGAACACACGTGGCCGAAGAAGAGAGGTGCCAAATGGCAAAGGGCGGCGCACCAAACAGACAACGGAAGCTGGTTTGTGGGAGTTAGCTGGAGAGAATGACATGATCCAAGAATTAAGACATTATTACTAGGATTGTGTTTGTTTTTATTATTCTAGGATAGTAATGTGTTTAGTCGAAGAAAATACAAAGATATAAATATAAAACAAATAATTTTTTATTACTTTAAAACAAAAATATTAGGAAAACATGTTTTTTTCTATTTTATTTATCTACCTCCTCTATTTCAAGAAAATAATGTACAAAAACTATACAAAAAAAAAAGGTTTTTTTCTATTTCCCTAATCTATTTCAAGAAAGTAATGTCCAGAAACTATTTATTTCAATTAATTTTTTTTTTCTCGATTTAATGAGAGCATCATGGAAGGTTATCTTTTCCCATTATATAATTATTATTGAGAAATCATATTTTCTAGAACTTGAACCTTACTTAACTAATTGAAATCAGTCATTAGAAGTCAAACCTTGTTTCAATAAAGCTACCCCATATAAAACATGTTAGATTAATGTTTGAGTGTGTTGTTGTGGTTGCTTTTCAAAATGTTTTTCACTTGGAAATGTATTAAATAATATTTTTTTATTTTTTAAAATTATTTCTGATATCAGCACATCAAAATGATCTAAAAGCATTAAAAAATATTAATTTAAAGTAAAGAAAAAATTAAATTTTTCAAAAAACAGATTGCCTAAACTTCATTGTGTCTACAGTAGAAGCATATATGTTTAATAAAGTTTGTAGGAAAATAAATCTTAGGAAACAAAATTGCGGTGGGGGGTGGCGTGAAAATTTGGTGTCACGCCGTCCAAACAAACCTTTCTTTCATCCTATCTGCCACCCCACGCGCAATCAATAACTTCTTCTGTAACATTTCTATTTTCTGCTACTGCAGATAGGGTGTGTATATATATTAATGTTCATCTCTCGAACAGAAAATAAATTATAGCTTTCTGTACCATAGAACAGCAAGATTCATCTCTTTTGCATATTAAAAGCTCCATCCCTTTTTCTTTCCAACAACATTCACCCATTGCCAAGACATCCTCTTTGTCTCTCTCTCACCCTCTTTTTTCCCTTCTCTTTCTTTGATCCGGAGGGCAGTCGAAGAACACAGCGAACTCTCGTTGCCCCTCTGTGAGTATATCAATAATCGTGTAATGTGAAATTGGTTGTAGTAGCATATATATACATGTATATTTCTTTTGTGTTTGCATATTAGAGTTTCAAATCCAAATGTTTGCCACCAACTTTAAGGGCAGCACAATATGCTAGCTAGAAGTTGCATATATTGTTAGATGTACTTGTTTTTCCTGATGAATTTAGGGTTTGTGATGCAGAAGCCCAATATTATTAATTTGAGAGTTCTTACTTGTCACTGAAAATCTTTGTAAATAAGTACTATTTTGCTTGCACATACATTGGGTCACATAATGTGGTTATTAATTAACCCAAGTTGGATATCAAGAGTTTGAATAAGCAGATGCCAACATGTGTAAGTTTATGAAAGGTGATGATCCCTTGAAGTTTAGAGTTAGTTCATTATTAAGAAAATAAAAATAAGAAAACATCTAGACATCATGAGGAATAATACTGGTGTTTTGAGGGAGAGGGAAAGGGAAAGGGAGAGAGATCTAAGCATGTGTAGCACAGCAGAGAGTATGTGGCTGTCATTGATCAAGAGGACTGCTTGCCTGTGCTATTGAGTGAGATAGTGTCGTAGCTAGCACACGGGGGTGGTGGGTGTGAAAATGTTTTTCCACCACCAGTAACAGGGAGTGCACTGCACTCAAAGAAATATAACATGCTTGTGCCAGCAAAGTCAAGCTTTCCGGCCAACTTTTGTGTTCAATATACTTCGCCAAAGTTCATGCAACTAATTAAAGACAACAAATGGTACTTGGCTGGAATAAAATCTATGTTTTGATTGGTGGGTTCCACGAATTGTCTGCCATTTTTATCTGTGAAGATGACTTTATAAATACATAGCTGAAACACATGCAGGACCACTTCTTCATGGGTCCACGAAGTAGCTAGGCATCATCATAGCTAGCCCTAAGTTAAGAGTTTAGGAATGGATATTTTGGATGTGAAATCATGACGATAACATTAATTCATTCAAGGGCAAAAGCATGTGTGCAACTTCCCATCACCTTTTACAAACTCTAGCATTTCATCATGTTGAAGTCATACATTTCTTCCAAAGTTTCCTTCGATTTCAGGCCTACGCTAATAGAGCCTTTAAGATTGTGTATTGCTTGTGTCATTCACACAAATTTGCTCGTTTCTAGATGTGATAAAGAACATAATCAACATGGGTAAATCCTTAAAAGGATTCTTATGAACATGCTATTTGATCTCCCTCCCTCTCTCTCATTATCTTCATGATACTGATCAGGAGCTTGAAGAATATTATCAGTGGAGATGGAATCCTGTGTCCCACCAGGCTTTAGGTTTCATCCAACAGAAGAAGAACTTGTAGGATACTATCTCAAGAGGAAGATTCACTCACTGAAAATCGATCTAGATGTTATCGTTGACATTGATCTATATAACATGGAGCCATGGGACATCCAAGGTAATGAAAAATCCACGCCTTTTTTATCGTAGCTAAGAACACTATTTGTGGAGCTATATATATATATCATAATCATACAAACAAAACTACATGCCCAATTTGAAATTTAACACCAAACAGTTGCAATGTTGCAAACCCTACTGGCTATATAGGCTTTAGACTATTGATTGTAACGACACCAAATAAAAAGACGGTGCACTAATTTTCTCTCTAGTCAATGCTTTCTCTTGTTCAAACAGCCATCCCCATTTGAACTTAAGAAGAAATATTCAAAAGCGGCACTCCTTTTATCAAAATTTGACACATAGACATTGCACATACTTTGTACCAGGAAAAGTTTGTTATGACCTAATGAACTAAGAGGAAAGATCCAGTAATGGGGATAGACCTAAGGAAATATTGACTTTATTAATTAGGTGGAGACTGAGAGTAATGGGAATGGACCTAAAAGGAAATTAATCTATAATTAGCTGCTGGAAATGGATTTTAATGGATTAATTCCATTAAATGTGTGCTTTGTGCTAACTTAAGTACATATATATCTTAATTTGCAGCCAAGTGCAAGCTAGGGTATGATGAACAGAATGAGTGGTATTTCTTCAGTCACAAGGATAGGAAGTATCCGACCGGAACACGGACTAACAGAGCCACTGCTGCCGGATTTTGGAAGGCAACAGGAAGGGACAAGGCCGTGCTCACCAAGAACAGACTTATTGGGATGAGGAAGACCTTGGTGTTCTACAAGGGACGTGCACCAAATGGAAGGAAAACTGACTGGATCATGCATGAATATCGTCTCCAAACATCTGAGCATGGACCCCAACAGGCAAGTTCATTCTCCATTCCAATAACAACACTTTTTTCTTTTTCGACAATATTGCACGTACAAAAGCATTCTTTAAACGTTCTTTCTTGGAGGGAATATATAGCTGCATAAACCGAACAAGTATTCACACTTTGACATATTGACTATAGCTAGCAATATAAAGTACTTTTGAAAAAAATTTAAATATTACATCAATATTACAAAAAGCAAATTATTAAAAAATAACTTTTACCTGATCACGAAACACTTAGTTTTTGGGTTGAGTGACTCTTTAGCAAATATTTAACTCTTTCACAAAAAAAGCATTCGTTACATTTATTTTATCCTCTTAGGGCAATAATATTTTTAAATTATCATGATCATGATCATGAACTTACAAATATTACTTGGTGTACGTATAAGCTAATATTTTTGGGTGGTGTGAATTGCAGGAAGAAGGGTGGGTGGTTTGCCGGGCATTCAAGAAACCAATCCCTAATCAAAGACAAGGTTTTGAAGCTTGGAATCATGCTTATTATGTCAATAATATCAACCATGCTAGACCTCCTTCATTCTCAGATACAGTAACTACTACACATACGGTTCATCCGAATCAAAGTGCAAGTTTTCATCAGCCTTTTAGCTCGAGTTCGGACCTCATTTCACACCAAGAATTTTTGGACAATAATAATCGGCTTGTTGAACTCCCACAACTAGATAGCCCTAGTACACTTTCAACAAGTTTTGCTCCCACAGCAGGTAACTTCCACCAGACCAATGAAGATTACGATGAAGAAAGGAGCAACAATAGCAGCCAATATATCGACTGGAAAAGTTTGGACACCTTACTTGCATCACAAGTGAATGATTCCAGTACTTCATCATTTCCCCTTCAAAATTTTCCTTCTATAACGCAAAACTATGACCTAGCAGCTGGGCAGCAAGACCATGTTAGCCATTTCCTTGACTGCTTTCCTGACATATAACAAAAGCTCTTGCACTTGTAATGTTGCGATTTATTTATGTAAGATGATGTATTCATGGTAATAATAGTGCTATAGTAGGAGCTAAGGTTAATGTCTTGGTTTAGAAGTTGCATGCTGATGATGATCATGTATTTAGGTGAATGAATATGTCTGTGCTAAGAGGAGAATTCGCGTGCAAAATGAATCTCCTACAAGTTTAGAGTCATAGGTGAAAGTTTTTATTCACCTTTCTTAATTCTCCCTTTGCTTATGTTGTTCCATAATTGTAAATTGTGGATCATTGCATGCATATATGTACTTATGATCTTGTGTTTTCATAATCTTGTGTTGTGTAATAATGACTCTTTCTCTAGGCCTTATTCTTCACTCTTGCTCGTTTTGACATTGTTTTGTATTCTCTACTTATGAATGTTTCCCTAGCCGTCATTTTTCACCTCAAGGACAAAAAACAATCATAAAACTTTGAGATTGTTTCTCATAATTCCACTTACATAATCACATTAATTCTTATAAAATCTATTTCAATTCTGTAAAGTATAAAGTAGTTTACCAAGGAAATTCACTCCAAAACATGTAGCCAATTTGCCCTGAGCAGCATCTTGATGAACCCTCCTAACTGAGCCAGTCTCTATTTGCCCTTGCATCTACCATTGTTGTTAAGAAATTCGAACCATTTGTGAGAATATTTTAACCCTTGTTTCCTTTGAATTAGGCAAATATGAACTTAATTAATTATAGGACTTGAAATTACAAGATATGGTGCTTTGTTTAATTACACATAATCGGTTTTTGTTTTCACGTAGCTAGCAGAACAAAAATTAATGATGGCAAGAGAGAGAGTTATATTGTCGAGAAATAATCATTTTTGGAACTAAAACAAATACTCCATGAAACTAATGTTTTGTAAGAAGAATACCTGGATTCATGAAAATCAATGGCCTAAAGCTAGCTTGGAATATAAAAACAACACTGCAAATTACAGACCATAACTGGTTGAAAAGCATTGAATTGCATCTCGATCGCCTGCTGGAATTTCAAGAACAAGAAATATTGATATCCTTCTGAAGCATCTAATCCATCATAAAAAAAATCAAATTATTTAATCAGAGCATGATACATTACACATCAATCCACAGAAATATACACATTGTTGGTTGCTGAAATATATAACATAAATGGCATATATAAAAGCTAGCCCCAAGTATCCTTCGTGTCTTCTTATTGTTAAATTAATGTAAAGGATATTTGATGAATTCCTAAGAAATTACTTTCCATGACCTTACCTCTAGATTCGAACCCTATATGACAACAGTGGCACAAACTTATTCTCAAAAAAAAAAAAAAAAAAAACTAAGCCCTTCTTAGTCTTTCACCGCCGACTGTGAGGGGAAGTACTGTTAATCAAACCGTGCTTCCTCTTTTTTAGTTCCTAGAATTTTTTACACTTTGATCTATGGTTGGTCGCATCACTCGGTTTATTTTTGATTTAGCAAAATAAAATTTAATTTAATTAATTTAAATAATTACAGCTTCATGTAGCAAATTTGAAGTTTAAATAAATTTTCAGTCCTTTTTTTCCAACATTAGAGACTGATTTGCACAATTATAGAGAAAGTTCATGCCTTTTTTTATTTCAATCCCTAATTTTTTTTCAATTTGATTCATTCGCATTGACTTTATTTATAATTTGACTTGGTTGTTTGTTTTTATTTCCTTGATACAATGATCTTGCAATGTCGAGAGAAATTTTCAGTGCTTGGTTTTGCAAAATAAAATAAAATTTAGCTAATTTAAAATAATTGTGTGTTGAGGGACCACAATTGAAATTAAAACAATTGTGAGGACTAGGGTAAACGAGTAGGGAAAATAGTTTGGTGAGTGCAATGCATGTGTCATCATGTAGGGGGTGGTCGTGGTTTTTTGGAGAAGCATAAGGTGTCATCTGGCATCCAAACTACAGCTTTATCAGCGGCGTTGGAAGCATCCCATCGAGCATTGTTTTTAAAATCAAGAGTTAACTCGTACAATCGTACGATTTTATGAGATAACATGTATCTAACGTGCAACATCGGACTAAAAACTCGAAAACTAGTAAAATCAAAATTAACTTGTGCAAAATAAGTAAACTCGATTCGATTTTACGAGTTTACTAAATTTGTAATATGAACCAAGTCAAGTCTGAATTTGGCCTTAAAATATCAGCTGACCAATTTTGCGATATTGAATATATCTTTCAAACCGTACATTCGATAGAGCTGAAATTTTATAGGAAAATTTAGACACGTGAAAATATATTGTAGTAAATTTTCAGGTCAAATGAAGTTCAGAAACATAATATTTCAGATGGTCAAAGTTAGTAGATGAATGTTGTCAAATATGTCAAACTAGACCTTCATATATTGTTTGGGACATATCTGGAGCTACTGGTGGAATTTTGCATCGATTAAAATTGGAATGGAAACTATACATCTGAAGCTTTCCAACCATATATCATAAGGCCCAGTAATTTATCTAGATGAGAGAGAACGACATGTTTAAAATCAAGACTCAAATCTGTCAAAAATATACGAAAATTGAAGAATCAGGTTACATAGAGGAATTTTAAAATGAAGACTTTATTTATTATTTTATTTTATTTATTTATTTATTTTTGAATAATTATTTTTAATTTGAATTTTTTCTAGCACATTAAACATTGTTTAAGGGTTTATTTTATTATTGAATTTATGTTAGTTAATTATTAGTATAGACTCATTAGCTTACAACCCGAAAGAGGTCCATTAAAAGTTATTGTAATGGGAACAACCAAGTTGTCACCAGGTACATGTGTATTTCCTACCATTCAGTGATTCCTCTGTATTGAGAAGTTTTGTTTTGAGACTTTTTATTTCTCCATTTTATTAATTTATTGATTCATACTATCTATCTATCTTATTTTCTTTAGATCACTCATTGATTATAATATTATTGACTCATTTTATCAGATTTTAATGTAATTTAATTTTTTGGTTGGAATTGTCAATATATAATTAGTTAAAAAAATTACTTACAATTTTACGATCCGAGTTTATATTGTATTTTTTATGTCGTGTCAAAAAAGTATTTTTGACAACCTTGCCATCGAGATCTTCCCAATGGTTTGACTCGTGTCGGTGGAGGCATGGTGGTTGATCTTTAGTGGGCTTTTTTTTTCTTATCTATTTTTTTTCTCTCCTCTCCTTAGAAATCATGTTGGCCTGCAAAATTTGAAATATGTCCTGTTATTTGTTTTTTTTTTAATTTGCTCTTCATTCTTTTGATTGTTATTTATTTTATTTTGAATTCTTTTTTGATTGATTTTTTTTCTCAATTTCATCTCTTAGCATTTGATTTCATTTAATTTTTATATCAAATTTGGTCATCAGTCTCTTAATTTTTATTTGTTTTTTATCATATTCTTTATTGATTTTTTTTTATTTTATCCCTTTATATTTGGCTTTATTTTATTTTTATGTTAAATTTGGTTCTTATTTTTTTTCTTTTAATTGCTATTTGTTTTGTCTTTGATTTCTTTTTATTGAATTACTTTTTTAATTTTATCCCTTAGCATTTTATTGATTAGTGATTTGGCTTCGTGATTTTTTTTTGTTTTCTTTCTATAGGGTTAGGCCTGACCTCATGGCCCAGGTCACAGGTTTTAAAAATTAGACCGAGTTGACTTCAATCTTTTTTTAGATCATTATTTTGATTTGATTTCATTATTCAATATTGAGTTGGTTAGGGATTGTGTTTCATGTTTTTTTTCATTTTTCTTTCTATAGAGTTATCCTGATTGCATGTCCCGAGTCGCTGCTTAGCAGGTTAACCCTAATTAACTCATGTCTCTCTTTTTTTTTGTTATTTTTAGGTTGGATTTTTTTTAACTTCACCTTTCAACATTGATTTGTTCGAAATTTGAGTTTCGTTGTTTTATTCAATTTACTTTTTACGATGTTATTTTGATCTCACAACCAAATCGAGTATTTGGCATGCTTACTCAGGTGTACTTGAGTAGGTTTTTTGTCTATTTTTTAATTTTATTTTTTTCAGTTTCTTCCTTCAATATTTGATTTTTTGGGGATTTTTCTTTGATTTTTTTTATTTTACTTTATGTGGGGTTATCATGTTCTCATTTAATTTTTATTTATATCAAATATTGTGAGGATATCTTTCTGTAATATTGACAACCATTCTTTTTTTAGTTGATCATTGTGTTTTTTAGTTTGATTTATTTATCATCATTGTCTATTTTTCTAATCATATTGCCGCACCCTCCTGAGAGCTCGACGTCGCGGCGACCCAATCCTTCGTTTGCGGGGATTGATGTTGGGGTCTTTCTGTTGTGAAAAAGGGAGTCGCCACCTAGTATTATGGTCACTAAGAAACCTAACCTGGTCTTTCGAGATTCTAAGGCAAGGGACCGGTTGCGTAAAGGGAAGGTATTAGCACCCCTAGTACGCCTTACCTAAGGTAAGCTGCTTGGTGTTTGATTTGCCTTATAAATGTTATGGTGTTGATGTTCTCTAATCCCATCACTTTCCTAAGATAAGTCCGCTCGATGAACTAAAACTAGGGTGCTTTAAAACCTATTTTTTTGTCTTAGTATTTTATACTTTCACAACCGGTAAACCGTGGAGTAAAAAATATTGAAATGTCCTCGATTATAATCAAGGCTTCTTTCAAGGATGTGTGCGGATTTATTATTCCTAGAAAATTATTTTGGATATTTACCACTCCGGGTTTCTTTATCCAAATATTAACAGTGAATAATAACAAATTATCCCCAATAATATTTTGGATATTCGTCCTTTAAGGATTTCTTTATCCAAACATTAGTGGTGAATAATAACAAATTATCCCCAATAATATTTTGGATATTCGTCCTTTAAGGATTTCTTTATCCAAACATTAGTGGTGAATAATAACAAATTATCCCCAATAATATTTTGGATATTCGTCCTTTAGGAATTTCTTTATCCAAATATTAGTGGTGAATAATAGATGAATTCCCTAAAAAAATAAGATTTTTATATTTTTTGGAATATTGGCCAATACCCTTTGGAATTTTACAAACATGTTGTAAAATCCAGAAAATGCAAGAAAAATGATTTTTGTTGTGTTTAAGAAATCCATGCGAAAACACATTTTTAAAACTTCAAATATTTGTTTTTTTAGATAAAAGACGTAAAAACAATGTTAGGGTATTGGCCGTATGCATGAAAACAAAACATTTTTTTATTTTTATATTTTTTCTGATGTCTTGACGAAAACCGGGTATTTTCATACCGGATTTGTATCTTTATAGTACAAAAGTACAAACTTGCAGAAAAATCACAGATTTTTTTGAATACATATTTGAAGAAAACTTTTGAATGGGCCATACCCGGCCCAAAAGGAAAATGGGCCGAAATCAGCCCAACAGCATGGGCTTACTTTCTACAGGGCTGGACTTAGCCCAGCAACATGGGCTGGGCTGGGGTTCCAGCCCAAAACAAGTATGGACTATAGCATTTCACTGTTCAAGTAAGTAACTAGTGAAATAGCATTTCACTGTTCAAGTGAATTATATTTCACTTGAACAGTGAAATGCAAGGAAATGGTGCATGCACAGCGACGAGAAAGAGAAACAAACCTGGTGGCGAAGCGATGTTGAAGACGATGGCGAACACTCCCTGTGATGCCGGTGGCGGTGGAGAGGCGGCCGACGAGGTCTCCCGGTGGTTCGGGACGGTGGCAGTGGCGAGAAGCTCAATGTCAACAAGCTGTTTTCTGCAGTATTTCTTCTCCTTTATGCAGATGCACCCGCCTCGTTTTCCTTCCTCCTTTGCTTTGTTTGGTTCTTCTCCTCTTGATCTCGGGTGTTTCCTTCTGTCAGCTGTTCGTCCTCCTCGGTGTACAATGGTTTCCCTCAATGGTGGCGCGGCGTGTGGGAGAAAGATGATGAGCGAGGAAGGAGGGTTGTTGATGAGAGGGAAAAAGCTGTTGGAGGCTTGGGGGTTCACGTGACCGAAATCTCCGAGAAACCGGGGAAGCCGCGGTGGCCGGCTTAGACTTGAAGATGAAGGGATGAAAAAAAAAGATGGAAAGGCGAGAGGGGCTGGTGTGTTCTTTGGTCGGTGAGGGGAAGAAGAAAACGAAGGGAAAAAAAGTTGGACTCGGGGAGAAGGGACTGTTGGTGCCGTGGTCGGGTCTCTCTCCCTGTGTTTTCCTTCGTCTCCCGTGTCTTTCTCCCTCTCTCCTTTTTTTTCTCTGTTTTTTTTTCTTCCCCTTTTATAGGCAAGGAAAGCCTTGCGGTGATAATAGTATCCGGGACAAGCCATAAAACATGCCCCATAATTTCAGCAATTTCTTCGCAAACCATATCCCCTTTGTTTTAATGCTGAAAATGGCTTTCTTTTAAGGAGACAATAAATAGTGCTTGACGCCGTTTCTCCATTTAAAAAAAAAACAATATTTTAGTGTTTTGACAATTTTGTAATCAAGCCGAATTGTAATTGGATCCCTTGATTTTAGCGCATCTTCTGGTTTGGTCCTTGGTTTTGGATCGTGTCAAATAAGTCCCTAATTGGTCATTAAACTTCAACATGTATGCAATTAAGCCCCCGATTTAAGCCCAATCAACTCTCAAAAATCATAATTTGTCCCCAGAACTTTAATTTCTTCCAATTAAAGCCTAAATTGACTTAAAAATCAATTTTCTTTGCAATCAAACCCCCTATAAATTCAATTAAACCTTCAATAAAATCCAATTGAGTCCATAAACATCCAATTTTGGACTTTTCTCTTCAAATTAAATTTTCTTTTCTAACAGGAACCTCATCATTCAAGAATATACCGTCAAAAATCAAATCTTTGTATTTTTAACCTCCTTGACCAATTTTCCGACCATTTTCTGAGCGCTTCTACCTCCTGTTATTTTTCTAACCTCCTTTGGCTTTTTTTATTTTTATTTTTTTATGGGGACCCAAAAATGGGTTACAACACATATTATTAAATTAACCATACTTATTAAATCAAATCAAGTCAATAACTTGAGTCTCGGATTTTTCTTGTTTCTCTAAAAACTCTAGTGTCACCTCAACATCTTTTTTTTACTTGAAAAAAATTTGACCGCATACCACTAATCAAGTTTATCACTATAACCAAGCTTCATATCCTCTAAAGTAAAAACTTTAAGTAGACACAAACAATCAGGAGATTCAAGACTTTGAGGGAAATGGAACCTAGACTAAACTGAACCCATTAATATAGGCATCTCTAAAATTAAGTTTATATATAAGGCTTATTGACCTGATATGAAAATAATACAAACAATTATGATGATTTGTTAATTTTGATCGTACTTACAAGCATAGGAGTGAATGAGTGATGTAAAAATAAAAGCCAGTCAAGATTCAAAATGTTTTTTGGAAAGCCTATCTTCGCCTCAATAAAGTCTTTCAGTGATATGTTTCATTCATCTTTCCCATTACTTAAAAAAAGTGAACCATGAGATCAGGTCCAAGATATTATCATTCTTGATTGGTTAATTAGACATCCAACCTGAATCTTAATGACCCAATTACAAGAGCGAAGCTCTACCAACTAAGTTATATCCCCTCGAGCTAAGTGGAGCATGTATGAAGGAGTTAGATGCTTCTTTTATTCTTTTCTTTGAAAAATCTAAGCCATCCTGGACTTGAACCAGATAAAGCAAAGGTAAGACCTAAAGCAAGATCGAGTTAGCAAGATTTTCTGATAGCTCATTGACTTAGCTTGATCGAAGGAAAGATAGTGAGAATTTCTAATCCTAGACATCAAAAAAAGAAAATTCTCAATGTTTATAACTACCAAAAATGTTGCTAACTTTTTTTGGCATCAGAATTGTAAGAAAAATGGTCTCAAATGCTGCATGTAAGGGCCAAAATGGATGCTCAAATGTCAAAAAGGGTTTCAAAATAGAAAAAAAAAATAAAGCATTTGGCTCTCTACACGACTGGCTAGCAAGAGAGAGGATTGACTATCAGAATGAACTAGTGGCATTTGATTAATGAGATAGTTACGGAAAGTAAAGCTATAACTACAAAAGATGATTATGCAATATGCAAGATAAAAGGCATGAATCAAATAAAAAGACGCTTAACTACTTAATCAGCTTTAAAATTGGAATGAACCTTAACAATGAAAATATCATTTATGCCAATAATTATTGATGTCAACCAAGAATATTCTATCTATTTTCTCTTGTCATTTGGATAAAATTGGATAATAATGAAGCTAACAATGGTAGATATATAGAATTCTCCTTGATTAGCATAGATAAAAAAAAATAGTTTAGCATAGAATGCTAGAAATATATTTAGAGATTTGAAGTGGATATACCAACTTCAACAATGAAGAGTTTTTTTAGAGGAAAGGTATGTTTCTTTTGCATAAAATATCTTACAAATAAAAAATATTTTACATGTAATGTAAAATGTTTTTTAATGGTGATGGTGGAGGGGGAGATAATGGTGAGGTGGTGGTGGTGGTGGTGGATGAAATAGTTTGATGATATTGTAAGTAGATTACTAATCGTAAAATATTTTATGGAACATTATGATTTGAAAATAGTTTTTAGCAAATGAATAGCTAAGTTTGAAAGTTGAGTGTAAAATATTTTTCATTGACCAATTTTCCTATAAAATATTTTATGAGAAACAAAAACAAAAAAATATTTTTTGAAAACAAACACGGGAAAATCTAGAGAACATTTTCATGAAAAATAATATTTTATGCAAAATATATGGTTGCATTTATAGATCATACAGCTTAACAGGTTACATAATGGACCTCACACCTAGGCCTAGATGTGATAAAGAATGAAATTAGACTCATAATACTAACCAGTATGGAACATGTACTACAACTTTTGAACATGCAAGGCACCAAAATGAGATTGGGTCCTCAAATGAGGAACACCTGGTTTTTAAACTAAGTTAGTCACCGAAATTTTAAATTTTCTATATATTTGTTTCACCACCTCTTGAAACTATAAGATCTTTAGAATTTTACACCACTTAAGAGTTTTATTCTAGGCTATGATTATGATGCAACAAGGATATTTAAATAAGATATAATGAATGAATTGTGGATCTATATGCAATAAGGGATTTGTTTTCAGGAATCAAGAATATAGATCCAATTTAGTATTTACTTATTAGTATTACACCTATTAATGTTATGTGACAAGCCTTGACTCCAAAAGAGAGGTTTGACAAATCAAATAGCCAGTAGAAGATACCTATTTGAGGGTTTTGACAAATAAAAAGGGAAGTGAGTTTTTTTAGGAGAACGACTAGTTAGGAAAAACTAATTTAATCAAGATTATACGTCCAAAAATAATGATGACATCTCTACAAGAGCTATGATGGAGCCACTTAGGTTCAATAAACTCTTCACACTATAAGTTCAACAACTAGAATAAAAGGTAACTATAGAAGATGTCAAACAAGCAATTTGAAATTGTGATGGGATAAAAGCCCTAGGTCTTTGTTAGTCAAAATTGCAAGTGCATGAATGTTAGGATCATCATTAGTGATGAAGGAACTCATTTTTGTAACAAGTTGTTTGAAGCACTTTTGTCTAAATATAGAGTTAAACCCAAGAGAGCATTGGCTTATCATCCCAAAACAAATGGCCAAGAAGAGGTGTCAAATAGGGAGGTGAAGCAAATTCTAGAGAAAATAGTTAATGACTATCGAAAGGATTGGGCAAGAAAGCTAGATAATGCATTGTTGACTTATCAGACAGCATTCAAAACACCATTGGGAATGTCTCCATATCAATTAGTCTTTGGGAAAGCATGCCATCTCCTTGTTGAATTAGAGCATAAGGCATATTGGGCAATGAGGCAGCTAAATATGGATCTACAAGTTGCAAGTGTGAAATGATTCTTGCAAATCAATGAGATGGATAAGTTCCACAATGAGTCTTATGAGAATGCTAAAATATACAAGGAAATGACCAAGGCTTGGCATGACAAGCATATTACACGTAAAGAGTTTATCCCTGGTCAACAAGCGTTGCTCTTTAATTCACGACTTTACTTGTTTCCTGGTAAGCTTCAATCACGATGGTTAGGGTCATTCATGGTTGTTAAGGTGTTTCCTTATAGAGTAGTGGAGGTCACTTATGATGAGAAGGGAACATTCATAATGAATGGGTAGCGTCTGAAGCATTACGTGAATAGGAGTCAATTAGCAAGAAGGATGATATACCTTCTTGATCCAAATAACCTCTTTATTTCTCAAATATAGAGGTGTACTCTTATTCAGTTGTAGAATCAGTTGTTCTCTCTTGTTTGGAACTCTTCCAATTCAGAGCACTACCATTTAGAATAAAACATATATTAACTGATATTCATATTTTTCCAACATTTCATTGAAAAAAAATCTTAATTCATACAATTTTAAACTTCTAGTTTATCTTCTCCATTGATGGATCTTATAGCCAAGTATAGGATATCATTTTCATCATGTATCTCTCAATCTGTGTCTTTGAACACATGTCTTTGGAGGTAGTTATTCCATGTAAAATAGATAAAAATCCAATCTTAGATTCTTCCATGCTAAGATCTTTTAGCATCTAGTCTATATGCATGGATTGGGACAATCTAAACAATGTTCAATATCTATCTCTATAGATCTCTATATCCAATATATAGGTTGTTTCTCCTAATTTTTTTATGGAGAAATTCTTGGATAGCCAAAACTTTACTGATTAAAGTAAAGATATGTTGTTTCTTAACAATAATATATTATCTACACATAATATTAGAAAAACAACACCATTCCCATTAACCTTTTGTAAACACAAGGTTTATCTATATTTTTTATGAAATCAAATATGTTGATTATATTATCAAAATTAGAAATTCTTACTTCTTAAAGCTTGCATTGTACATTTGTATATTGTCTTTCATATTAGTCGTTTTCGTAAGGACTCACTTAAATTCATTGGGTTTTATCCCTTCAGGTGGATTAACCAAGTTTCAAACTTACTTAGTTCATGAAGTTCATAGCTTCAAGTCATTTCTTGGGATAAATATGATATATTACTTCCAAGTAATTGGTAGGCTCATCAATTATGAGCAACAAGTCATTCACAGCTTCCTTGAGAGATCCTTATCTCATTAATGCATGACATGTCCTACTAAATTTATAGAGATTTTGTGTTTGTTAAGTTTTAGACTAAACATTCAATGCTTTAGTCTTAGGAAAATATTTCATCTGAATGTAATATTCTAAGAGGTGTAAAGAATATCATTCTCTTTTAGATAATCCTTGAAATATGACAAATATTAACCACCTCGATCCACTAGAAGTTTCTTAATACTTATTCCAATATGTATTTCAATTTTATTACAGTTTATATTAAACCTGAGTACTTTAAATTCAGGTATATATAAACCATTTGTATAATTATTGGATCTGTAAAAACATCATTATTATAAATAATTAAAACAAAATAACAAGTTCCTGTAAAAACATCTTTTGTCCTCAATAATAAATTTAAATTCATTTAATACTAAATAAGATGGAAATAATATCTTAAAATACTGGAACTAAATAACAATTATAAAATTCTAATATCAGCCCATTAGACAAAACAAAATAACTAGTTCCTATAGCTAATGCAGCAACTCTTTCTTCATTACTAAGTTGTGGGTCCATTTTGTCTTCAACTAATCTTCTACTTTTCTTTAGTTTCTGCATGCATTTGCAAATGTAAAAACCATATTCGGTATCCAATACTTAAGAACTACAATACAAATTAGTAGGATAGTTTTTAATTATAAACATACCTGAAATAAAAGATTCATTAAACTTTTTTGCCTTCACGGTTGCAAGGTATTCCTTGTAATTCCTCCTCCAATGATCTTTCTTACCACAATGATAATAGTGCCCTTGTCTTTCTTAATGTCCCTAGTAGGTTTGTTTACTTTAAAGACAACACATTTATTCTTGTTATCTTTCTTATTAGATATTCTAGAAGACTAAACTAGAAGAACTGGACTTTTTTCCTTCTTAAGGGCCTCTTCAATAGTCTTAAACATATTAAGCAATTCTAGCAATATACTATCTAACTTGTTCATGTGATAGTTCAAAATGAATTGCAAAAAACTTTGAGATAATGACTGCAAGACCAAGTCAACACTTAACTCATGGTCCATGACAAAACCTAATTGGCCTAATTTCTTAATATAGCCAAACATTTTCAAAACATGGGTATTCACTAAAGAACCCTATATCATATTACAGTGGAACAATTTCTTAGAGGTCTCATACCTTTTAGTCCCACTAGCCTTATCAAACAATTCTTTGAGATACATAATCATAGTATAAGCATTTATATTCTCATATAGCCTTTAAAGTTTAGGTGATATACTGGTTAACATCACACATTCAACTTGTTCATTGTCATCAACTTGACAATGATGTCTATTCCTAACTTCTTCTTCTTCAACATCCTCAGTAGGGGCATTTGAAATTAGATTTTCAAGAACATACAACCTCTTTTTTTATTTGAGAACAATTTTCATATTTCGGTGTCAATTCAAGAAAATTGGTCTAGTCAATTTGTTAGCATCAAGTATGTTTCATAAGGAAATGTTACTACTCATTTGATCTACCAACCTATTTATATAAAGATAGAGAGTAATAGTTTCATGCATACATATTTAAATTTCAAATTTAGATAAGGACTTTAATCCTAATTTGGTTTTCCATTATTTTTCTTGGAAATTAATAGCATTATCTATTAATTCGGGAAATCTCACTTACATTTTCCTAGTGAGCTAGAATCCTATTTAATTTGTCTAATCTTGAGTGACTCAACAAATCAAAATAAATTAAATTAGGTAGATAACATAGTTTATCAATCTAATCTTTATGTGACTCTTATATCAATTAGGTGACAACTCTGTCTAAACATATACTATATATTTCGCCTAACTCATGCCTCTAACCTCATATGATCATAAGTGACTCATCCAAATCATATAAGTTAATTAAGTAGAACCCAATTTTATAGCATTAAACATATTTGATTAACATTAATCTTGAGTGACTCAACAAGTTATCCATGAATAAAACTCTGGTTGTATGCATATAAAATTGGAAGGCAACTATTCATATTTTCAACATGTACTTAATATATTAACGAATGATTTATTATTAATTAATTAGGTCTTAAAGATAACATGGCATAACAGATATATATTTCATACATAACAATTTATATATAAATATACACCTCTAACATGTCATTCTAATTAAATGATTATGGACATATCTAAACTAATTCTCTCGAGCTGTCAAAAGAAATTAGGTGGTCAAAACCTAGGTAGTTGTTACAAATCTTCATAAGTCTTTTAGGAGCATCATAGTTGTAGTCTTTTTCACCTTTCTTTCTTCATCTTGGATTAAAAAATAGATTTTTGTATCTAAATTCCTACATTTCTAAATTATATAACATTTACATAATTATATAATAAACATTGAGTTACATTCGATGGGAATTAGATAAGAAAAGAATTTTACAACCTAGAAGAAAAATAAAAAAAAGGCAAGACACGCAAGTCTTATATATTATTAGAACCATTCAACTATAGAAACACAATCACATTATTTTTTAATATCCATAACCATCCATCATGCATAGTAACATATTAATATGCATGATAAAATTATTGCAAGCTTCAATTCTAATTATTGGCTTTATGTGTAATTTTTAAAATAATATTCAAAAATTTAGAAATATTAAATAAAATCCAATTTCATAATTTACCAAACATAATAAATTTTATTTAGTATAAATTTTCTTTGAAAACCATTTTTCAAAATTTAATAAGAAAATTAATCATATTAAAATTCTTATTAATATCCTAAACAATTTTAAGATTAATTAAATAAATTGTTTTACTTAAAAACTCTCTTGATTTTAGAAAAACTATTTTTCTAAACATTATTTAATTAAATATTTTAATTAAATCCTAATTCAATTAGGATATTATGAAACATAAAAACTTTGAATTAAACATTATAATTCAACCCTAATCCTATTAGAAACATTTATTCCACAATTAGTTTAATTTGTGTTTCAATGTTTAAAAATAAAATCAACATTTTATATAAAAAGGGGTAGAATTGTAATTTTATCTCAAAAGATAAAATATCATAAGAAATAAATGATAAGGGTAAATACATAAATTACACTCCAAAACCCTTTTGTAATAAAATATAAATGGCAGGAGTATAATAGTAATTATATCTAAAGACCTAAAAAAGCATTAAGGCTAGAATCATAATTCTGCCCCTAACACCTTTGGGGTGTAATTACCATTTGTGTTGTGCAGCCTCCAACGCGAGGCTCCTATCTTGTGCTGGAATGCCATCCATGTTGTTGTTAGGTAGGTGCCACTCACAACTGGTGCAACGCTCGTTACGCCTGGTGGGGCATGGGGTAGCAACCCTGTTGCCTCACTAGCTAGCAGTGTGCTAGCTTATACCCAAGGTCATACACGCCAACAACTAACGTCGCTACTGGTGGAGGTATAGTGACCAAAAACTCCTCTAGTTTTTTTTTTTAACATGTTCCAGATTCTGGCCAAATTCATAGAAATTTGACTAGATTTGGAAGAGACAGTATATTTTCATTATTTAAAAAAAATGAGAAGAGAAATATTAATTTTAGGAATATAATTTTGCACATAAAATTAATTCAAAATTAATTTAATAAAATATGTAATCAACAACCCTAATTGTCTAACGATAGCTCTAATACCACTGTTAGGTTCCCGAATATCATACACGCAATAAAAACAATAAAACAAAATTATTTGGGAGTCCCTAAGGTCCCGTTAGATAAATCTAGAGTTGTTTAGGAATTTATTACCTGAAGATTTAATCTTCTTCGGGTTTGAATAATTCCTTAAAGGTTGAGTTGTCGCAAACTACAAGTCGTCCAATTGCCTGGCCTACAATGGTAATCTACACAAACCAACAATGAGAAATCTCATAAATCCCTATCTAGAAGAAAGGGATTTTTATGTCTAAAGTGTTAATCTTTATTATGTGACTTACATAGTTTTTCTGTTTAATAGACAACCCCTAAAAATAAGAGGTATAGCTTCCTATTTAGAGAGATATCTCAAAAACCCTATAAATTGGCAAAATATCAATTTTCTCCATGAATAATATTCATATATTAATTCGGGATAATTTTAGAAATTAACTCAATCAAGTCCTTACTTAATTTTTCTAGGTCTAGAAATATAATCCTTATATTAATTATATTTTAGTCCTTAATTTCTAAAATATATTTTAATTAAGTCATACTTAATTAAATCATTCGAGTTTAATTTTTGACTAATGATTCTTAATCTGTATGACTCATTAGATTTCTAATATGTTGAACCAAATACAAATGATAATTATTATTAAATAGAATTAAATAAATTAAACAATTTAATTTATTATCAATTCAACAATTGATTAATTTATAGTTGAAAATCATATATATCATCTAGCAACATGTCATCATCCCTCAAATATTAGAAAAGTCATTAGTTGTTTGACTTAACCTTTTAGTGATCGGTTTCTCAATGTAATTAATATCCTTTCATCAATAATGTTTTGATTTAACATTAAAGTATGGAGTATGTCTGTCATGTTAAATCATATTTGTTCTCTACATAATAATCATTGATCGTTTGAATAAAATTTGAAACTCTTTTCAAATCTCATTCCACTTTGACCAAGGATTTGTCAGTCAATACTATTTGAGAATAGATAGAATATTTTTTCTAATTCACCTAGGATAATAAATCATCTCTTAATCACTCAAGTACCTTAATATAGTTCATGTTATATTAAATGTCTATCCCTTAGTCACCTCGATTAAGATAACATATAACAAGATCAAAGCATAACTATATAAGATAACTTAGTGATCTTAAGTTTAAGGATCACTTTCACAACCGTCACATAAACTTTTTCATAGACATAGATGATCTCTCCAAATGAAATTCTCATATAGGTTAGTTTAGTGTGTATGTCTTATGACAAGCACCTACATATTAGTTCTAGATATCTCTTATACCTCAACTTATGAGAACAGTTGCTTCCTTTCATTAAAAAAAAAAAAAAAAAGAACATAATATGTATCAGTCTCTATAGCTCTAATAAATGTCCAGTATTTAAAAGAGCATTAACCAAAAATATTTTAGAAATAATGCTTTGATGCAATAGAAATCTCATAATTATAACTATTTTATAATTGTTTTTGCAAAACATTCTAGTCTCATGAACTTTATCTTTACTCTATATTCATAAATAAAATATTAAATTCATTAATCTAATATTATATGAATATTAAAGATAAATTAAGTTTTTATTAATAATAAATATGTATTTACATGAATATGATAATGTCACTTATAACCAACTAATTGACTATAATATATATTAAACTAACATGTTCAACAAATCCAAACTCCTTCATGGAATGCTAGTTTATAACACAACTAGATTGGATGAAGAATATGTTTCACCATAATCTACCCCTCTACTCTTTTTCACTAGAATTAATTATTATTAATTAATTCAAAAATTTATAATAAAATATCCATGACTCTTTATGATAATATTTTAAAGAAAACTAACTAGCTAAAATATTTTTTAGTTATTTCAGGTAATATTTAATTAAAAATAAAAAATATGGACACGGATACGCTCTTCACCTAATAAAAACTACTATTAGAGGTTTGACAAAGAAAAAGGGAGTGAGTTGTTTTTTTTTTTTTTTTTGAGAGAGCTGCTACGTAAAGAAGACTAATTTGATTAGGATTGTAAGTTGGACAATAATATAAGATTGTAATTGACTTTTATTTTAATTTACACTAAGCTTTTAATATTGTCGTTTTTCCTAATTAGAAACACCTAATTATAAATGAAATGAAGCATCATAAAGTCAATTTTTTGTACATTACTTGTTTTTCAACGAACATGCCAACCTTCACATGGCCAAATTAAATTCACCTTTAAGCGTGGTTTAAAAGGCAAATCACTAGAGTGATTCTTGAAAATATTTTTTTTTCTGACAATCTGATATGTGATTTGAAGAATTAAAATAATTTTGTACTTCTTTAAACATTAAATAATTGTTAGATTGTAGATTTATTTTTTTAATGAGTTACATAATTTAAAATTAAAATTTATCTAATGGTTAATGATTAATTTCTTTTTTTTTTAAACTTAGCACAATTATTATTCATCATCTCATATATCATTATAGATTGGAGCAATGATTTGTTTTAATTGCAATTTCATCCTCGAACTTTTACTTAGCATGATTGGCCCTTTTGAGCTCAAGTTAGAACCCAATTGTATTTTTTTAGGAATAGTTAAATTAAAAGACAAAGAACTAAAGTGAAAAAAGCAAGTGGAATAGGTAGTAGCTTTGAAATTTGTCTTAAAAGTTCATTTTCATCCCCCATCTTTTTTTGCTCTTAGGTAATCGATTCTTTAATTTTAAAAAATTCTATTTTGGTACCAAACTTTATTTTTCAGTCTTTTTTTATGAGAGGGGAGGGAGAGAGAACTTGTTGGATTCTAGCATAAAGAGAGAAAACTCGTCATTAACACCTTTTTCCGACCATAAAACAGGTTAAAATTGGTGTCACTGGGTTCCACTAGGTGAGAGAAGTCTTATGGTGGTTGTTTTAAGCATTGATATAGCCTAAAAAATCAAATCTAGATCGAGGATGAAATATTTTCTCCGGTTTGATTTTGTGGTTTAGACCATTTGTAGGTTTATTAGGTTTGATAGGTTGATTTCTTGGTTTTTTAAAGGTGTTTGTAGGATGATTTGTGGTTGAAATGAGTTTAAAAAAAAAAAAAACAAGATTTTTGTATGAAGAACTCATAGCCCTGATTTTTCAATCACCACAGGGGTGACCAGAATCTAGGCTAGTAGATGACATGTTGTCTGCCACAATAGGCGATCGTCTGACTATTCTTTTTTTTTTCAAAAACAAATAGGGACTAGCCTTTTAAAATAATAAAAAATAAATAAAAGGCCCATGCACGCGGGCCTTGGCTTGAAAGCCCACGCATATGGGCTTTTCCATTATTAATATCTTTTTTTCACTTTTTTTTTTTAATTAATTCCTTTTTTATATGTGTTTTTTTAAATAATGCTTAAGTTTATTTATTAATTAATAATCTTTCTTTGTGATTTGTTTTTGTCTTATTTAGCCTTGTTTTGAAATAGAAATTGTTTTTTTAATTATATTAAGTGTGTTTAATTTTTGATGAGGTTATTTAATTCATCTGTGTGTGTGTGTATTAAATTTATTTAAAAAATTAAAATATTTATTTTTATAATATTTTGATCATGTAAAGCCTTATATAGTATATTTTTTTATCTTTATTTTGTTTGTTAAATTTTATGTGTTGATTTCTTTTACAAATTAATTTTAATAAACAAATTTATTAAACACAACTGGATAAATAACCCATGTTGCGCTATTAAATATCTTGATTTATATTTGTCTCTTAATTTTTCATGTTTTATTTTTATTTTTTGTCAATTTTATTTTTTATCGAATTATCTTGATCGCATAATCTAGAACACACGATAGATATGTAATCTGGACATATCTCATGTCCAAGTTACTAGTTTTGCATGTTATCCTAGCTTTGCCTAAAGCAATATTTTTAATTTTTTTTTTTTTGTTGTTGCTTCTTCTTTTTTTATCATATTATCAAGTTAATCAAGATTTAACTTGATTATCAACTTTTTTTTTACTTCTTTAAAAACATAATTATCTCCTGAACTTTTTTTCGTTAAAAAAATATGCTCTGGTTCGTGGCGTCACACAAGCCACCAACTACTATATACTAAAATGGCTCTTTTTTTACTATACATCAATCACTCTTCACCATCTCACATATCACTATAGATTAGAGCAGTGATTTTTTTTGTAATTTTTAATTTGGTTATCGAACTTTTATTTTGCATAATTTAGCTCTTTTGAGCCTAAATTAGCACTTAATTGTGTTTTTTAGATGGAAGGGTTGAATTGAAATAAAGAGGACTAAAGTGATAAATGCAAGTAAAATAAGTGGCAACTTTAAATTTTTTTGAAAATTCCATTTTAGTCCCTCATCTATTTATCAGTTAGGTAATTGGTCCTTTTAATTTTCACAAATTTTATTTTGGTATCAAACTTTGTTTTTCTTATTTTCCAGTTCTTTTTTTAAAAAGGAAAAAGAGAGAGAGAGCTCGTCTGATTTGGGTGTAAAGAGAGAAAACTTGTCGTTAACACATTTTCCAACTACAAAACAGGTTAAAATACTAGGTGATAATGGTCTTATGGTGATTGTTTTAAGTCTCAATATAAGCTAAAAAACCAGATTTGGGTTTAGTATGAGAATACTTTTTCTGGTTTGATTTTATGGTTTGGACCTTTTTTTGGTTTATAAGGTTGATAGGTTGGTTTCTTGGTGTTTTAATGGTGTTTGTAGGGTGACGTGTGGTTGAAATGAGTTGAAAAAAATAGGTTTTTTTAATAAAAAAATACTTATAACCCTAATTTTCTAGAATTGATGCAAGTTCGGGTATTCCAAGTGACAACACTCCAGTCCAAAGCAAGCAGAAGACCATAACAACTGACAGGGATCAAGTTAATTCAAGTAAAGGGATACATTCTATGGAGGCTACAATGCAGGTGATACACGTTGGCAAAAGGGGAAGTTACAATCAATAACTGAAGATCATCTCAGACTTCTAAGTGGCGAAGAAGTTATTATAACTGTTATTGTTCTTATCTTAGGTAGTTATTTAGTATTAACTGTAATATGTATTTCTATTTAATGTAGAATGTTTGTCTGGACATATAGATTGTAATACAGTTCTTGTCTTTGGTGTGATTCCAAAATGAGAGTGATTCTCTTGAGTGGTGTGAGGCTACTTGTTCTATCTTTCTTGTAATCTTCATTTTCTGCAATAAAATATCAGCTTTCTTTCTCTTTATCAATTCTTTCTTCAGTTATCTTCTGCTGGAACCGAATTTAGTGAATATTGGTTCTGTCTTGATATCGTTTGGCATTAATTGGTATCATAGGGGTGTTGGTATTTGGGTTGGTAGACGACATGTCATATGCCACAGCGAGCGACGTGTCGTTTGACTATTTTTTTTTCAAAAAAATTAAAAAGAAACCTCTTTAAACAATAATAAAAAAAAAAACAGGTCCAAGCGCGCGGGCCTGGGCTTGAAGGCCCGTGCGCCTAGGTTTTTCCTTTCTCAATACCTTTTTTTTTCAATCAATTCAATTTTTTTTGCCTTTTTTTTTAATAATTCTTAAGTTTGTTTTTTAATTAATATCCCTTCTTTGTGATTGTTTTTGGTTGATTTAGCCTTTTTTGAATAACGATTATTTTTAATTATAATTGGTGTGATTGATTTTTGGTGAGGTTAGTATGATTCATCTATAATTTTTTATACATATTTCATATAGATTAAATTTATTTTTATAAATTAAAAATGTTTATTTGTTTATAATATTTTGATCTTGTACAGCCTTACATAGTTTTTTTTTCTTTATTTTGTTCAATAAACTTTATGTGTGTCGATTTTTATTACAAATTAATTTTAATAAATAAATTCATTAAACACAATCGGGTTAATGACTCGTGTTACGCTATTAAATATTTTAATTTATATTTGTCTCTTAATTTTTCATGTTTCATTTTTTTTTTGTCAATGTTTTTCTATCGAATTATTTCGATATCATGACCTAAAATGAATGATAGACATGTAATCTGGATATATCTTATATCCAGGTCATGAATTTTGTGTATTAACCCAGCTTTGTTCGATGTAATATTTTTTAAATTTTGATTTTTGTTGTTGTTGCTTCGTTTTCCTATCATATTATCAAGTTAATCAAGATTTAATATTATTATTAAATTTCTCCTACTTCTTTAAAAAATAATTTATCTCCTAAACTCTTTTTTGTTAAAAAAATTTGGTTCGGCATGTGGCGTCGCTTCTGCTACCGATCTAGTTTTCTTCTAAAATCATTCAATTTGAGATTTAAAGATCAAATCCATACTATTCTTTAATAAAATAGCATATCTACATTCCATTCCATTGATATCATTTATAATGATATCATAAGTTTTTAGCATCCACAAAATGGGTGTATTTAGAATCGCGGGTTGCACGCGTTCTCAAAAATTTGTATTATAGATTTTATCCTTTAACTTATAATTATCATTTGGAACTATGTTTTCTCATTTAACTATATTAGTGATTAATATTAGGGGTGATCATTTTTGGTTTGGTTTAGTTTTTATTAAAAAAAAAATAACCAAACCGAAATTTGTTTTTTTTTTAACCGAAATTGGTTCAAACCGACCGGTTTCGGTTCGGTTCAGTTTTTTAGTACAAAAACCGGTTCAAACCGTTTTGGCTTGGTTTGGCTGGGTTTTTTTAGTTTGGTTTGGTTTTTTTCCGGTTTGGGTTCGGTTCAGTATTTTTGGTTTCAGGCTTATAAAACCAAAACCGAACCAATCGATTTTTTCAAAATTTTAATCAGTTTAATCGGTTTTTTTTCACGGTTCGGTTTTTTCAGTTATTTTTTTCCAGTTTTCTCGATTTTTCGGGTTTTTTACTTACCCCTAATTAATATCAATCAGTTAGTTATTCATTGCATAAAAATCTTGGGAAAAAAAAAAAGAATTTTTTCGGTTTATTTTCTATAATTTCATGTTATCTTTTAGTCAACACATGATACGTAAACTAAACAAAAAGGCAACAAAAGCATAGGTTAAAAGAAGAAATTCCATATAAAATTCTATATAAAAACAAAAATCATATAAAATAATAAAGAAAAGCAAGAGTTTAATGACAAAATGCATCGTTTACCTTGACCTGTTTTCTAATATTCGTGTGAGAAAGATTATTTTTTAAAGTATTTTTTATTTAAAATTATAATAAAATATTTTTTTTACAAACAATTAAAAAATATCAAATAAAACTATATTTAAAATAAATGTTTTTTCAAAAACACCATTAAAAAAAAAAAGCACACAGCGTATGATTTATGATTTGTAATTCCAAGAAACTAACCCCACCATTATTCACCTACTCTCACACACCTTTTTAATACCAAATTAATTACTATTTAAATATAACATAAAATTCAATCTTTCCTTCCATTCCTATTGAGTTCTTTTCTATTCTCTCTTGAAAACACCGAAAAGAAACGCATTGCCATTGCAATCTCAATTTCATTCCCTCTATCCCTGTTTGTCTCTCTAGGGCTATTTTTTTATGATTCCGAAATTGAAACCCAGAATTCAAAATCTAAAATTTCTTTGAAATTCCAACCCAGCTCAAATCTTTCTTCAAACCCCATGATTTTTTTGCCCCGGATCAAAATGGGTTCAATTCAAAACGATGACATCACAAGCTAATGAACGTCAAAATTATTCCACCAAGAACCCACAAATTTTCATTTTTTTTTCTTTTTTGGTAATTTAGATTTATGGCATCAGCAAGGAATCTAGTAATTGAAATAGCAGCAGGAAACGAGAGAGGGAAGGTGATAACGATGAGAGATGAAGAGAAAGCTAAAGAGGACGATTCACCCGCTGCTAAAAGGTCTAAATTTGAGAGATTTCCATTGACAAGATGGGAATTAGCTGCTGCTCTTGGGGTCTTTTTAGTCTTTTCAACTGGTTTGTTTTGTATCTACTTGACAATGCCTGCTGCTGATTATGGCAAGCTCAAGTTGCCTCGTTCTATTTCAGATCTTCGCTTGCTCAAGTATGCCGCCCTCTTTTTCCACTTTTTTTAATTTCAATTTTCTGGGTTCTTTTTTTAATGCTCAAATTTTGATGGGTTTTAATTTGTTTGGTTTTTGGGTTATTGGGTAGTGTGTATGGATAGATTATTAGAAATGGCTTAGGATGTTTTCGGGTTCTATTGATTGGTGTTTGTGAATCATAAGGATTTGATGCTAAAAAGTCAGCTAAATATTGATGGAAGCAGTTTTCCTAATTAAAATACCTTGGTTTTGTTGGTTAATTTATTGAGGTACGGGGGTTGTTGAATTCTGGAAGTTGTTTCTAAGTGTAAGGAGATGTTGCATTGATAGATTTAATTTGCTTCTTCATGTGTAATTGTTATCAAGCTTGAAAACCTAAAAGTGAAAGGGTTTTGATGTTTGTTTGTGGTGAAACTCAGAAATGGGATTTAAGTTCTTTCATGCTAGATTACGGTTGTGATCATTGGAATGGGATGAAAATTCTTTGTTCAAGAGATTGGTGAAAATTTTATGGCAGATTAAGTGTTTTTGTAGATTATTTGACTTTGTCTCAGAAATGGAGCGGAGAGTTAGATTATCAATTTCAGCCTTATTAGTCTATATAAATTGCTTAGATTTGTAATGTACAATCTGTGTATGTGTTGGTTTTGATCTTCTAATTGTTTGCCATGCATGTTTGGAAGTCAGTTCCTCGTGCTAAGTTGTGTTAAAAACCAAAATGAACTGTTTAGTGGCTAAGCATTCCTGTCAATTACTTTCTATATATCCTTATTCTGACTGTGTAATATTTTCACCAAATACATTGCTCTTTATTTGCTTCAGAGACAATCTTGCAACATATGTGAGTGAATATCCAGCACAGTTCATTCTGGGCTACTGCTCTACTTATATCTTCATGCAGACCTTCATGATTCCTGGAACAATTTTCATGTCATTACTTGCTGGAGCTCTTTTTGGCATTGTTAGGGGACTCTTTTTAGTTGTCTTCAATGCCACAGCTGGAGCGTCTTCCTGCTTTTTCTTGTCTAAGTTGATTGGCAGGCCTCTAGTTAATTGGTTGTGGCCTGAAAAAATGAGATTTTTTCAGTCAGAGGTACTATTCTTATAATGTGTTGGGAAATAACAATCTTACTACAATCTTCATATGTTTGTTTTTCATTATATTCCACATTTCTGTAATACCTTCAACTCTTTTGGAATTCAGATTGCTAAGCGAAAGGAAAAACTGCTGAATTACATGCTCTTCTTGAGAGTAACTCCAACGTTGCCCAACCTTTTTATCAATTTGGCATCTCCAATAGTGGACATACCATTTCATATTTTCTTTTTGGCTACTTTACTAGGTCTTATTCCTGCTTCCTATATCACTGTCAAGGTAAGTTTGTCTACTTATTCCCTGGTTAATCAAACTAAGGTGGCTTATTTTGTGGTTTCTTTTTGAAGTCTGTGACTTATTCATGTTCTTGCTTTAGTGATTGCTTGCCCTTCCAAACATTTGTGTTGCTTGTTTTCAGATCATTTCTGGAATATTATATTTGAACTGTGACATATATTCATCAATATTGCACCGTTTGGTAATTTGCAAGGAACCTTTTGCTACATATCATTATTAGTTCACATTGTAGAAATTTGGATAAATAGTGATCACATGGTGGTGGAAAAAAGTTATTTGTATAGGGCCTACTAGCAACGTTCATGAAAATGATGCTGATAAAATTGTTATTAGGATAATTAGCATCATCTTGCTAATCATGTTGCTTCTCTTTCCCAACATCAGGCTGGCCTTGCTCTTGGGGATCTCAAGTCAGTTAAGGATCTATATGATTTCAAAACTTTGTCTGTGCTCTTCCTTATTGGATCCATTTCCATATTTCCTACCCTTTTAAAGAGAAAGCGGATATATGAGTGAAGGTTGTATTGGTGAGGCTCTCCCACCAAAGGTGGCTTAATAGAGATCTCTTGACTGTTTGCTTAGAGGATCTGAAAAATGCCGCTGGGGCACCCTTCTTTTTGCCACAAAACACAGCAGGACATCTGCTTCGCATGTGATACACATGGATTGATTAATTCTCCCCTATGACAAAGATAAAGATACAAAAGTACATGTTTCTTCTTTATAATTTTTTTTTTTTCATGTAATGTTGATTCAATGATCTCCCAATATGGATTATGTATACAGTTGGTAGCCAGCAATGTTCTATGAAGGTGTTGTAATCCTTCGTGATCTTTGAAAGATTAATGCGAGGTTGTATTGCTGTTGATTGTAACAACTAACTAAGGTAGCATTGACAGATTATTGGCTTTCTTGTTTTGCTTATTCATTAATCAGCAGAAGACTGAGCAGAAACACAAGCACTGGTCATGAAATGCATGCTAGCAATGTTGAATGGCAAATGTTATGAATGCAACAACTCGTGTAAGAACCGGACATAATTCAGTCAGTTTCACCTGAGGGATGCAGCAAGTCAGGAACAGGCTGCAGGACTTTGCAAAGTCCTTGTTCCAGTCACCTGGCTCAGGTTTCTGAAAACTGAAAAGCAATCAAGACCTCTCCTCCCGATGGTAATTTTCAGGTTGTAAATATGATGGAAGACTTGTCACGTTAAGAGAAGCATATTGATTCCTCGTGATTCGCGAAGGATTGAAAACATTAAAAAAAAAAAATTCTCCTTTGATTCGACCAGAAAACAGGTATCTCTGAAAGCATTGATCTGGTAAAAAAAAAAAAGGGAGAACGTCATGTGATAATGTTCCTGCCATCTGTAATATTGGAAAAATGAACAGGACTTCAATTTCAATCCACTACTGTCAGTAAGCAGTGTTTCGTCTTATTTGATTCGCAATCCTGCACACATTAGAGAAGTCGAGGGTCATAATGGGAGAATGGAGCTTCACATTCACCATTAACGAGAGAATGAATAAAGAAAAGAATTGCAGAGAGAACGAGAAGAAAAGAAACAAAAGGAAGCATTTTTTTTTTAAAAAAAAAGAAAAAACAAACATTAGACTGTAGAAGGTTCTTTCTATCAAAGTAGACGCAAGAACAAAAGAAGTCTTCTTTCATTTAAATTCCAATCAAGGCTCGTCAAATCTATAGAGGCCATGCCCTTGTCTCATCTCCATGTAACGGTAAGAGCTAAGACAACCGAAAGCAAGCAGAGTTTAGATCAGCCACTTCGCCCAAAAATTCATAAGAGCTGGCCATTTTACGACTTTCGCATCAGTTGCAATGGAAACGCCAGTTTTACCGTGTAACATGAGTTATTTAACGTGTTTTTAAAAGTTTTAAATTTATTTTTATTTTTTATAATAAATTTCTTTTTATATTTTCATATCATTTTAATATATTAATATTAAAAATAATTTTTAAAAAATAAAAAAAATTTATTTTAATACATTTCTAAATAAAAAAAAACTCTTTAAAACCATCACTGCTACTATAATTCAAAAATCAATCAATGTTCAAGAAATAAGCTACAAAGAAGTCAGAGGAAAATAGGGTTCTACCTAAAAGACTTGCATAATTCGAGTAGAAAATGAAATTATGAAAGTCTTTACCCATTAAATCACATGAAAATAAACAATCATCGGCAGTTTGCTATCAAGCATGTATACACGAAAGATCAGCTTGTCAGTCTTTTAAGCATCAGGAGTTATAGCAGAATAAAAATAAAAAACTTAATTTTCCATGTGGATGAATTAATTCACACGTGATTCTTTTTATTTTTTAATTAATGTGGGTGTCCGGACCGGTTTATGCGCACCTCGACTAATCTCACGGACTCTGAAGTTAATGATCATGTAAAACTCCAGTAGCCCTAAAAAAACTCGAACTCGTGATTATTGAAGAACAAACTCAAAACCTGACCAGTTGAGCTATCTCCAGAATTAATTCACACGTGAATTTTAGTAGTTAGCAAAGTTAGTTAGTAGTTGGCTGTTAATAACGGTAACCTAGTTAGAAATGGAAGGCTAAGAGTGTATAAATTCTTCTGTATCAATACCTTGGAAGATATTAAAGAAGCTTACAAAGATGATCCTCTCAAACAAAAAACATCAGATGATTAATCCAGACAGCTAGCCAAATTATTCTTATTAAGGACGGGTGATATTTAAAAATAGAGTGGTGATTGGCTCTGAGAAAAATCTAAGAACAAAATTAGTGATGAAAGCTCATCATTCTTGTATTGAAGGGTATGTTGGTATTCAAAATTCATACAAGAGATTGAAGGTTATGTTCTTACAAGTCTTTTTGTTCATGGAAGGAGTTATTCAACAAGCTAGGGGTCAAGTTGCTTATGAGCTCTGCTTATCATCTTCAAACTGATGGAAAACAGAAAGGGTGAATCAATGTCTAGAAACCTATCTTAGGTGCATGGAAATGCACAATTCAAGAAAATGGTATCAATGACTATCTATTCCATGGTGATGGTTCGACACTAGCTTCCATTCAATAATTAAAATTTCTCCTTTTGATATTCACCATCTCAAAGAGAATGATCTAATCGAGAGACTTTCACAGTCGTTGCAGTGAAGGAAGAGATATAGAGGAGAAATTAAGGGTTAACCTTAGTAGATGATAACGGTAGATGAATAATTAAAATTTTGCATGTAGATGAATTAATTCACATGTGATTCTTAGTAGTAAGTTGGTAGTTAATAACGGCAAGTTAGCTAGGAATGAAAGGCAAAAAGTCCGTATAAATTCTTTTGTATCAATACCTTGGAATACAAGTTAAAACTGATGAGCATTTTGCAGAATATTGCAGAATCTCATTCTCTCTACTATTTCTTCTATTTCTCACTATTGTTAAGGGTTAACCTTAACAATTATGTCACCCACTACACTTTTGCGTTCTACAAATAATTCACTTGTGCAAAATTAATTTTCATTATTCAACATCAGAAGTCATTACTCAATCTAAACGTTGCCCTGTAAGGGGAATTACAACAACATGAAAAGTAAAAAAAGAAACTTCACAGTGCATCGAGAGCATTCAACCAAACCTCTCCAGAAAATCCTATGAATCAAGAGTAGATTCAGGGTAGTCTTGATAGCCAGTGATACCTGTTATCCTTATCCGAGTATTTGGCTGCATAATTGAGTAAAAGCAGTTTCAAAAACATCAGGCAGCAGAAAGTCCTTTCTATCAATCAAAGTAGACAAAAGAACAATGGAAGTCTTCTTTCATTAAATTTCATTTATTAAGGTTTGACCAACATACTCGGTAACTAATGTGGCAGCTTAAGTGGTAAGTGCCACATTAAGTACCCCCAATGCAGCTGGGGCTGCTACCGCACCTTCTATATTTACCCATTTGGATACAAGAAGCTCCTTATGCGGTCTACCTCAAACCATGGTCAAAACACTGCTTTTGAAGAAGCACACACAACATGCTTTGGTACATGGAACTATGGAAGAAAGAGAAAACCACCAGGTTTACTTAACCATTGTAAAACCACCAGGAATTACTAAGATACCTCCCTTTATTTGTTGTATATCAATGAAAAATTTTCTTCTCATCTTTTATTATGCAAATGATACATGTTCTTTTGTGTCATATAATTGGCAACAAAACTTCTAATATCAGTTTTCACCAATACTTCCGAAACGTTCTTTCTTTCAACAAGACATTTAGCCAAAGAGTTCTCCAACAAAAATTTCTTCTCCATGGGAGCTTTTTTCTTTTTTCACACCACAACTGCGAAACCCATAACTAAGACAAGCAGGCACCAAGTAAGCTAAATACAACATCTCGATCTTAATAAACTCTCCTATATGTTGGTATCTCTAGCATTACCCGTTGATAATTGTGGTGTTAAATAGTAAACGAGTGCTAGTTAAGGTGTTGGAATCTCTAGGATTACTAATTAGGGAAAAGGATAGCCACAGCTTACTCAACTCACACTTCAAATGAGTTCTGACTTTTAAAGGTGAAGAGTGATTCATGCATTCACATAATAAAACTTTTGATGGTTAATGTGCCTGTAATGCTTGAAGTGAAAAACAAAACAGATTTACCTGTCGGTGACCGATATTTCTCCTGTAGTTTTTCTTCTTCTTATATTTGAAGACAATCTTTTTAGCATCTAATCCCTGCAATAATAATACAAGTGAAAAAATTAAGGGCCCAAAGAGAGTCGGAGAACAAAAATAAAAGTAAAAGGCCATCTGAAAGAAAAGATACATACAATCAAACAGTCATGAAACCTACCTGCTCTTCAACTACAGCATGAACAGTAGCATTAGTCACCACTGGTTTTCCAATATAGGCACTTGTTCTTGTTCCCACAAGTAACACCTTATTCAGATTTACCTGCGAAAAATCAAAGACTGAACTTTTAAATCAAGGCAAAATGCAAACTGTGAAAGAAACTACAGCCAAAACCAGATACATAATGTTTCTCTAATAGAAAAATAAGGAATAATCAATTAGATCTTTTCTAACATTGAACCAGAGATGCAAGCTAGTGTAATCCATAAATAGAATCCTTGGTTGATTATCAGCTTTTTTATTTATAACAAAGAAAATAACAAGAAATAGTAGCAGCACCGAGATTTCTTCTTGTTTTTTTTTGGAGGTAAAAAAGAAATAGAATGAAATAGTTTCTAAAAAGAAAAAAAAAATAGAGATAAAAACTGGATGTCAACACCAGAGAGGTCATGTTAAGCCAGAACACATTACAGTCAACAACTTACTCGGGGAAAATCTCTCAAGTTCTGTAATTTGTGTAAGAATTGGACATAATTAGTCATGACAGTTTTAGTTTTAGGATCTAGAACACGTTAAAAAACTATGTGCAGTTCTCTAACATGGACGTTCAGGCTTTTCCTGAAAGCTATCAAGACTTCTCCCCAGTTGAATTTTCAGGATGTAAGGGTAATGAAAAGTTCTTGCACATCATGGAAGCAAATCATTTCCTCCACGTGAAAGATTAGAAACATAAACAACCAGCTAATTGATCTGACCTGCAAGCAGGATGGTTTCTCCAAAGGTGTATTTTTTTATGAAAAACTCTCTTTTTTCAGTGTCATAGGCAATGCCTTTGGTTTAAAAAAAGCATTGCCTTTTTGTTCATGGCATGACCGGATATCCATAAAATCCAGTCATGGCCTTGTCCTACATGGCTCAACTGATATTGCAATATCCGGTTCTGCAGTGATTTAAAAACATTATCGTAGGAAATGCAGCATCCTTCTGGATTTTCACATGGCTTATTGAAATCACAATAAAAATGATTTGGAAAATTGCATTTAAAAGCAATGCTTTTCGAATATCCAAAGGCATTGTCGCCTCTTAAAAGTGGGGTAAAAAAAACTTTTTTGCATGAGAGAATACGCCCACTGTACAAAATATTGGCAAATGTACAGAATTTCAAGTAACTACAATCACTGGCAGTGAGCTGTCTTTTCATCATTGTTTGATCAGCAATCAAGCATGCACTTGAGGATGACATTATGAGATTGGAGCTTCACATTCACCGTTGAAGAGAGAAAAAAGGCCCTATGCAATCCCAAATCGAAGTTAAGAGTAGACAAGAGAACAATTCTTACCACATAAGCTAACAACACATGCTAACCACGTGAAAGTTGCACTAGCTTGGAAAATATTTTAACTAATCAAGATACAAAAGGAAATGATAGCAACCTATACCTTATCATTGACATTAGCACCTTTTAGCCTCTGCACATAGAGCCATCGCCCCGGGATAACAATGTACTGGCGAGATCCTACCTTGAAAAAGAATTGAAACACAAGCCCCAGAGCAAAAGGCAGACAAATTATGCAAAAGTCACTAACAGGGAAACCATAAAAGAACAACAACAAATCTTCTCAAAACCTCTAAATTACTCCGCATTACATTCACCATTGGAAAAAAGAAAACAATCAGAGTCATTGATTAGCAAAATATTAGTCTGCCGAGGCATAAATGGCAGCAAGATTATAGCTTAAAACCAGAAAATCACTTAGCTAATCATAAACTCACACTTGAAACAAAAACTATAACTAAAAACCATCTGGGTAGTCAGAAAATCAATCAAAAAACACTCACGTCAATCAAAAACACATCTTTAAAGGCCCAAAAATTAGAATTTCCACTGTCATTCAGTACTCACCATAACAACAGCAAAAATCTCCTCACGCTTGGGTGGCTCTTCCTTAGCAACCTCAACCACCTGCGTGGCAGCAGGCTCAGGGTTAGCCTCTGACACAGGTACTTCAGGCTCTGCTTCAACAACAAGAGCTTCAGATTCAGAAAACTTGGGGGGATTGGCAAAAAATGTGGGTCTTTTAGAGAAAATAAGAGAAGAGGAGGATAAATTTTGAGTGGTCTTTGAGAAAGACCCAGAATTGGGTTTGGAGAGGCAAAGGGATTTAGAGAGAGGTGGGTTTTGGGCATTGGAGATTTTGCATTGAGTGGTTAAAGAAGAACAGAGAGCTACAAGTGTTGTGGAAGAACAAGTAGCCATTGTTTTGGAAATGAGAGCAGCGAAAAGCTCTCTCCTTTTGTGCTGTTTCTTATTTGAAGCTGGGCGCTTGAACCGACTTATCCTATCCGTTTACATTTCAATTATTAATATACCCTTGATTTTTCTCTCATTTTCGATGTTTTCCATTTATTTATTCATTTATTTTAAGTTTATGAATTTGTAAATTTCCTCCCTCTCACGGGAATTAACCCAGCCCAGATTAATCACTCTTTTTTTAATTACAAAAAAAAAATATTTTTATTTTTTATTTTAGTATTTTATTCTCAATCAAACATGTAAATTTTATTTTTTTATTTTTTTTTTGCTCTTTTTGTTTTTCAAAACTATTTAATCAAGTGCTTCCGTTCAACTTATGTCATTTTGATGACACGTCACTTACTTGACGCGATTAAATTACATTTTTTTTATTATAAAAACCTTAAAAAATGTTTTGTATGAGATAAATTTCTGAATTTTTTTTATTTATATTTTTCATTATTGTCAATAATTATCTATGAAACCCAACATAAATGAGGTGTCGATTAGTTGAACTTCCAATTCAATTGATCCAGGAGATTGATAATATTAATATAAATAATTATTTATTTTATTTAGAATGCATTAAATTGATATAAAAAGTGCGTTTTAAAAAACATCTGAAAAGAGAACTTCATTAATTAATGTAAAAATTAAAAATAAAGTAAGATGTTTCTTCCAATTAGTTGGGTATTATGCATAGTTTTTAATCTCGGTCCGGTTTAAAGCTCGGGTTTCCGGTTTTAACTGGGTCGTCCGGGTTAATTTTTTTTTAAATAAAAAAGATATTGTTTTAGTAATCAACAGCTTGCAATCGAGTTTTTGACCGAGTCTTGCCAGGTCACCCGGGTTTTGTCTTTTCCTATTTTTTCTTAAACCCGGTCTGGTTCCAGTCCTTTATTGACTGGGTTCCGGATTGACCTGTCAGATCGGGTCAGATTTGAAAACTATGATTAAGAATCTTCATATTTTGATATTTTTAAAAAGAGATATTCAAGCTTAAAGAGAAAATGGAAAACTTCAAGGCCATGTTTGTTTCCCGGAATTCACTTTCCGGGAAACCACTTTCCAAACTTTCCTGTGTTTGTTTGCCATTAGGAAAGTTGGTCAACAGAAAACACTTTCCGGTCAATGGAAAACATTTTCCAGTCAACGGAAAACACTTTCCAGTCAAAGAAAAATTTGGTTTGGTTTTCGGGAAAGTGTTTTCCCTTTTAGTCAGTGTTTGTTTTCCGGAAAGTGATTTCCGGAAATCACTTTCCAAACTTTCATGTGTTTGTTTGCCATTAGGAAAGTTGGTCCACGGAAAACACTTTCCAGTCAAAGGAAAATTTGGCTTGGTTTTCAGGAAAGTGTTTTCCTGGAAAATTTGGGCGGAAAACACTTTCCGGAAGTTGTGAAAAAATTAGAAATGTCATTATTTTTTGATTATATCAAATTTGATCATCAAACTTTTGATTGTTATATATAATTTGTTTTGAATATTTATTTTTCAATTCCATCTCTTAAAATTTAATTTTTATATTAATTTTGGTCCTTATTTTTATAATTGATATTTGTTTTTTCCTTATCATTTTTTTATTGAAATTTTTTATCTATCAAATTTGGTCCTCATTCTTTTAATTGTTACTTATTTTATTTGAAATAATTTATGAAATGTTAATTATTATTATTTTAATTTCTTCACCTTTATTTTTTTTTAATTTTTTAGATTTGATCTCTATTATTTTGATTATTATTTATTTTATTTGAGATAATTTATGAAATTATTTTTTTTTTTTCAATTTCATTCTCATTCACCTTTTTAATTTGTAAAATTTGTTCCTAATTATTTTAATAAACTTGAGAAAAATAAAACATTAATAAGTTATTTTCCAGCTTATTTTCCATGACATAACCAAACACTGGAAAGTGTTTTCCAACTTATTTTCCATTATACTACCAAACATCGGAAAATACTTTCCCGGAATTCACTTTCCCGGAATTCACTTTCTAAAAGGAAACTACTTTCCAGCAAACAAACGGGGCCCAAATTAATCTCGAAATTATCCATTATCAATTGGGTTTCTAAATTAAAAACTTCCCCAATCAAGTATCTAAAGTTTCAAATATTCATCAATTAAGTCCTTCCTCCGTATATGTTAGATTGTCTCATCGAAAGTGTGGCAATTAAAATCAATGAAAAAAACTTCACAAAGGTTTTTTTTAAAAGAAAAACTTTAGCAAATTCCAATTAATCCACTCAATTCATAATATAAAGAAAAGAAGTGTTTGAGATAATAATAATAATAATTGTTTTTTAAAATATTTTTTATTTGAAAATATATTAAAATAAGAATTTTTTTAATTTTTAATTTTAACATTACTGATCAAAATAATTTAATAATAACAAAAAATAATTTAAAATTAAAAAAATTAAAATTTTAAAATACTCTAATTAAAACGCGGGTCAAACACGCCGAAGAGACCAAAATCGATACCCAATTAGATCTATAAAACAAAATCAGTGAATTATGAAAAATTGTAAAAAGGAAAAAAGAAAAAAAAGAAGCCACGTAGCGCGTAAGAAGACATGGGTGTCCTCAAACGGCGAAGATCCCAAACATAAAACGACAAAGGTAACTTGGTGGCTAAGCGTAGTACGATATCGTTGAATTTAACTGTGTGTATATAAGAAAGAGAAGAAGCAGAGCTCAAAATCCAATATGCACAGAAGAACCAAATTCTCCTTCTTTTCATCACCATCGTTAATTTTGTTGTTGCTCGTCGTCATCTTTGTTATCGAAATGGCCGAGTCTGTTCCATCAACGGCTGATTCATCAAAATCGGTTCAGATTGTCTACACTGAGAAACCTCAGGATGAGGAGCCTGAGGCTTACCATATCCGAACCCTCGCCTCTGTTCTTGGCAGGTAGTGCCGTGGGGTTTGTCGTTGTAATTCAGATCCGTATGATTATTTATGAACTGGGTTTTCAGATTTGGTGTGTTTTTTGTATTGTATAGCGAGGATGCTGCAAAGGAGGCATTGATTTATAGTTACAAGACAGCTGCAAGTGGATTCTCTGCCAAGCTGACACCAGAACAAGTTGAACAAATCTCAAGTATGCATCTTTTTCTTAATTTCTGATTGAAATGCTTTCATAGGTTAATGGGCTTTTTTTTTAATTTAGAATATTGTTGTTAGAATTGGAATTGAGCTTGTATGTTTTGAGATTAGAAGAGCGTGAAGGCTTTTTTAAATTTTCACTTCTGAAAATCTTGAAGTTTGTTAATCTTCTTTTGTCTTCTTCATAGATTGATCGTCTTGTTTTGACTATCGTGTTCCTTAATCCTTAGGTTAAAGGGGAAGAACTAATTGAGGTTTCTTTCTTTTTAAGGTAGAATTAGATCCTTGACATGGGAGCCTTTATTTGTTTATCTTCAAGTTGATGGATTTATTATTTAGGCTCTCTACACAAGAATTTTTCATGAATTTATTGATGGATAATGGATTTCATGAAGTCTGCTTTTCATTGGCTGTTGTGGTATGCTATATGCTTTGAATTATACTTGGAGTTTTGATAAATCAGCATGTGCTTTTCATGATATTACTTTTCAATATCATAAGCTAATACTTGAGAAAATCCTGTTTAACTGTGTGTAATTCTTTGTTTGCAAAACAACCAATTTCAAATGCATATGATGCCTCTCTTGCTGAACGAAAGGAGGCGTGAAATATGAGGTGCATGATGGCTGTTATTGTAGGTGGTGGTTTTGGTTCATGTTTAAAACAGTGTCTGTATGCTCCCGACACTGTTGAATGTTTTTTACTTTTCTTACTATTTAGAATTGTGCATTGGATATATTTTCACGTCCTTTTTCTGCCATTAGTAATGTATTGACAAATCTTTAATCTCATAATCATGTGCTTGCTTTTCATTGCAGAACTACCAGGTGTTCTTCAGGTTGTCCCCAGCAGGACAGTTCAGCTGCATACAGGACCTGGGATTGGGATGCTGCATTAAGTATTTGGAACTATGTATCTGACAAATAAATAGCTGTCGAAGCCCTTCACAACTCCTCCCATGTGTATAAACAAGTTATCCTGTGTCCTGCACTCCTGTGCACTGTGTTTGTACCGCAAACATATAGCATATTAATAAAGTTCTGGATCTAAATCTCATAGTTTTTTCTGTTTTACATTGCTTGTATGTGTTATAAATATGATTTGCATGAAGCAGTTTAGTATCTGGCATTTTATATTTATTCACAAGTTTGAGATTCAATTCATTTTAGTATCTGGAGAGGAAGATGGTCAAATATGGCCCTTAGGTTCTATATGTTTTCCCAACTTATTGTCAGCTACAGCATAAATCTCTACATGTGAATGTTAAAATGTGTCTGGGCAACCATGATTTAAGGTTGCATATTATGTCCATTGATGAACTTGACTTGAAAAGGTCAAGACGTGATGTTAAGACAAGTGCAACTTTAGGGGTTTTTTTTTCTGTACAAGCAGGAAAAATAATTATGCCAAAGGACTGCTCTGAGGACCAATTCTATTTGATGATCATGTCAAAATAATGATCTTTCAGGGCCATTGAGCAAATGATGTCGTCTTCCCATGACAGATTGAAGTAGAACAAAATTGTCTCATGTTCTGTTGCAAATATGAAGAAATGCTTCCTTCAGAAAACACATCTCTCTGATTTCTCTCTAGAAAACAGAAAAGGCAAGATAGATACTTCACACTTCCATTCCTCTTAATTGTTTCGTTTCCTTAAAATTGCCCCAGTATAGGATTTGCCTCATTTAGACTTGAACCACATAAATTTTTATTCTCTAGACACAATGCTTATGAAATAATAAAACTAACTCTCATCACATACATACCAGATTGTATTTTGAAAGTTGATTTGTAAAGGGAAACCAATTAAAAATAATGACACCTCGGCATTAGAATTTATTGATGGCCAGTGCACAAAACATCAGACTTTGAGATGAGCATGTTCTGACGACAGCTTGGGCAACATCTTGTGCTCGCATCATCACAACCTACATTAAACAATTCTCAAATTTGTAAATATCCTATCTTCATCCTGGATCAATTAGAAGACATGATGTGATGTACATGATTCCCACGGGGAAAGAGAAGTTTCAGCCAAATTCAAGTGGTTTTGCTAGTTCAGAATTAGAACACAGCTAATAAGAGGCTTGATTACAAGTCTCTGGACAATCAATGCACAAAGCACAAGCATGTTACCTGAGTGCTGCTGGAGATGGGTTGCAAGAGTGCGATTGCAACAGCAGCCCCCGCTTTCGCACTAGCTATGATGGCAGACGCGATCCCAGGGCAGCAGCGTAGCAATAAACAACAATGAGGACTCTGGTCTGCTCAACCTGATCCTTCGAGTCATTTAACCACAAAGGTGCTGTGACCTGGTTGAGAACCATTTGAGAGTCCGGAGTTTAACAGTGGATGGTAAAGCATGAACATCATTGATCCTTGACTCGAGCAAATTTCAGCACCTCAGAGTGAAGATCATCAACAGAGGCAGCTGAAAATGTAGCACCAGATCGGATCCATTGATGACAGCACTAATGAAATGCTTGCATGATTCTACTAAATCCTATGCCATACATGCAGCTGCAAAAAAAGCAAGCATTCAGGGGTAGAGAGCATCTCAATATGATCCAGAAGTATAATTTTCTTCAACCAAATAAGACCTTTCATAAGAATCCCAATGCAAAGAGCCCTTCACACATGATGACAACTATACTGCACCAATAGCACAGAATCTCTTTATTCAGAAATTAACACTCGTATGCGTACGCAAAAGGCAGGCATTACAAGTATCCGATCTAGTATAAACTTTCTGTAAATGATAAGCGAACAATTAGAGCACAGTTCAAAGACAGGTAAGTTCCCTACACAAAAAATCCCTCATTTAAACACATTAACCAAACCGAAAAAGCGGAAGACAGGGTAAAATAAATCGAAGTTTCACATGAAGGCATATCATATGCGCCTACAGCTGCTGCATCTTTTCCCTACACATACAAATTTAAGTAAAAAATAACTAATTAGACTTGATCTTAGACAAAAGGCCAGGAAAAGTACATATAACTATTTCCAGTAAACGCAGCAGTATTTACAACAACAAGACTAATCAACTCCTTGTCTCTTAACTAACCAAACATTTGATAAACAATTAAGTTAAAATATACCTCAAAAAACTAAAAAATCCTATAAATTGACACACTTAATTGACAAAAAAAAAACCCTACAACTAATCCCTCCACTGAGCAAGCACTAAATATGAAATTAAGATAAAATTCGAAGCAAAACGCACTGATATCATAAGAAAAGACTACATATTTCAACCAATAATTACTCATTAAACTAAAACATCAATGTTTACAACAATCCAATATACTAAGTAGCAATTATCTCCCCTCTCTCTTCCTACTTCAATGAAGTGAAGCACACAAAATCTTTAAATCACACCGCCAATAAAGACTCAAACTTTAAAACATAACCCATAATTTGACAACCCCACATAAGACGTGATTGATGCATCTTTAATCTTGTCAAAAACATGGTAAATTGGGATTTTGCGTACTCTTATTAAGTTATTTCTTCATAGTCTAATATTTAGAATTATTGGCAGCCTCTCCCATAAGGGAGGCTTCCAAAAATTGGCGGGCAAGATCAACCTAAAGTAGGGCTGAACTCACTCGCCTTAAAGATGTGTTCGATGTACAAGGTGTCGGCACGACTCGCCATCTCTAAACGATCATAGACAAGTCGCCTCTCACCCCTGACAAGACGGGTTACTCCATTACACCTTCTTAGAGCTTTATTTATATTCAAGGTCCTAAACCCTAAACTCACATCTTTTCGATGTGGGATAAATAGAAGGCTTTTTATTCCGTTGCTTTGCTTCTGTTATGACCATTTGGATTTTAAATATTATGGTGTTTGAAAACATGTTTAGCATTATGGCTAAAATATTGTTTATTTAAAAAATTATTTAAAATTATTTTTTTTATTTTATTTGCATTGTTTTGATATGTTGATATCAAAAAAAAAAATTAAAAATAAAAAAAAAATTATTTTGATATATTTTTAAATAAAAAACATTTTGGAACACAACATATATCAAACTTTCAAACAGGCACTTAGTGAACACTAAAATGTCATACCAACTTTTTTTAGTATAAGAAAAAATATCCAAGCACTACAAGCGTGTTTAAAAAGGTTAAAAAAAATTGCATCTTGAATCATGGACCCAACTAGGTTAAATAAGCTGGTATTTGTTTAATTAAATAATAAAAAATATACAACGACAATAAATAGACCGAACTAAACTAAAAGAACTAGTCATAATAATATGTCAAAAAAAATGCTTGCCTAAAGAAAAAATATCAAAACTCAATTCCTAGCTAATCCAATGTGGAAAGATGAAATTGAAAAGACAAAAAAACTAGACCTAAATCAACCTGAGTTAGAATGCGTTTGGAAACGCAGTGCAAACCGCGTTCCTAAACAATTCAAAAAAAAAATTTTTGCTAAAATTTAATATGGTTTGTATGTTTTGGATCGTTTTGATGTGCTGATGTCAAAAATAATTTTTTAAAAATGAAAAAAATCATTGGCATGCATTTCATCATAAAAAGTTATTTGAAAAGCAACCGCTACCACACTGCCAAGCACTCTCTTAGTATACCAAACCTACTGTCATACCCCAATTCTGGGTTATTCCCCAAAAATCACTTTTTCTTTTTTCAAAATAAAAATAAAATAAATAAAATAAAGGCTGGCAACGTGGAGAAAGTGAGCCGGTGAATCAAGCTGTAATTTTGGAGGAAATTCAAGGCCTAATTGTACCATATTATGCCAAAAATGGAGAAATAATGCAAATTCAAGATTAAATTAAATGATTATTGGATGAATTTGCATAAAAATTAAGTCCAGGAACATAATTAAATTTTTAATAGGCCAATTTGATTTAATCATGGGCCAAATTGAATTTTAATTATGTTTAAGAATTAATTTGGATCCAATTGAAGGATTTAATTAAGTGCAATGACTTAATTATACTTTAAATGGGTCAAATTAATTTTATTTGGGGCTTAATTGGTGAAAAATTAAGTTTGAGAGCCTAATTTGGGCTTAATTGAGAAGATCGGAATTTTAAGAGACCAAATTTAATTTTTACCAAGTTAATTGATTGAAATTAGAGGTAAAATCACAAGAAAATTGAAGTTTTTGGGTCAATTAGGGGTTAAATTGACAAAATTCGCAGCCAAGGACCAATTAGCAAGAGGCGTCAAACTATAGGGGCTTAATTGACAAAAACCGGGGGTAAAATTGAAGAAATTGAAAGTTTAATGGTTAATTAGGAGTTAAATTGCATAAATGACCAAGAACCATATTGCAAAAGGCGCGTAAATTCGGGGCTCAAACAGTAATTCATCAGGGGCTTAATTGCTTTAAATCAAAAGTTTATGGTCAATTAGAGGTTCCATTGAAACAAATTGAGAGTTGAAGGACTACGTTGAACTTCGGCGAAATCCCTAATTTAACCTAAAACAACGTCGTTTTGATCATTTAAAAAAAAACAAGAAGAAGAAGAAGACGACGCGTCGTCTGGTTACTGTTTATTATCTTCCCTGTTTTACCCTAAAGAAACTGTTTGGATGCCTACTTTTCAAGTGCATTTAATGCTTCATTTCTCCATCAAATCTAACAAAACGTGCACGCAAATGGTCATGCAATTTCTCAACAACCTCATGTGAACAGCTCAGGATGAATGCCAACGAGATGGTGCCGGCCTAAATAGGCCAACTCATGCAGCATTTTCCTGCAGATTTGACAACTCACGAGGCATATTTTGAGCCAACGGTTAGGATCGTTCCCAACCGAATCAAGGGTTGAAATCTTTCCCCTGTGTAAACAAGATTACCCTCTTCGATCCCTTATAAATAGGGGTGAATTTCATTCCCTAGAGAAGGAGAAAATCGAATGTAAAGTTGGTCAAAAACCAGCCTTCCCCGCCTAGTTTTCCTGCAACCAGTTCTCTCTCCGTCGTGACCCTCAGCCACCACCACCCTCATCACCAGTCTTCCCATCATCATCTCCACCACAAAAAGCCATCAAAACATCTCACGTGGTGGTTGCACCGCTTTCTCTCTCTCTCCTCTGCAAAACTTTTCTTCTCTGCCACCGTGACCCCAGCAGCAGCAACCACCTCGCCCAGAAGCTTTAGTCCCTCCTAACGGAAGCTAGGGCAACAACTCTCTCCTTAGCCACTCCAACAGTTCCAACCGCGAGCTTCCCCTCTCTTTTGCAAGCCTCTGCCTTTTCTTCTTCCAGCTGCAACCAGAGTCGGTCGCCGGCCTCACCACCTCCAGTCGCACCGTGCGCCACCAGTCAGGCAGCCAACTCCTTCAACGCCAGGTAGGCCTCCCTCCTCTCTTCTTCTTCTTCCTCCCTTCTCTATTACCACTGAATGCAAATAGTGGAACGTGAATTATAATTCACGTTCCACTGTTTATACATTGAGTTATGAACAGTACAACGTGAATTATAATTCACGTTGCATTATTCATGCAACTTAGTCATTAGGTTGTGCCAGTGACTAAGTTACTTTGGGTTGGACCTGTCTTAGCCCAGCCCAATTGGCTAGGCCGAGTCCAGCCCGTCCCCAAAATTAAAAAAGAAGAAGAATCTGTTGGGCCGAGTTTGGCCCAACCATTTTGGGCCGATATCAGCCCACCTGTTTCTAGGTCTGAGCTCAGCCCAATTAGTTGGGCTGGCTCAGCCCACATGTTTTAATAATCTGTTAATGTAATAATATATTATATGTTGTTATTATTATAATTTAAAAAAAATCAAAAGAAATTCAAAAAAATCTTAAATATTTTAAATTAATTGCCCTTTTCAAAAAACAATTCATGCATACGGTCAAATCCTAAAAATTTTCCAAGCATATTTTCATTAAAAATTGCATCTTTCTCATGTTTTGAACAAAAAAAAAGGATATCATAACAAGTTTATGATCATTCATTAGGGGTTGGCCAAAATATCAAAAACCTTTTTCCAATCTTTTTTATAGGATCCAGATGTAGACTTTAATATTTGCAGGGTGTAAAATTACACGATAAAATACACCCTCAGATATTAAAGATATAAGGTGTAAGTAAATGCAATGCTAAAATTCTGACTTTAGAACGGTTATGATTTAACCCAATAAGGTAGAGACTTTCTCATAAAAAGAGATCTACCTTGAACCTTAGAAAAGAACAACGAATAAAAATCCGGCTTAGAAAAAAACAATCAAACAACAATGCAGCTTACCTTAGGTATGGTGCACTGGGAGTGATGCATCTTCCCCTTGCACAACCAGTCCCTTACCCAGACTCTCACAGACCATATGTTTCTAGTGACCATAATACTAGGTGGCAACTCCTAAACATTAATTATAATTTTATGATTAAATTCAAAACTCTTTCCAACACACAACACCTCATTATGAGGCATGACAAAAGCCTCCACTGTCTCCAGACGACGTGGCGCGCGTACCCCGCGACACCTATAACTCTGGTCATGAAGTTAGGATAACCTAATAGAAATAAAATAAAATAAAAACTACAAAACTCAATTCCCAGCAAACTCAATAAAGAAGAGTAAAATAAAAAAAAATAAAAAAACAATTAACAGAACAAAACACCTGCAAACCCACTAAACCCTGCTACCTGGATCATGCAAATGGGATACCCAAATAGAAGGGAAAATGAGAAAAGATATGCAGCACAATTTTAAAACCAACTCTATGTTGATGGATGAAACAAAAAAAATAAGATTAAAAAAACGACCCCAAAATAAGCCTTGAGACGATTTAGGCTAATTTGTCAAACCAGTAGCTTAAGTTTTGAGATTATGATAATCTCATAGAAAGAAAACCGAACAAAATCACAAAGCCCAATTCAAAAAAAAAAAACAATGTCGGATGATGAAATTAAAAAAAATAGTGAAAAAAATCAAACTTAAAAAAAAAGGAACAATGTCAACCCGAGTTAAGTTTTCAAAATTATGACCTGAGTCTTAAAACCGAGATCATCTCATCAAGAAAAACAACGAAACTCAATTCTCAATAAATCCAATATTGATAGATTAAATTGAAAAAAAAATCAATTCTACAAAAGGATTTAATAAAAAAAAAAACTGCAATCAAAATAACAAGGGCAAAATTTAAAATAAAAGGAAATTTGAGAGGAAAACTTATAGTTTTGGATTGAATGGTGAAATAGAAAAACAAAATTCAATTTTACATAATGACCCAAAATAAAAAAAAATAACAATTAAAAGAATGAGGACCAAATAGTTTTTTAGAAAAAAAGGACAACTTAAAATTTTGAATTGAAAAGCAAAATTGAAGAAAAAAAGAACCTAGAAGAAAAATTAGCAATAAAAAAAATAAGAACCTAGAAGAAAAATTAGCTATTAAAAAAATAAGAACCAAATCTTAAATGACAACAAAATGAGAGTACAACTCTGAACTTTGATGATAAGAGAAAGAAAAGAGAGAGAAAAAAGCGTTGTTGGCAACAAACTATTGATCTTCACGTCACACCTGCCACCCTAGATGGAAGCTCATGTCATATTGCTCCAACGTCATCGCGAAACATGGTGTTTCGCCACTAGAGTAACCCATACATGTCACTAGAGGGTTGCATGATTCTTCACTTACTAGTGTGTGCATTGCACGCACCAACCAATCTTAACATGCCCATTAACTTTAGTGCCTTATCTTTTTCTTATTGTGAAATTTGATCCTCAAGCCTTAATTGCTTTAAATCAATAAAATCCAGTTTTATTCTAACAACTTTTCGTTGATATTACGAGATCCATATACCTAAACAACTAAAATAAACCATTAAATCAATTCTAAAAAACACCAATAAAAAACTTTAACAAAAGCTTGAAAAACATAGAAAAGAAAAGAAAAATTAAAACAAAAACTAGAAAAATTGAAATACCTAGAAACATAAGAGCTTGGAATATATATAAAAAACATGTAACCTTTGAACCATGAATTGAAAGTAAGACAATTTTTTCACCATGATTCAATTGTCATTTTCAAATTATGTACGGATAGATTAGTTTTTTTTTTACTTTTTTTTCAAAGTAAAATGACTTTGTTACCCTTGAAATATATATAAAAAACTTATATTAGGAGCTTTAAATTCTTTTTTATTTTTTTAGCATAGTAAAATTATTTAATTATCCTTAAATAAAAAATTTACAAAACTATTTTCTAGAAGCTTTTTAGTCATTTCATTTTCTTTTTGTTTTTGCTAATATCAAGTTCACTCAAGGATTTTTATATATATATTTGAATAGATATTAAATATAAAAAAACCTTTCTAGCATGTGTAGGGTCGTTCGATGACCAAACATCACTTTCAGCGAAGGTGTTTGATCAATCCTCTTAGTGTCCCCTCTATGATGTGGTGGTGTGTGTGGCCAACGGACCTTTGATTTGGCATCAACAACTTTTTTTCCTCTCTCATTATTTTTTGCACTATCCTTTTAAAATTTCAACCCAGATTTTCAATTTATTATTACTTTAGATTTGATCCATGTTCTTCTTATTACTATTTATTTTATTTGAAATAGTTTATAAACTTGAAATTATTTTTCAATTTCACCCTCCATTATTTTTTCATCTTTCAAATTTAGTCCTCATTCTTTTTATTGCTATTTTTTTCATTTGAGATAATTTTTTAAATTGATTTTTCTTATAATTTCATCCCCCTCAAATTTTTTTCATATCAAATTTGATCATCATTCTTTTGATTGCTATTATTTTTACTTTGGTAAATTTTTTGAAATTGATTTTTTTTTTGATTTAATCCTTCAACATTAAATTAGTTGGGAATTGAGCTTTTTGATTGAGTCCAAGTCTAAAATTTCACGGGTTGTGAGTTTTAGAGATTAACACAGGTTTATAAGGTTTACCCGGGTTTGCTTGATTTTTTTCCCCTTAGTTTAAGCTCATGTTTTTTTTTTTTTTCAATTTCATCTTTCTATTTGTATTCAACTAGAGATTGAGCTGTATTATTTTATTTATTTATTTTTATTAATTTTTTTTATTAATTTTGAAATTAACCCGGGTTATCTAGTTTCTTTTTATTTGTAACAATTTTTTTAAATTTATATTTTTTTTATTTTATCCTAAACATTATATTAGTTGTATCTCATATGCAAGCCACATGATTTTTTTATTATCCTTGATGGCAGATGAAAGAATTATCCCATAAGGACAAATTCAACCATTCCCGATTATATTCCCTCTCCACAGGCTAAAGCATAAATCCCATAAGGACACTTTTTACTATCCTTGATGGCATTTCTGTGATTTTATTTATTTTGATGGACCTTCGTGGTTTTCTCATGATGAGTTTTTTTTTTTCATTTTAGTCTCTAAAGCTCATATGCCTTCTATTTTGGTCCCTAGCTCCATTGAAAGTACTACATGTGTGTTTAGAAACGCGGTTCAAACCACGTTATTCTAGAATTTAAAAAGGTAAAAAAATAATATTACCAACTTTATACAGCTTTATACTTAAAAGAGCTGGAAAGATCTTTATTGTTAATATAAACAATAAATAATTAGTTGGCCACAAATACAAAAAATTATATATTTATATTCATGAGTTTCTATTATCGATAAGAGTTAATATGGCCTCCCATGAACATATCAGGAAAAGTAGAATAAAATTCATTTTTTTTAATTGATTAAGAATTCAGTTTCATAATTTTTTTTCAATTTATTTTTTATAGGGTTATCTTAGTTTCATGATCCATATAATGAGTTTGGAAGGTTAATCCAAGATGAATCGAGTGTTTTTTAATTGATTTTTTCAATTTTATCTTCAATTTTATATTGATTAAGAATTAAGTTTTATAATTTATTTTTATTTTTTATTAGATTAATACGATCTCGTGACCCGGATCATGAATCTGATAGATTAATATAAGTTGATTTAGATCAATCTAATATATATATTTATTTTAATATTTTATTTATAAATATATCATTAAATATGTCACTGTTTTAATATTTTATTTTTAAAAATATTATTTTATATGCAATATATTTTGAGTTCATGTTAATAACTTCTCAATATCATTTACCAACGATATTATCATGTATATACGCAAGCAAAAAAAGGTTAGTGTTAACAAGCATTTTGTCAAGTCCAGTGTGGAATCTACTATTTTTAAGGAATGCTTTTTTTTCAATTTTCAGCTACATATATAATTTTCTTTTGCCATATATATATATAGTTGAAATAGACCTCCTCAGATTAGACCCCAAAAAGTAGCCAAAAAGTTGATTTCATTTGGATTTGCCTCCAATATCAGATCAAGTCTTGGATTTTGTATATGATTGTGTTAATTATTCAGAACATGGCTCTCTTTTTTCTCTCATCAAGGAGTTGTTATTAGTAGACACCGTTTGAGAATGTAGTGCAAATTGTGTTTTTAAAAAATTTAATTTTTTTTTAAATTTTACTAAAATTTAATATGTTTTGGATCGTTTTGATGTGCTAATGTCAAAAATAATTTTTAAAAAATAAAAAAATATCATTAACATATATTTTAACACAAAAAATTATTTTAAAAATAACCGTAACTATACTCCCTCAGATGCACAGCAAAAGAAGCAAATCCACACATCATTATTATCCAGTGTCCTTTTATTGTTGCTGCAATAGATGATGAACATGCTTGACCATATGAGAGTAATCATTATTATCCAAAACACTAATTTTCTTCGAGATTTTACTTTGTTTTTCGGTACATAAAATACTATTCACTAACCACAGCAAATCCACACATCAAGGGCTTGACAGTGATTTAATCATGACGATTTGTTTGTTATTATTGTTTAGTTATAAGAACATTTTCAGTTTTGTAAAAAATATTGTTCACCTATAGCTAACACGCATTAATCATTTTGCTGCCTTTTAATAGCTTATGCAGCTGGCTCTGGTGGTTGTAATCATAATTTCGCTATATCATTGGATTAGTCTTGACATTCTTTTTTCTCTGGATAATTCGGTGTGGTTTGATGCGAAATTGCTTTTTTTTTATTTCTCTTTCTTCCTCGGATTGCATCTTTGGCCATGTAAAAAATCATATCAGCCCTTCAATTTGGTTTTTCTTTTGATTTAGTCCCTCTTCTCTTATTTACAATTGTTTTTATTTACATTAATTATTTCTAATTGGATTTTATTTTCGATTTCATCCTTGGTCATTTGATTTTTTTTAATTTGTTTTTAAATTTGATCATCATTTTTTTAATTGCTATTTGTTTTGTTTTGTTTTGAATCATTTTCTTGATTGATTTGTTTTTTTTTTTCAATTCCACCCCTAGGCATTTATTTTCATTTAATTTTTATGTCAAATTTAGTCCAAATTCTTTTAATTGTTATTTTTTTAATCATTTTCTTAATGGATTTGTTTTTTTACAATTCCATACCTAAACATTTAATTTCATTTGATTTTTCCCTAAACAATTAATTTCATTTAAATTTTATGTTGAATTTAGTCCTAATTCTTTTAATTGCTTTATTTTTGTTTTGCTGTGTTTTTTTATTGATTTTTTCTCAATTTTATCCCTCAATATTTATTTGATTAAGAATTTTTTTTTTGTTTTTCTGGGTTTGCCTTTAATGGGATCACCCCAGTCTAATGATCTAGGTCATAAATTTGAAAGATTAGCTCGAGTCGATTTTTATCCCTTTTGAAAGCAATTTTTTGAATATTTTTTACTGTAATTTTTTTTTGCTTTCCTATTTATAGGGTCATCTCAATTTCATGTCTTAGGTCATGTGTTTGATTTGTTGACCTGGTTTGGCTACTCGGCTTGCTCGAGGCTTTTTTTGATTTTTTTTACTTTGACAAGTTTTTAAATTTTTAAATTTTAAATTGGTTTATAATAAATTTCTTGATATGATCCGAATCCATGGTTTCATAGGTTGCGAGCTTTTTAAGATTTGACCATGTTTAGGATATTTGTCCAAGTTTGCTTGGTTTTTACAAATGTTTTCAATTTCACCCCTTATAATTTTTTTAATCTTTAAAATTTGATCCTAATTCTTTTAATTGATATTTATTTTATTTTTTCATGAAATTGCATCCTCCTTGGGTTTATACTATCAAATCTCATCCTCATTTTTTTTGTTGCTTTTGCATGTTTTTTTTTTAAATATTTTCCCTACCAATTTCATCATTTGAAATTAAATTAGTTGAGAATTATGTTTATTAATTGAATCCGGGTAAAAAATTTCACGGGATGTAATTTTTAGAGATTACATCAGATTTACAAGGTTTGTCGGGTTTGCTCTGTTTTTTTCCTTTTTCTAAATTGATATTTTCTTATTTTTATCCTTTTTTTTAACTTTTGTTTTGTTATTTTTTTCAGTTTAATTCTCTTTCTTTTTAATTTTTTTTTTGTTATTTGTTTGGTTCTATTGAGTTAGCCTTCAACAATTTTTTTTCTATTTCATCTTCTATCATTTTTTAATCTATAAATAATGTATCATATTACAAATGATTTTCAATTTCTCCTCCATATGATTGTTTAAACTTTCAAGTTTGGTCCTAATTTTTTTAGTTGCATTTTTTTTGTTTTGGATATTTTTTTTTCATATTTCATTCTTATTGGGTTTTTTCCCGTCAAATTTTAGCCTCATTTTTTTGTTGTTCTTTTTCTTTTGCAAGTTTTTTTATTAATAGTTTTTTCAACGATTCTATCCTTTAAACTTAAATTGGATGACATTTAAGTTTCTTGATTGAACTTAAGTTTATAATTTAACAAGTTGCAAGTGTTTTAGATTATACTAGGTTTAGAAGGTTCGCTTAGATTGGTTTCCCCCTTTAAACTGATGTTTTCTGTCTTTCTTTTTTAAAGTTTGACTCATTTTTTTCAATTTCTTTCAGTTAGGTTAACATTGGGTTGTTTGATAATCCAAATATGCTCATGTATGGTTCTTTTTTGTTTTTTGTTTTTTTTATCAGTTTATTTTTTTGGTTTTTTTATATTATTTAAATTGTCATTTTGAACAATGACTCGAGATTTAATATTTTTTTAACCTATTATTTTTTACAAAAAAAAAAACATTTGTTCGGCTTGGGGTGACGCGCGGACAACATATTTAGTTATTACTACAAGGACAAGGTAGTGTTTTATTATTTACTGTGTTGGAATAAAAAAATGAAAATAATTGGGATAAAAGGATGTTTTTTGATATTTTGAAAAACCAAAAATGAATTTTTTCACCAAACATGTTTTTTTTTTTTTTTATTACAGAACACTAATTAAACTCAATGTTGCATAATAATATCTTAGTTAATTTAGGGTGTGTCTGTTTACGCGGCTACACTGTGTTTTTTTTAAATGATTTATTTTAGTGTTTTTTGATCGTTTAAATATATTGAAGTCAAAAATAAATTTAAAAAAAATAAAAAAAATATATTATTTTGATACATTTCAAAATAAAAAATAACTACTAACATAATACCAAACACTAACTTAGAGTCTACTTCAACATCAATTATAAATTTAAAAAAATAAAAAAGCTATTATTTTAATACATTATAAAATAAAAAATATCCACTACTATAATATTAAATTTAGAGTATATTTCAACCTCAACCATCCTGTAGCCCTCTTTCCGAGCCAAAGCCAGTCAGCACCTCCCAAAAGCTCTTCTTTGAAGATTAGAAAAAAAAAAAAAAAACCCCGCAGCCAGCCTTATCATCTCTCAGAACACTCCCTGCTGCAACCTGCTTAGTCACAGAGCCCCATCAGAATTGACTTCAATCCATCCACCAGCTGGAAAAGATCAAGAGAGAAGACGTTTGCACGTAGTAGTATTGTTCTTTGACTTCTGGGTTTCCTCGTATAAATGCAAGCCACTGAATTTCTTGGGCGAACGAAATCCGGAGTAAATTTTGCAAGCGAAACCTGCCATGGGAAAAAATAACTTAATAAGATGCGTGCCACGTTCAGAACGAAGAGATGAGTGCATAAGCACTGCTGTGAAGACGAATTCTATTTGAGGATCATGTCATGTATCCCTGCTCGAGACAAATAATAGTACAAGGAGAGCTGGCAATGTCTGTGGGAGTGGAAGACAGTTGTTTGTGGGAGCAGACAAGTATCCCTGCTCGAGACAAACAATTTTATCGGGTCAAAATCTTGTCCAATTCATCTAGATGCTTAGCTCGAACCAGATTTCAAATCTTAAATTTCATGAATTAATCTGCTTTGATTAAGCTGAGTTTAACAGCTATATGGGTGGATAAAACCCAGAACTCCATACATAAACACTAAATTTATCATGCATTTTCTTTAGGGTCCCATCTTCGTTTTCTAAGAGAAGAAAGAATCAGCCATCAATTCTGTTCTATACAAGGTAAGATGGTTGCTTAGCTATCGATAACTTATCTGGGTAGATTGATAATTTATGTGTGAATGATTAATCTTGTTTTTCATGCCTCATGCTCTGTTACAAATATGAAGAAATGCAGGACAATTTACCACAGTTTAATTATCATTTATATTTGTTTTCTTTCAATCAAATTGTCCCCCAAAAGGATTTGTCTCATTGGGCGAAATATTCCCAAACTATTACCAATTTCTCTATTTTTTATTATCAATTGGGACCCCAACTTGCACACCAACCCTTCAACTATTACCCATTTCTCAATTACGTTCTTCGAGGCAGTATATTGTAGAGGGGTGAGAAAAAAAAAACAAAAAATTAATTAAACTAAGAAAATTAGAAAAAAATAACTAAAAAAATCGAACCGTGAAAAAAAAATGATTAAACCGATTAAAATTTTTAAAAAATTGACTGGTTTGGTTTTAAAAGCTTGAAATTAAAAAAACCGAACTGAATCCAAACCGAATCAAACTAGAAAAAAAACCGAGACAAATAAAAAAAACCGAGCAAAATCAGAAAAATTAAGCTAAACATATTTGAACCAGTTTTTTCATAAAATAACCGAACCAGATCTTACGTTATCATTATTTTCGTCGAGCTTCATATCTTATGCGTCCAGGCTTTTTTACCTACTTTTTTTTTAACATTTACCTTATTTATCCGGTCCATAAACAATTAAATGAAGACCTTGCCAAAGTCTTCCTAGTCGGTGTTCTTTAGAGAGTTGATTTCCCCCCAGGAAAGCCTTGTAAATGAAGACCTTGCCAAAGTCTTCCTCTAAGATCCATCAAGCTCGGTCAACTCCACGATCTAAACCTCTTCTTAGTCAATGGTCCCAATTTTTTTTCATTCCCAGATAAAATAATAGTTTAAAGAATATGTTTTTTTTATTTAATTTCTTTGAATTCACACTTCAAAACCAGTATCTAGAAAAAATGAATTCTCAAAAAGTATTAGCCCATCAAGAAACAGATAAATTCTTGAAAAAAAGGGAGAATTTAGTCTTGTTTGATGTGTAAATTAATAAAAAAACAGTTTTTTTTTTGTTAATTATGAAGTTCCCAATCATGTCATGATGTTTAAATTGATTTCAAAATAAAATATAAATTGCTTCCCATTATTTTTATCATCTATTAAGAGAATCCCCTAAGAGTTAAAATTAAGATTCAAAGAAAGAACAATAATTGAAGGGTAGGGTCCTCTCCATGGATGCTGATAGCCTGATACGAAATATACGATGGCCTGTAAAGCACTGGCAGAAACTATTTGGAGTCCACCAATCCAATAAATGGAGCCCCACATAATCCTAATCCCACGCCCGCAAAAACAAAATTAAATTATATATTTATAGATATATAAATCCTGAATTGGAATGCCATTTCAGCTCCCATGATATCAACATCAAACAAGAAGGCAACCAGCCCCTTCCCTTCTTTCTGTCTTTCTTTCTTCAAGAAAACACGCAAAGAAATCAGAAACAGTCTCTTTGGATCCAAAAACCCAAAAAAGCTTCAGTCTTTTCCACAAAAATGAATGAAGAAACCTCCAGACCACCACCACCGTCAACAGCAGAACCAGCACCAGCACCAGCACCAGCACCAGCACCAGCACCAGCACCAAGAGCAAGACCAACAATAAGAAAGCCCACAACCTCAGTCTTACCACACCAAACCCCAAGACTTAGAGACCATTATTTGTTAGGCAAGAAACTAGGGCAGGGTCAATTTGGAACCACATATCTATGTACCCATAAAGCAAGCAACAATCTTTATGCCTGCAAATCAATTCCAAAGAGGAAGCTTTTATGTAAAGAAGACTATGAGGATGTTTATAGAGAGATCCAGATCATGCACCATTTATCAGGGCAACCAAATGTGGTGCAAATTAAGGATACTTATGAGGATCCAATGTTTGTACATTTGGTCATGGAGTTATGTGAAGGTGGTGAGCTTTTTGATAGGATCGTGGAAAGGGGTCAGTATAGTGAGAAAGAGGCTGCTAACTTGATCAAAAATATAATTGGGGTGGTTGAGTATTGTCATTCTTTGGGGGTTATGCATAGAGATCTTAAGCCTGAGAACTTCTTGTTTGATAAACCTGGTGATGATGCCAAGCTCAAGACTACAGATTTCGGCCTCTCTGTCTTTTACAAGCCAGGTTGGTTTTTCTTTACTTCTTGTCTTTCTTCTTTCGAAATGGTGGTTTTGATCTCTCATTTTGTGAAATGGGGTTTCTTTTGGTTCTTCTTTTAGTTGATTTTGAACCCCTACTGTGTGATTGGTAATCTTGCATTCTATGTTGTCTTGGAATCTTGGAATAAATATTTATAAATTTCATTATTTGATTGTGAATTTCCTGTGATTGCGATTTATTAGAAGAAAGGCTGGTTTTAAATTAATTTCTAAGTTTTCAGGTTTCATTCCTGTTCTTTCTTGGATTAGATTATTCGAACTGGTGTGTTTTATGGAAGCTTATCTTCTATTTATTTATCTGCTCTAGAAATTTCATTTTTCTTGCTCCTTGTTTTTCTAATTCATCCGTGTTATGTGATTTTCATCTATTTGTTTAGAAGATAAATAAACATTTGGTTCAGTCTGTGATCTGCCCGACTAAAAACTTTCACCTTATTTTTGGACCTGAGCATCATTTCAGGAATTCTGTATCTGTTCATTTTCCGTTTGGACTTTGGACTGCTGGATAGGTTCTTGCTGTTCTATCACCTTTCTAAATGGATACTGATGAGCTACTTTAGGGTGTTATATTTTCTGCCTTGGGCTTCTATTATTTATTTCCTTTATTTTGCTTTCTCAATCTTGCTTTTTTCTCTTTTACCTGCATCCCTATTTTTCACTGTAACAATAACCTGTCAGCGAAGACAAATGGAAATATAAGGGAATTGCTATAGAATTAGTTAGAATGAGGATGCTCCCTAATAAAAGTATATGGATGGGGTTTATAACCTCTTAAAGAAACTTATGTGCATTGTTTTCTTCTGCTCTTTCTAACTTGAGGTGACTGGAATTATGCATATGCTTAAGTGTTCCCCTAGTTTCTGAATACTGCTTTGTCAAAGATGTATGGTTGGTTAATTTCTTTACTATTCCTTTTCCCTACAGGACAGTATTTTTATGATGTAGTTGGGAGTCCATATTATGTTGCACCAGAGGTTTTGCTAAAGTATTATGGACCTCAAGCAGATGTCTGGAGTGCGGGTGTTATCCTTTACATCTTATTAAGCGGAGTTCCACCTTTTTGGGCAGGTAGCGATCCTAGTTCATATTTTCTCTTGTTCTTTGCAGTTTTAGACTTGCAACAAAGTAGATACTTTTTGCCTGTCTTCTTTTTATATGAAGGGTATTTACTTTTTCCTAATACTTGCAGAAACAGAATCAGGAATCTTCAGACAGATTTTACAAGGAAAACTAGATTTAGAATCTGATCCGTGGCCAAATATCTCAGAAAGTGCAAAAGATTTGGTCAGAAAGATGCTTGAGAGGGATCCGAGGCAAAGGATTACTGCTCATGAAGTCTTGTGTAAGTGGTTTCATTCTTCTGCACTGGGACATTAGTTTTGGACTTCCATGTAGTAGGAGTGCAGATATGTCCTACCCTTGCTAAAGCTGTTAATCTTGTTCAAGACATAACAGTGGTTGTTTGTACTATCAGGTAACCCATGGATTGTAGATGACAGGGTTGCTCCAGACAAACCTCTTGATTCTGCAGTATTGTCACGTCTGAAGCAATTCTCGGCAATGAATAAACTTAAAAAGATGGCTTTGCGTGTATGTCTTATCCTTGCTTTTCCTGTTATCATTTTGCATGTAGAGTTTTGTATGTATAATAAATTTTGCCACAGGAATTTGATAGCAACTTAACGATTCAGTTAATCTTTAGAAAGTGAAAGTAGCTGGTTTAAGTAATGTCCATGGGAAAAAGAGGCAAAACAACTAAAATTAAGCTTTAATAGTTGGATGCACTGAATCAGTTCTGACAGATAGTTGCTTGCTTGTTTCTAAGAGTAAAATACTATAGTGTTGAAGATTTTTTTACAGTTTTTAGACACTATTGTATGTAATATATAGGTATGTTTCTTACATATTTGTCATCCTTTGAATGGGTTTCACTGAATTTTAGTATGTCATGTAGAAGAAGAGTTTCATCTTTTTTCTTTCATTATGTTCTTGCTGTACTTAACCGGTTTGATAATGTTCAACACCTATGCACTTTTTTCACTATTTGAGGCATCTAGTTTAGGATTCATTTAAACTTCGAAACCGTGAAAAAATTGTGGTATCCATATTATAAGCACAGAAGTGAGATCAGGAGAAAGATGATTAACCCTCAATGTTCGTGTTGTGATGTAATAAATCTTCAGAAGAGGATATTCTGATGTGTTTCATCTTTATAGACAATTGGCTTCTTAGGCATCCTGCACATTCTTGAAGAAACTTGACACATAAAGCAAGCATTACTGAGGACATAACCTAGATACTGTATGATAAGCACTGTTCACCTATGTCTCCATGCCCATGTGGCACTACCTATTGGAGAACCGGATGCGCAGCACTTTAGGCACCATACTTAATTTCTCCATAGTATACCATGCTTAAAGCTATAAGCATGTTACCAACACAAATTCTTATCTTGATTCACTAATATTGAATAATGGTGAAGCCTGATTGTTCGGCATATTAAGTGGAAGGTAATTGATGGTCTCACTAATGGACATCCTGTCAACACTCAACAGCATTGGTTTACAGTACAACTCAGAATCCTGAAACAATTAGCTTCTACACCCTAAAGTCACCCACTTCTCTTAAGCTTATTATGTATAAACTTTTTAAGGGATTATCTCACTGCTACTTCAATTTATTTTCTCAGAACAATTCTGCTATTAATAGCCCTTTGTGACGTGCATGGGATGGATGGAGGGGGGAGAGAAACTATTTGCTTCAACATTGATGGTCTAACCACTGATCAAAGCATAATTTAAATAAGCACATTATCATAATATGCAGCAAAGTCTTGTTTTGTTAAAGGGCATGTAACATTTGTTAACAAAACGAGTTTGCAACAGTGGTAGCTTTCACGCCCTGTTTAGATATTTTGTTGGATTTAAGAAATGAAGGAACTTCCTTGCTATGATAAAAAAAATGGATATGATGTTCTCTGTTTTTTCTAGATGTGTTTCATGAAAGCTTTTATGAAATTTGGTGGTCAGAACTATTTCCTTTACTTTGTTGTCTTTCTTTGATAGGACAGCTGTTTTCTGATAACTATATAAAGTGTGCTTTCATTCATGGCATTGAGCATTTTTTTTAGGTCATAGCAGAAAGACTTTCTGAAGAAGAAATTGGTGGTTTGAAAGAGTTGTTTAAAATGATTGACACAGACAATAGTGGGACAATAACATTTGAAGAACTTAAACATGGTTTGAAGAGAGTAGGTTCTCAGATGACAGAAGCTGAAATCAAGGCTCTAATGGATGCGGTAAACACTTATTCGGAACTGTAGAATAATAATTTATTTTATTATTTATTTTATCTATTGTGAAAGCCTAACAGTCGGGCCATTATTTTTTATATTAAAAACATGATTGTCTGGATAACTGTTGATTTGTATTGCTAATCATGCATGGAAAACTTTTACAGACTGATATAGACAATAGTGGAACAATAGACTATGGTGAATTTCTTGCTGCTACTTTGCACTTAAATAAGATGGATAGAGAGGACAATTTGGTTGCAGCTTTCTCCTATTTTGACAAAGATGGTAGTGGTTACATCACCATTGATGAGCTTCAACAGGCTTGCAAAGATTTTGGTCTTGGTGATGTTCATCTGGATGAGACGATCAAAGAAATTGATCTAGACAATGTAAGTCTATATGTTTATATTTGGTCTACATCTAATAGTTTCACTTGCCTATATAATCCTAATTGGTATATATAATCTTCATCGTCAGTGCCATTATTGTCACCACAATTGCTTCGTTATTAGTTCCATATCAGCATATATCAGCCTTATAATGGGTTGACGACCTATCTGACCTTTTACCTTCAGATAAAAGTTTAATGGTGGTTATATTAGCCACCCAGTATAATTAATGTATTGCTTGCGGGCCTGAAGTTTGGTTGAAGCAGCCCTTTGTTTGCAAATATGAGATTTAAGCAGTTGGTAGCAAGGTGGAAATTGATTTTCTGGATCATGATGATTGTTCTAGAAGAATCCACAGATTGTTGATGGAAAAGAAAATCTAGATAAGCGGTAAGAAATTCTTGCATTTTCTTTTCTAGGGTTGGTCTTGGTTTTTCCCATCTGCTTCACTGCATTGGGATCATGGCATATGCGTATTTGCTGGAACTGGTTTACTGTTGATGAAGCCTCAGGCCAGGAGATAATGAATTCAGACTTAAATCTGTTGTTCTTCCCAACCATAAGGTGGTTTCTATTGACGGTGTGGGTGCTATATGCCCATATAGATGTAGTCTGGATCACTCAACATCTGCTTGAAATTGCATGAGTTTTTTTCTCCGTGTCTCATGATGAATAAAATAACTGACACTATTTTTGTTAAGCATAAAGTCTTTTAAGCTCCCAAGTCCCAAATTCGATGATGTTAGTATGGTACTTCTTGCAGGATGGGCGGATAGATTATGGGGAGTTTGCTGCAATGATGAGAAAGGGTGATGGAGGAGTTGGGAGGACAAGAACCATGAGAAACAATCTGAACTTCAATTTAGCCGATGCCTTTGGGGTTGATGCCTTGGGGATGAAAGATGCAACCTCAGATGCTAATTGAAGGCAATACATTGTGCAGCTATTGCAGCGGTAGTAAAAGCAATAGCTAAATTAAAGCTAGCCATTTTCTGTGTTCATAGGATTCTCATTATTCTCAAGATTCACACAATTGAAGGTTGACAATAGCATCTCATCTATCATTGTGGTTTAGTTTAATCACAGAAACAGAGTGACCACAATTATGTGTCATCGTTGTAGTTGTAGTACTTCTTTTGCGTACTGCAGAAAATGTGCAAAATTTGCTAATGTGATAATAAATTTTGATTATGAAAACGGAATGCTGTAATAAATACATTGATGAACATGCTTGCGTATTGTCTGTCAGAGAGATGCATGCTGGACTTGATAGTTGATAGAGAAAAAGAAGTGAAGTCTACGAGTTAAGCGAAAATGTTGCTCCTTTTATTCCATAAAATGCTAGACAATGATGGTATTTTCTCTGCTCAAAAGCAGATTACCGAAATTACTGAAAGATCTAGCTATCATGGAAAAAAGAATTTCATTAAAATTAGCTGATTGGTGTGTTCATCACAAAAAATTCTTAACCAATAATTCATAAACAAGAGATGGTCTTCTGTCAAGAATCAGTATAGCAGTCCTGCACCTCCATTCCCAGCTTCTTCCCCTTTTCACCATTCAATGTGGACTAAAGGAGTCTCGAGGCATGGCAGCCCATAAGCAGGGATGGCAATCAAGAATTAAGAAATACTCCAAAAGCTGTCGGGATAATGTCACTTTTATCAAGAAAGAAATCATTATTTATTGCTATAATGATTTATTTTTTTTTAGTTTTTTTTATCACATCTTTATAGGCTCAAATTAATAGCCAATTAAAATATATTTATTAAATAAGGATAAGATTCAAAGCTAGGAGACTAAGATGGAAACTGTACCCTCTGATTGGTGTGTTTTTTGTTCGTTTTTTTTTTTAATCTAAAAACAAGATGAATATTATTTATGCGTAAACTGCACGGTTCAGATAGTTATATATCTGAGATTGAATGCCCGAAGAGAACAGAAAAGTCTTGCATAGCTTTGAAGAGTTGTGCATCCGTAGCGAATAACAACATGGAACATATAGTGATTTGTCCTCTACACGCAACAAGTATGCCTATCAATCAAAATCACAACAAGGATGGCTATCCTGGCACACAAAAGGAAGGTCATGAACAGGTTTGCATGTGGAGAAGTAAATGGGGAATTCCAGGATCCTTTTCTCAGATATCACTGGACCGAATGATTCCGTACAAAATTTGATTAGGTGGTAAGTAGAGGAGATGGATTGCTGAGTTTTTCTTGCCTGATGGGACGAGTAGATCTGTTCCAACCTTGGGAAGTTGATCACATGACAGGTCAGATTCAAATTTCATACTTTCAAAGTCTTGGATGGAGGGTTGATACTTAAAAGCTCTAATTACTTGAACGGTATGCAAGGACAGCGCTACAAACTGTAGGGCAAACGAAAACGACTTTTTATTCGAGATTAAAAGGGATGGAGGGAGGCAGAGGGAGTGCAGGTGAAGGATTACCTTGCTTCCCCACGGGAGGGAATATTTGCAGGCGTGTAACATTGAAAAGGTGCTTGTTTTGCTCATAACTGGATAAATTGAAGGGAATTAGATGAATAATAGAGAGAAATTGTGGCCATCAAAATATGTTAAAATAAAATCATTTTCATATAAAACAATTATAATCCTTTTTTATTTAGCACGACCTCCACATCGAAATTATAGATCATGAATTACAGCTGAAGTAAGAGGTGGTGGGATTGGCTGTGAGCAAGAAAGAAATCTGTGACCAAATTGGAACTCACAGGGATGTTCCAGCCCCAGGCACGGGGACTAATTCACAGGCAAAGTTTCACGGGCACTCGCCTGCTGTTGCTACAGGAAAAACCAGTAGATCTTGGTGAATCATTGGGTAGGGATGATGTGACTGGCCTTGGAGTGTTCTTCGCAGCAGGCGCTCTAATGGTTGAAGAATGTGGAAAATCAATTTCTAATATGAAGTTTGTTATCCAGGGTTTTGGAAACGTGTAAGCTTTTTCCTGTTCGAGATCAATCTGTTATTAAAAAAGAGAGACCAGAGAGGAGAGAATATCAGAGGAGAAACGAAGGAAAAACAGAAACGAAGAGAGGAAAGCATTGGCCTGCACCACCTCAAGCCTTCGTCTTCGCACCACCTCAAGCCATCGTCTTCAAACGGCAACATAAACGGGCAAGTCTTCTTCCTTTCCTTTTGAAATATAATTATCTTGTTACTGTTGCAAGCATGCATGAATAATTAATACCCGCAACAACCAGTCAGGTCACCGGTCTGGATCAGTGACCAACCAAAAAACAATAAAAAAAACAAAAAAACTAGGGCCGGGCTAGGTGTAAGCCTTAGGCCCAAGTAGTCCAATCCTCTTTATTTTATTTCTTTTTGTTTTGATATTTGACAAAATGGACTCCTTTTTGAATATCATAAAATTCAAAAAAAAAATAGTGGACCTTTTAGAATTTATTTGCGGGTCCCTCATTTTTTAAAAGTATTTTGATGTATAATTGATCTATAAATTTTTACTGTGAAATGTAAATCCGGTGCACGATACATTTTTTTCTTAAAAAATAAAAAATATGTGTGCATTGATTTAGATTTATTTTACTGATTTATTCATTGACGTCAGAGCCAAGAATATTATATGTTTTTTTTGCTACGTAATATTTACCAACGCTAGAGTTGAAAGTATTTGTAGTTGGATATTTACCAACGCTAGAGTCAGGAATATTACAAGTAGACCATCGGTAGCATAATACAATAAACCTTTAGCAATTTAAGACAAAACCAACAATGTAACTTATCTCAAGTAGGACACTTAAGAGGTGATAATATCTTTCTTTTTGCGTAACTAATCCCATATCATAGAATCTCTGTTGATCAGTTAGAGTTCTTAATGATCATAATACTAGGTGGTTACTCCTTAAATAAGACCTTTCTCTCAAAAAACAAGATGCCAAAAATTTATTATTTGTGCAAACAAATTAAAATTTTTAAAAGTCGCCGCAATGTCGGGTGCGACAATAACTATATAGCCCTTAGAATTTGAAAAACTTTAGCCTTCTCTCCAGGGCACATTGTTATTAATTTTTATTGAACTACAAGATAATATAAAAAAGGGTGACTGGCATGTGCTTCAGCACGCACCAGCATTTAAGCCACTTCGCTGCATTCAAATTGGAAATGGCCTTCTAGGGTGTTTTTCGATGCATCTTAGCGGTGGCTACCTGTATGGGCGGCGCATGTGTTGTCATTCAAACTGGTTCAATGCCGATTGATTTTTTTCCTTTTCCCTCTCTGTATCGATTAGTGCACTGCCCCTGCAAAAATATCACAACAACCTGTCAATTTATTTTTTCTTGAGATGTAGTCCCTCTTATTTTAATTGCATTTCTTTTATTTCAATTAATTATTTTAAATTGAAAATTGTTTTCAAATCCATTCTCTTTTAATTTCTTCATCTCTTAAATTTGATCCCCATTATTTTTATTTTTATTCTTATTTTCTTGCTTGAGATGGTTTTCTAAATTGATTTTTTTGTTGCAATTTCATCCTCCAAATTTTTCCCCTACCAAGTTTGATCCTCATTATTTTGATGGTTGTTTTTCTTGCTTTGGAAATATTTATGAATATATATATTTATTTTTAAATTTCATCATTTAGTATTGAACATAGTATATGATTTCACATGTTGCAAATTTCAGAGATTAACCCAGGTATAGAAGATTTGCTTGTTTTTTCATATTAATAAATTAGAGTTGCTTTTTTCTCTCTCCATATTATTAAAACAACTAAGCTTATTAAACCTGTTGATTCAATGACTAGAGTCTAGGATTTCTTTTCTGATTTCATCCTTTAACATTATACTGGTTGGGAGTTGGGCTTTTTTATTGAACCCGAGCTAAGATTCAATGGGCTTTGATTTTGAGAGATTAATCCATGCTTAGAAGATTCATCTAGGTTTGCTTGGTTTTTCTTGTTATTAAATCGGGGGTTGTCTTTTTTTTTTTTTTCATATTATTAAATTAAACAATCTTATGGAACTTAGGCGAATGCTCGAGTCTTGGATTTTCTATTTCTCTAGAAACAATTACATCGCCTTAACTTTTTTTAATGTACGTTTTAAATTTTTCCAGTCTATGGTGCGACGCCGACCACCAATCTAGATTTATTCAAGTGGTCTTTTTTTTCTGTCTTCTTTTAGATTTAGTGTCATTTTTTCTATTTTTGACCTTTAATATTTGGTTCATCATGATTGACCTTTTTGATTTGTTTTGGTATAGGTTCCATGGGGTTATCATGTTCTCAAGCCCCGAATCGTGGGTTTTGCAGTTTAACCATGCTTTGTTCGAGTTGATCCAATATGCCTCTGTCTCAATATTGTTTTTAGAAAAACAATATGTGATGTAATATGTCAATATTTCAGTATTTTAAATTTTTTTTTTTTTATCTAGTATGCATCAACTTTTTGACTTCATAACATCTTTATATTTTTTTAAGTTTGGAAAAAATTATCCAACCTGCAACATAACACGAGTAAAAAAGAACTAGTGCACCCTAATGCAAGGAGAACTCTTTCTTTCCAATAAGTATAGTTATCACCATCCAAAGGAGCAATATTAGAGGAATCAAAATTCAAAACACATAAAGTTTGAACAATTGCAAATAAACAACAAAGATTAGTAAATAAAACATGAAATGAAGCCAAATATGGAACATTTGACCATGTAAATTAATCCAAACTAATAAATCAACTTATGATCATAATCTTTCCTATGGGCTTATATTATAACACAAACAAGTTAAATTACTTTCTGATGGGACTAGCATTTTATTTCTAAACGAATTTTCTAGGCACGTGGGCAACTAAAATACACACACACACACACACAAATATATACCACAACATTCTTAATTATAAAAATTTCAAGTAACATTAAGTTTAGTTACAGAAAGTTAATGATATCAATAATTGTAACTAATCATGGAACTATAATCATTTAACCCAGGGTAATTATTATTTTTAAGTGATTAATTAGAATGAGTAATTATTCAATTAATCAAGGACTAGATTTTATGTCAATAATTAATTTTTATATTTAGGAAAACCAAAATATGCGAATAAAATTAAGTATGCATGAAAAAAAAAAAATCCTAAATACACACACACACACACACACACATATATATATATATATATATATATATATATATATATATATATATATATATATATATATATATATGTAAATGTAACTTATAAAATTTGTCAGTCCCAAGTTCGACTCTTAATCTCTTTAATTTTATATTTTATAAACAATGTATCAAAAACTTGAAGCAGCCTAATGGTAGAATTGCCTTCTATTTACAAGAGGAGTTAACAAATTTATAGTAACAAACTTGCATGAAATTTAACAACATTTTTCCATATGGAAACAAGCACCAAATTTGCATTAAATTTAACAGACATGGAAGAATTTAACAAAAAATTTATGGTGCTAAAAAAATAACTGGAGACATCCTATTAGTTATTTTTTGGATTCGTCTCGAATAAAAAGACAGCACAAAAAGGAAAGAAAAGATAAAACCCATGACCCACCAAAAATAATAAAAATATCTCAACTATTAGTTATTTCTCTTAGTTATATCTATTTTTTTTTTAAAGTTAGTTTGAAAAATAACTAATAGAATATTACTAGTTACTTCAGGAGCACCATAAAATTTCTTGAATTTAACATCATGTAATTTAATAGATACAAATTAGATAGGAATTGCATAGATAAAAATCAAAGCAGCAAATTTGGTCTAACAAATTCAAAAATTTCAAAATCCATTAGACAAGAATTGCATTTATAATAACAATACAAATCAAAGTGACAGATAATATATATATATATATATAAAATTGTATTTGAGTAAAACAACAAAGTATAGAGGGGTGTTAAGAACCTGGTTCGGTTTAGTTTAGGCTAAAAAATCCAATCAAACCAAGTTTTTTAATTTCTAAAAACATTTAACTAGACTGAATCTAAAACTAGCTAGTTCAAACCATCATAGCCTTCAAACTTGCTTACACTTTCTATTCCATCTGAATCTCTAAAAGGAAGGAAATGAAATTAACACCAGACAAAGCAACAAAAATATATCAAGAAGCAACAAAAATCACTAGAATACCAGGGCCTGTAGAAAAAATATTAATCAAATTAAGAACTATTAGACCATGTGGCTAATCAAAACAAATAAACTATAATCATTTAGCAATCAAGCTTGGATATGGAGAGAAGGGCCAGACTAAGAAACAAGACATACAAGGACAATACACTATGAAGCCACCATGTCCCGTATGACAATTGCTCTACTGGTGCTTGCAGCACTAGCGCTGAACGTTGAAGAAAAAGAGGAGCAAATGAAGGACTATTCAATAAAGAAGCTGGGGATTGATGTAACTTCAGAGATTTTCTTTAGGTGAAACATAAAGGGTAAAAGGTAGATGGACTAATGGGGAAAGTGATGGGATTGAACGAGACAGGAGGCGTGAGGAGGCGGGGTGCGACTGCAAGTAGTAGTTTAGAATTAGGTGAAAACTTTTTATTTATACCTTTTTTTTATTATATTTAGTTCGATTTTAGTTGAACCTGTTCACTCCGTCTTGACTTTCTAAAACCAAAACCAAATTGTATCAAATGTTTTTTTTTCTTGTTTTTAAATCAGTTTTTTCAGTTTTTTTCTCAATTCAGTTTATTTAGTTATTTCTTTTTGTTTTTTTTAGTTTTCTCGGTTACTTGTTTTTTTTTTACACCACTAAGTATATATATCTCTTGATTATCAAATTAGTTTTTCCAAAATAATTCTTCGAAATTAAATATTGAAGAATCATATACCTTAATGAATGAAAACACGTTCTTGTAACAAATCATAGTCATAAATAATGCAATAAAAAAGAACTCAAACATAAATTTTAATAGTGTTGGAAATTTGTTTGGAGGACATGGTTATTGAGCATATTTGAGGCCAAGTTAAAAGTGGGATCTACTTACTTTTAGGATTATAATTTTGTTGAAATTTAATCTCAAATATATACTCTTTAATATAGAACATTAATATGTCTTAAATAAATTATGGGTGAATGGGATTGATATCAAAGAACTATTGGTTGATATATTTTGGTGAAACTTAAAACCATCTAAAAAACTCTATCCCACGTTGAAAAGAAAGAAAAGTTTCATAGTTTTTTATATAATAAGCAGTTAAAGAGATAAGATTGGGCTCAAAAGGCACTGAAATCTTTAGAGGAGACAAACCTAAATAAAGTGGGTTTTGAGTTTAAACTCACATGTGTGTGATGTGTGTGTTGGCCCGGCTTGTGTTCGAGCTTGAGTTTGAGTTCATTTTAAAATAATTTTATGAGCCATAAAAGATTTTTTTTTGCCAACTTAAATTTAGGATTGGATTTGGTCTTTGAAGAATTATTTCTTCCAGTCCAACCTACTGTTTTGTTGAACCTATGAAAAGAAAAATCTGATTAGTTCTTCCAGTATTTTTTCAGTAAAACCTGAATATTTTTTCAATAAAACCTGAAAATCATCGATAAAAATTCTTTTGTTTCAATGGAGTCAGGTTTTCAAAAATCCTAAATAAAAACTTATGATTGATGCTTGATTCATAAAGTTCAAGGTTAGTATATACATAAATAAATTTTATTATTATTTAATGCAATTAGTTTTTTAATTTTAATGTTCTAATTATTTTATGAAATTGACGCATAAGAAATTTTTTTACTGGGAGAAGGTTGACAACACTGCTGCCAGGAGAGCGTGAGAGAATCATAACGCCATTAGGTAAGATTGAATCCAAAATGTGATATTTTTTTAAAAGTGTTTCAATTTTATTTTTCATAATCTTGACCGATAATGTTTTTCTATGAACCAACTTGTGTGATTTCTGGTATGAGGTGTAAAAAGAATCAAAGAAATATGTAAAAGGAAGAGGTCTTCCATATGGTAATATTTTGTTTTATAAGATAATTTTTTTAATTGTTGTATTATATGAAAATACTTAACTAATAATAGCTTCCTTTTGTAGGATATGGTACTTGGACATGACTCAAGATCGATGAAGCTTTTTATTGAAACCTATATGCAAAATGAGGACCCTCAGAAAGGAGGGGGGCCAACAACTCATGAATAGCCGACCTCGAAATTTCTTGGTAAATTGGATTTCAACAATTTTTTTCTAAGTTTTTTTTAGACTTGCTGACTCTTTTTTTAAGAAAACATATTACACCTAATTTCAATAAAGATACAGGGATGACATTTTGACCCATCCAAAACTTGATTCGGAGTTGTGGTTGGAGGCTGGATCGTCTGGTGGACCCGATAAAAATTGAGTTTATGATATTTCCAACACTACGACTAAAGAAATGCAGAAGGGCCGTAGTGTATTGACCGTTGGTCCCTCGCTATCGAGATCGAGCTAGCAATCTCTGGCCATTCAGGTGATTGTATAAGAATAAGTTCAAGCTCAGACGATCCAACTTAATACTGAGATAACCGAACTTAGGTTTAGGATGGTTGACATGAGGGATAAAGTGAATGTCCTTGAGCATCTATTGGCAACCCTCATCAGTACATGTGGTCAACCTCGTTGCCCTTATGGTTCCGATGGAGATTTGCCTCCTCCCCCTCCCAATTGCCGATGGACTAAGTCCATCAAAAAATTCTAGAGAGTAGGAAAAAAATTATAGGACTTGCTATTGTTAGATATAATTCTTCGACAATTTAATTATGTTGGTAATATGCATATGATCACCGATGAAATTACCGACAGTTAGTTCTATCGGTAATTGCTATAATCATCTATAGATTTACCGATTGAATGAATGTCAATAAATATTTTTTGTTTGGCATGCTATTTCTATTTATAAATTTATTGATGATAATATTCCTAACAAAATGATCCACAACATATAAATTGCTGATAATATGTTTTCTGATGATAATTTTCTATCCGTAAATATTTTTCTGACAAAATAAATATTTAAACAGCGACCTAATATTCGTTGGTGCTATGCAATATCATGATAGTGAGTGCTTAATTCCTAGTCAGAAACAATAATAAAAAAACCGAAATAAGACATGCATCTAAAATTAGCTACTGTTTTTGTGAGATTGATCTGAGATTTTGTTAGTTGTAAACACAAAGAATTACAGGTGCACAACTTGTACGCAGGGCATTTAGCTACTGTTTTTGTGAGAAAGCCCCACTAGCCACTATGTAACGTGTTTTGAGTCATGATGCATCATCTCGATTGCCACTCATTTTTACTTTAGAAGATGATCATGGCTTTCAAAGTCATGCTAACACTTTTAGGATCATATACAGAAGTCAGATTCAATATAAAATTATGTGAAGTTGAAAAAATGAAAAGGATTAACATGATATCATCAACATCATTAAGTTGAAATTTGTGCCCCTTTCGTTAAAATATTAAAGAAGTCACCAGCAAAACATTGATAATCAACGTATTGGAGAGGAATAGGTGAGAATTAGTTAACGCGTTCAAACTCTTAAATTAAAAAGATTTTGAAGTGTTTTTTTCCCTATAAATAGTAGCAGTCTAGGTGCAATATTTCAGCAAGAAAGTCTTGCCTGCTAAGAAAATCAGGAGTGAAAAATGGAGAAACAAATAGAAGGGTCTAAGAAGAGGGTGATGGTGATCATAGATGAGAGCGAGTACAGCTATCATTCCTTCATGTGGGCAGTTGACAATCTCAAAGAATTTATCACTGAGTCGCCGCTTGTCATACTTGCTGCACTTCCTGCTCCTAACTGTAAATTTCTTTATGGGGCACAATTTGGCACCGCTGCCCTCTGGTGTCCAGTCTCTCCCAGTTAGTTTTCTTGCTCTTCTTTCTTCCACTTCTGGTTTACTTTCCTGTTTCTGAATTTTGTGGTGATTTTATTATACTAATATATATTCTCTTTTGGTATATGTAATGTTTTGTGCACAATTAAATTTCTTTATGGGGCACAATTTGGCACCGCTGCCTGCTGTTGTCCAGTCTCTCCCAGTTAGTTTTCTTGCTCTTCTTTCTTCTTCTTCTGGTTTACTTTCCTGTTTCTGAACTTTGTGGTGAATTTACTACATTAATATATCTTCTCTTTTGATATATGTAATGTTTTGTGCACAATTTATTTCATGGAAGCCCTAGATTTGATCTGTGCCATTCAAGAAAAAAAACAAGAAGATCTTATTAGGTATCTTGGAGAAAGCTGTGAATATCTGTGCTAGTCGAGGGGTATGCTCACTGCATCACTATCTTTATGTGCGCCAAAATATTAGCTTAGTGTTTCATTTTTGGAAAATATTATTTTAGTTGTTCATTAAGCAACAAATCAAGTAAAGCTGAATTCAAGCTTTCTGTGTATTTGTTTATCTCCAGCAATCTTACAGTCATCAGTAGTGAAGGATATATGTGTTCATGTTATTTTTGACTCCATAGGTGAAAGCAGAAACAATTTTAGAAGCCGGGGAGCCTTATGAACTCACATGCAATGCTGTTCAGAAGAACAATATTAATCTCCTCGTGATTGGTAACACATCCATTAATGGAACTCTCAAAAGGTTAGGAAATTTCTTTGTAACTTCAAAAATCATTTCGACAACTCTCAAAAGTCGCATAAATTGTATGAACCTGATTCAAAATGAGTTATTTCAAGAACTTGAACATGCTGGCATGGTTGTCAACCCTATAAACTCTTGCAACAAGCTCCACCAGAAGCACTGAAATCAGATTTTGTTTTGATACAGGGATTTTCTGGGGAGACTGAGCAACTATTGCCTGAATAATGCCAAGTGCCATGTCCTTGTTGTGAAGAAACCAGAGTGAATAAGCATTAGTCCATTTCAACAGGGAATTACTTTGTAATTAATAAGTTGTTTGGACATCATTTGATATGGTTTTCCTGTTTTCATTACATGTAAAACGTTATCATGTGGTAAATCAAGAAAGCTGCAATAATATTGTTTGGTTGTTCAAGAAATGAGTTTAAGTTAGCTACCGACCGCCACATCTTTCCTTGAAAATTGCATCGAAGAACAAGATTGAATATTTAAGCAAGCAAATTAACTGTCTTTACTACACAATTTGGAACCCAGTTAGATGATGTCTTTTTATCAAACAAACGTATAAACATGAAGAAGCACTATGGATAAGGTTTGACGTGACAGAGAACGGTATTGTTACTGTTGTTGCCAAAAGATAACTGAAGATAAAAAAAAATTAATAATTTGTTTGCTGAGGAAGCTAATGCGAGGCAGGATTCCTGTTGAAGAAGGTGTTTACTCGCCGACAGAATATTCCATTGACATTTTCTAATTTTACGGTGGTGTTCTAAATGATATTTATTACTCCTCTTAATTTGTTAACCTTGAAGACTTAATTTTATAAATTATATTTTTCTTTTTTTTAGTTTTATATTTTTAAATAATTAAAAAGCCCCTGAATAAAAATGAGTAATGTTTTTATTTTATCATTAAATGATAATAGAGTTCTGTTTCAATGTATATAATTATTTACACTTTTTTTTATATTGAAAGATAGACAGACAAAACAAAAATTAAATTCTTCATCATAATTTGTTTCTAATTTGTAAAAGACATTAACAGGTTTAATTTGGGAATGCTGAATTATAAGCACTAGGCTAATTTTCAGGAAGATTTAATTATTTTTTTGAAAAATCATTGTTCCATCAATGTGGGAATGCTGAATTATATTTTATTCAACAGATATTTACGTGGCAATATTGAAGCAAATCACATAAGAAAGCTTCTAGAGGTCAAGGCAATAGAATGCCATCTTCATAACAAACGAATCTTTTTGTATATATATTATATTTTTCTTGAAAGTGACTGTTAAGGTTGACAAGAATAGCATTATCCAGGACGAGACTCGTATTTGCCCACACGTAAGTGTTAATATTATCTAAGTTTAATATAAAATTATTTTTTAAAAGTTTTTTTTTATTCTTAATATTTTTTCATACCAGTTTACGCGCATCTCAACTAATTCTATGAATTCTCAAGTTAACGACTATGTAAATCTTAAGTGGTTCTGATATTCATGGGATTTGAACTGGTAATCTTTAAAAAAACAAATATATAACCTAATTATATCCCTCATATATATATATATATATATATATATATTTTTTAAAGTTTTTCTAATAACTTAAAGTTGCAGTTTAAATAGTTATATTGTTACGATTATTTAACCATCGGGTATGGTCACATCGTGGTTGTGAATGGGTGATCTCAGGCTCTAATTAAAGCTTGTTTGACAATGCTTTTTTATTTATCAATAATTTCTAGTACTGTTGTAATTTTTGTAATTATAATTTGAAAAAAATAAATTTTAAAAATTTATTTTTAATTATAATTAATTAAATATAAAATGTATATTTAATTAAAATTATTTTTGCATTATCAAACAAGCAACTCATTAGTTAGTGCTTATTACCCATCTCTAATGCACTTCTGTATCTGGAAATTATAAAACCAGCTTTTTTTTTTTTTGCTGGGGTTCACATGACTGCTGTTTCCTTAATTTTGTAGAATATGACAATACTTAATTATATTAATTATATTGGAAGGATGTTGTTGGAAAATGTGATATTTACATAATTTGATTGGGTTGATTTTGTTCTTGATTGAAATTAGAAGTCTTTTTATATAGATTATGTTTATGATAGCATTATAACAAGTTTAATGAGAAAATAAAATTAATGCTATAATTTGTATGATTGTTTTTACAGTATATTGATAATAAAATGCATATTAATATAATTACAAAATAAAAAATTAATACATATCTTTTTAAGTCATTTTATTACCAATATCAACTCTAACCATTATTTTAACCAAACATCTCTAATATGCTTTATGCTGAACAACAACTTTAATTATAATTTTAACCAAATATATATTTTAATTAAATTAATTATAATTATAAATGTTTTTTCTAAACTTATTTGATACCACAAAAACTATTATAGTATCAAATTCACTTAGAATCCAGCAACAAAAGCAAGAGCTAGCACTACCAGAAAACCGGAGAAAAACAACGGAATTACCGACAGAATTTTTCCGTCGGTAATAATTACCGACGGAAATAATTCTGTCTCACAATCTGTAGGTATATACCGACGGCATAAACCCGTCGGTATATACCGACGGTTTCGCCGATGGGGTATACAGTTTTTCTGGAAATATGCAACGGCGTGGTGACGTCAAGCAATTTTACCGACGGAATTACCGAGGGATTCAAAGTGAGATAGCCATACAGTGACATGGCACTGTCACCGACGGAATCACAGATGATCCGTCGGTGATTCCATCGGAAAAAACCATTATATGCCCACATCTGCCGACACTCTCTTCCTCTCGTTTCTCCTTCTTCTTCTTTCCCATCCCACCTCTCCCCTCCCAACCGCAGCTCCCTCCCAAACCGCAGCCAAACACCCATCCCAACTCTCCACTATTCTCAACACGAGCACTCAAGTTTCTTATATCTTGTACGTGGTCACAATATCCGTTTCTTGTAGATTTTATCATTTTTTTGTAAGTAAATCTATCCTTTTTAGTTTTAATATTTAATTGTGAATTTTATTGTTTTAGTATATGTCTTTTTTTAACGTTTGTACTTGTTTAATTGTTATTTGTCAAAGAAACTTGTAGTATGAATGTATAATTTTGTAGTTGTTATAGTTTATTTTAGATTTTGTCAAATTATATTTGTTTGTAAATTGTTGAAATTTTGTTTGAATTACACCAAATTAAATGTGTGGTTGTGATGAAATAAATAAATAATAGCTTGTTTAACGAGTCTTGTTTAATTGTTATCAATTCTATTTCGAAGTTGTGATTTCTGTAAATTTATATATGTATAAATTTGTATGTATGAACGTTGATAGTTGGTAATTGATAATGAATATTTAACATAAGTGTTGTTTTAGTTTGTTGGATAATGTCGGGGAAAACCAATATTTTTGTTATGTTTTATAGAGGTTCAATAGAAGTCATGGATGATCGTTCATGGATGTATGGGACTCACCCCAAGGATTGCGGAGGATGGATTATTGTAACGGTGTCCAGGGTTTTATTAATTTCGCAACATCTATTCCGAGGAATTTTACGATGGCGGTATTAGGTGTCCATGCAGGGGAAGTGTAAAAATTTAAAGTTTCTCGCATCAAGATATTGTAACGATGCATCTTCTAACCAAAGGGTTCATGGAAGATTACGTGTTGGTATGCTCACGGAGAACTATTTGTTCCTGATGAAAGCATGGAAGAACAGGTGGGTGAGTCAACTTCTAGTGCTAGCAACATGCATGAAGTTGGAAATGAGAACAGTAATCCTTACAGGAATATGGTTATGGATGCAATGAGAATGAGTGAAGGTAATGTCGTGGAATGTCCAATCGTAGAAGAAGAACCTAATGCAGATGCAAGAAGGTTTTTTGATCTGTTGAGAGATTATGACGAACCATTATGGGATGGCTGCACGAACCACGAAGAAATTATCAGCAGTACAGAGATGTTCACCATCAAGTCGATCACGGGTTGAGTGAGGCTGGTTATGACAAGATTATTGAATGGGCGAGAAGCATTTTACCGAAGGGAATAGGTGAAAGAGAACTTCTATGCCGCCAAGTCCATGATGAAACCCCTCGGTTTAGGATACCGGAAAATTGATATATGCCCTAACTTCGCATGTTATACTACCTTGAAAATGCCGAGATGACCGAGTGCATGACATACGGGCATTCCCGTTACAAACCGGAACCGGGTAGAGGGAAGACTCTCGTGGCATATAAAAAACTTAGATACTTCCCAATCACACTTAGACTCCAGAGGTTATTCATGTCACCAAGGACTGTTGAGCACATGACATGGCACCAATCACACCATGCGGTTGATGGAGTGATGGTTCATCCTTTCCGACGGTGAAGCCCCGGAAACACTTTAACAAGATGCATCCTCACTTTTCAGCTGAATCAAGGAACGTGCATCTTGGGTTGTGTATGAAGGATTCAACCCATTCGGGTCATTTGTCGCTCCTTATTCTTGTTGGCACCATACCGACGGTTTATAACTTGCCACCGGGGATGTGTATGAGGCCGGAGTTCATGTTTTTATCTATGGTCATACCAGTCCGAGCAGTCCGGGCGGAATATAGATGTTTGTCTTCGTCCGTTGATTGATGAGTTGACGCAGTTGTGGTCCTCTGGAGCTTTGACTTATGACATCTCGAGGAAACAAAATTTTGTTATGAGAGCGGCTTTGATGTGGACTATCAATGATTTCCCAGCTTATGGAATGGTTTCGGTTGGAGCACGCATGGAAAGCTAGCATGTCCATACCGTATGGAGAACAACAAGGCATTCACGCTAACAAACGGGGGTAAAGCTTCTTTTTTTGACTGTCACCGTCGTTTCTTGCCACATAACCACAGTACGGAGTAAAGAACGGAAAAGATTTCTTTGTTGGCGAGTTGAAAATGATGTTGCACCCCGCGTCTTTCCGGTGAAGAATTGTTTGATGTTGTGTCCGAGTACGGTGAAATTGTGTTTGGTCTTCAATCAGGTAAGCAGAAGTTTCCTGGTTTTGGTTTGACCTATAATTGGGTGAAGCGAAGTATGTTTTGGGAACTTCCTTATTGGAAGACCAATCTTCTTCGCCATAACCTTGACGTCATGCACATTGAAAAGAACATGTTTGAGAACATTTTCAACACCGTCATGGATGTGAAGGGGAAGACAAAGGACAACATTAAGGCTAGATTGGATGTAGCGTCTGTTCGTAACCGTAAAAATATGGAGTTGGTTTGTGATGGGTCACGGGTCGCAAAACCAAGAGCAAGCTTCATGCTAGAGAAAAACACACAACTACTAGTCTACAAATGGCTTAAGAGTCTGCGTTTCCCCGATGGACATGGCTCGAACATATCAAAAGGGCTGGTTAATACGGAGGAATGCAGATTATATGGAATGAAGAGTCATGACTGCCATGTGTTTATGCAAACACTCATCCCATTAGCTTTTTGTGATTTGTTGCCAATGGGGATATGGGATGTACTAACGGAGATTAGTCATTTCTTCAGAGATATATGCTCCAACAAGTTGAATGTTGATCACATTGAAAGGCTTCAAAAGAATATCGTCGAGACAATATGCAAACTTGAAATGATATTCCCTCCATCATTTTTTGACTCAATGGAGCATCTACCCGTACATTTACCGTTTGAGGTAAAAGTTGGAGGACCGGTCCAATACGGATGGATGTATCCATTCGAGAGGTTAGATATTACAGTTGCTATGACATTTATAACTAAATGTTTTTATTTTTATTTTAATGTTTTTAATTGATAATTTATATATATATATATATGCAGGTACTTGTTCAATCTTAAAAAAAAAGGTTAAGAACAAGGCGCATGTTGAGGCGTCAATATGTGAGGCGTATATTGTTGAGGAGATCTCAACATTTATCTCATACTATTTCGAACCTCATTTGAGAACGAGGATAAATCGTGTTCCACGGCATGATGATGGTGGTGAAGTGCATTCAAGTGGGAACTTGTCATTATTCTCCAATCCGGACGACCCACACCTAAAAATGTCATGAGGGGGAAGATATTTGTCTCGAAATAGAGTTCGACAAGCACACAATTATGTCCTATTTAACCGTGATGAGCTGAGACCTTTTATTAAGTAAGTAGATGTTCGACTTAAACTTTGTCAAGAGTGTACTATTTATGTTTTGTGATACCATACACTCATATAATTTGGAACAACCTTGCAAGCAACATCGACGATACTTACTGTCCAATAACTCACAGCTGACCGAATCCCAGATCTTTCAATTACAAGATGAACAATTTGCCACATGGCTTAGAACACATGTAAGTCCTATCACAAACTCATTATCTCTTGCAATGTAATTAATTGTAGTCAATGTTACATAATATCCGTTTATTGATTATTGTTGTATCTAATTTACAAGCTAGGTTTATCGAATGTGAGGTAGTGCTTTGCTATTTCACTTGTCTTTACTATGTCTGGGCCCTGAAAGAAAAGTCAAGTGCTATAATGGGTATTTTTTCAATGGATATGTCTTTCATACTGAAGAATACGGGCATGGAAGAAAGACATACAATAACGGTGTTTGTATTAAGGGATCGACTTCTAGTGAGTTTGAAGTTGACTACTACGGTAGATTGGAAGAGGTCATCGAACCGCAATATCATAGCGAGCAAAATAGAGTGTTTTTATTCAAATGCTATTGGTATGACACAACCGACGAGAGGAATCGAGTAGATCCTCACTATGGTCTCGTTGAAATCAACTCAAAAGCTAGACACCGCAACGTAAACGACGTCTTTGTTTTCGCAAAGCAATGCCAACAAGTTTATTACACATACACCCCTTCTTTTAGAAAGGATCGATCAAGAGTTGATTGGTTATCCGTTTTAAAAACAAAACCCAAGGGTCGTGTCGAGGTTGTTCGGTGATGAGAACGAAGACACAAGTGTGATAGATGAAGTCTTTCAAGCTAGTGAGTTTGTTGAACCATACCGAGTTGCTCCGTCGATTGACTTAGAAGAAAATTCGAATTTTCGTGTTTTCAACGATAATCTTGTTGATGTTGACGTAGAGGAGTTGAATGTTGTTCTGAGCTCTACTAGTGGAAAAAAGAATGTTGTTGAAGAAGATGATAATGAAATTGAAGAGTGCGATGAAGCTGATGATAACAATTCAATAGAGGACGAAGATGAAAATTCCGACTAACTAAACATGTTATAAAGCCTTATTTTATAATGTAATAATTTGAAACATGAAATATTTATTCTTCTTTAATGGTCAACCCTTGTTATTGTGTTGTGTGTCTTTGTAAGATTGCAATTCAATATTTTTTGACAGGGTTACATAAATAAAATAAGAAAAATTTACGGTTTCACCGACGGATTTGCCGACGGACTATAACCCGTCGGAATTTCACAGAGAGTTGCAAACAAAATTACGGGATTGTGCCACATTCACCAACGGGTTTACCGACGTCAAATACTGATGAAATCACCAACGACTTTACACACATCCCGAAGCGCACGCATGTTTGACACGCGTCCGTCTGCACGCATACCGACGGATGTTCCGACGTCCAATGCCGACGGAATTTACGCACATCCCGAAGCGCATGCATGTCTGACACGTGTCCGTCTGCACTAATATCGATGGATTTTCCGACGGATCGAAAAGTTTGGCAGGATTTTCGAACATTTTTTGGTGCGCATTTCAATTAATTTCCGACGGAATTTAATGCCACCGACAACAATTCATTTCCGTCGGTAATACCGTCGGAAAAATTGCCATATAAATCCCCCCTTCCCCCCCATTTGGTTCATTTTTTTCTCTCGGCTCCGTTTCTCTTCTTCTCGAAAAAATTCATGGTTCGGTGACCACGCACACTGGCGGATCCGTCCCATTCAGCGCACATGCAAAGCGGATGGTAAGATTAATTTTAATGAAATATATCGTTAATTAATTTGTCATTCCTTATAATATATTTAACTTTCAACCTATTTTTTCCTAATAGGCTGCGTCTCTTGGACGTGAACCGAGTCCAATGGAGCTGTTTGTAGAGACGCATGTGCGGAGTCAAGACCGCCAAAAAGGGGTGCAGTAGTTCATGGACAACCGTGCTCAGCACTTCGTGGTATGTTCGTTCAATCATTTTATTTTGTAAGTTATTATTTTCTTGAATTGCATCTTGAATTGCATTTGATGATTTTTTTACCGACGTAATTTTTAGGAGACCTATAATAGCCGGTTGAGGGAGAGATATGGGGACAATCCGTCGACCCATCCGATTTCGATCCAGATTTGTGGATGGGGGGGATCGTCGGTGGACCCGATAAAAATCGGGTCTACGGGCTCTCCAACACTACGGCTGAAAACTTGCGTTCGGCTCGTAGTGTCTCAACCGTTGGAAGCTCTCCATCGGCATCGAACACCCAAGTCGAGGAGTTCATTGCGTTGAAACAACAATATCAACAACTCTCGACGAATTATGATGAGCTCCGTCAAATAGTCATGGAGATGAGATCAAAGATGGGTGATGATACTTGTGCAGCTTCTTTTTGGCCGTATGGTCCCGGGAACAACCAGCCTCCTCCTCCTCCTCCTCCTCCTCCAGCTCCAGCTCCGCCGCTATTCTAGTTTAATTTTGTTTTTTAAACACATTAAATTTGCAATGAATATTATTTAACATTACTTTTATATTTTTAATGTTTAATCCATTTTTATTTGTTTATTAAGGTTTTTTAATATTAATAAATTATTTTTTATATATATTTTAAATACATACCGACGGATATACCGACGGATAATATCCGTCGGTATTTCACAGAGAGTTGCCAAACAATTACCAGCCATGCCATAATTACCGATGAAATTTACGTCATCAAAACATGTCGGGATGTTTTTTTTAGGTGAGATAAAGTTGTTGAATTTCAGTACTAGAAAGAGAAAATTTTGTTAATACTAATTTTGGTCATCAAAACAATTTAAATTGGTGTTAAATTGTTCATTTTGATAAAAGGAGCGGTTTTCTTTACCTTGAAATTTCAAAAAAAAAAAAAGATTTGATCTTGATAAGATATTTAGTTTCGGGTTGATTTCAGATTTTTGGATGTTTTTTTAGGTTTTTGAGGTCATGAATGAATTTATAAAGTTTTCTATAATGTTTTGTAGGTATTTTTGGAAAACAATGGGTTGAAAGTTCAGTTTTTGGGTTGAAAAACCATTAGCCTTGTTTTTCCAGCAACCACAGTGACTAAAAATTAGACAATACAAACAACACATCATCAGAATCTATTAAAAAAAAAAAAACAAATTGGGGCAGAAGACATGCCCTGCTGCAAAAACAAAAAAAGAGCCCAGTCATGTGGGCCCTAACAAAATAGACCAGGCGGGTTGGTCTGGCTTGGCTTGCCAGGCTTAGCGGTGCCTGACATTTTTTTTTAATATTTTTTAAATTAATCCTCTTTTTTTTATATATATCTTTGTTTTTCAGAATTAATTTTTTTATATTTAGATTAATACTACTTCTCTCTTTTTATTTATTTATAGAATCTCTTTTAAATGATTATTATTTTTATTATTATTTTGTAACCATTTCATTTTTGAAGAGGTTTTTCTAATTTATTTATATTTTTTTAATCTTTTATAGAGATGAATTTTATTTTTAAAATAAAAAAAATATTTATTTTCTAATAATATTTTTAATATGTGCGTTATTGCATAATATTTTTTTTTTTATTTTATTCACTCAATTTAATATATGGATGTACACAATGAATTTATATTATTTTTCTCATTTTTTTTACACCATACTAAAGGCCAGCAATGAGGTATTATGGTATTTTTATAGCAACACATATGTCTTTTAAAAACTCATTGGAGGCACAAAAGTTTTTTTGCATTTTATTTGAATAGTAAAATTACCAAAATAACATTTTAGAACAAAAAATCTTTTATCCAGGCGATTTGTGATCATTTTCTTTTTAAATGAATAATAAAAAGACTTGAATGCTTTCAATATCAAATAATTATAAAACTAACATGTAGGGGCAATTTTGCCATTGTAGCTAGTTTTTGTTCTTGTTATTTTTGGATGGTCTCATGGGAATTTCTATCTTTGAGTAATATACAATATTAAGAAAAAGAAAAATTTATTGGGGCGTGACAAGTATGTGCTAAAGAGTGGACGCAACTTGCACCTTCGAGCGGCATGTGTGGTAACTTTCAACAGTGAAATCCCGCCTTCTGCTATGACATTGGAAGCATGCCGATATCTCTTCCCGGTGGTAGGGCGCATGATGGTGAAGGATGAGCAGTTTGTAGCTGATGGTCTTTTTCTTTTCTTTTCTTTTCTCTCTACTAACCTAAAAGGTGCACATTGGTCCTCTTTATTTTTGGTTTTTCAGTTTCATCCTTATTTTTTTATTTTAAATTTTTGTTCTTGGCCCTTTTATAAAAGTTTTGTTATTTTTGATTTAGTTTTTAAATTATAATTTTTCATATATTGTTTTTTTCAAATCAGGTCTTATTCTTTTGATTTTTATTTTTTTTCTTGGCTATTTTGTTAAAATTTTATTGGTTTTCAATTTCATCTTTCAATCAAAGTTTAATGGATTAATTTTTCTAATTTCATCCTTATTATTTTTATTTTTTTTCTTTTATTAAATATATTTTTCTTTTCAATTTAACTCTCTAATCAAAAAATTTTTGTTGCCCTCTAATTTATTTCTTATTTTGATTTTCACCCTCATTATTTTAATTAATTTATTTGTTTTGTTTTAGATCCTTTTGTATAATTGATTTTCTTCCTAGTTTCATCCTTCAGCATTTGATTTGTTTGGGATTGAGCTTCATGATTTTTTTCATTTATGGTGCTTTAGTATAATGACTCGGGTCACAGGTTTGAGAAGTTAACACGGGTTGATATTTTTTTTTGCTCATTTTTTTCTTTTGATTTCATCTTTCGATATTATGTTTTTTTTTTAAGATTGACTTTATAGTTTTCATCAATTTCTTTTATATGAGGTTATAGTAGTCTCATAACCTGAGTCATATGTTTTTCAGGTTAATATAGGTGGTCATCCTATATTATCCAAGTTACATGTCTATCACACTACCTCGTGCTACATGTTTATAATTTTGTACTTCCAAGTTTTTTTTCCAAGTTATTTTTTTATATATATATAAAAATCTTATTTGTTTACTATTCTTATCTATTTTTTATCATCTAATTAAAATAAAACCAACTTATTAAACTCAGTTGGGCTTGTAATCCAAGTCGTTTGTTTTTCTTATTTCTTTTAAAAGCGCTTGCGGCACCTAGATTATAGTTTCCTTTTTCTTATGTTTTTTTTAATTATTATTGTGGTTTTTATTTTAACTGATACCTTTTTTATTTTTTTAAATAATTTTTTAATTTATATCTCAATTAATATCCCTCCTCTATTATTTTTATTTTGCTTATTTAGCCTTTTTTTAATTGAGTTTTTTTTTTAATTATTTTTATGTATTTAATTTTTTAAGATATTGTTATGATTCATCTATAATATTTTTTTATGTTTTATATAGATGAACTTTATTTTTCAAAATAAAAAAACATTTATTTTTAGATAATATTTCTAATATGTATGTCTCGCACGATATTTTTTTTTTATTTTATTCAATCAGTTTTATGTATGTGTCTATTTTTATTGTTGTTTCCTTGAATAAAAAATTAATTTTAATAAATAAACTCAATGAACACAACCAGGTAGATGTCTCATGTTGCGAGATCAAATATCTTGATCTACATCTCTCTATTTTTCTAGTTTCGCTTTTAGTTATCATTAAAATGTTTTTTTTTACATTTATTTACACATATGATTATCGATTTATTTAATTATATGCGTGCATAAGCTTTTTAATTTATACTTATTTTTTTATTGAAAAAAATGCATAAAAAAGCTTGCATATCCAATTTTTCTTTTTTTAAAAAAAATAAGACCAACGGCTGAGCGCGAGTTAAGTAGCTAGTATTTGTAATGCAGTCAAACTTGTAGAAACTAAAGTTTTTGAGCATTCGGGTGATGATCTGACACTAATAAAAGGGGATCTAACCCAAGCAAACAATGTAAATGACCTAATAGATGTTTTTATGGACTAACAGGACAAGTCTAGACTTAAGAGGTGGCCTAGTCACACTAGACTGTGTTAGCACCTTAAAATTAAAATAATGGTAGATTCGATTGTTGAATCGGGTTCAGATTTTTTCAAGTGATTCTACAAGCACTTTTATTGTAAAAAGCCACTTTATCGCTTATTGGATCGTTGAACCTCCTAGAATTAAGCCCATAAGTGTTGTTTGGGTCAATATTTTTATTTTTCTAGAAATTTTTGGATTTAATATTTTATTTTTGGGTTATGTTTTAATTTCCTTATTTTTTTTCGGACTTTAGATTATTTCTAGTAGAGATAGGTTTTTCTATCCTATTCAAAGGTATTATAAACATTTTGAAGGGCAATTGCAATATATTTAAATTTTAGAGAATAAAATTATAAATTTAGAGTTATAATTTGCTATTTTTTTTGTTCATTAAAATTCTTGTGTTTGTTGTCCTATTGTTATCCAGTAAGCTTCAGCCAGCATCAATTTGTACCTATATTTTGTTGGGGTGATTTTTTATGTGTACTCTTTAGCTATGGAGTTTTAGAGTATATTTTTGAAGGAGAAAGGCAAGAAGATGAAAGGGACGAGAGTAATGCATCAAACAAAATGAATTGAATTTAGCTGAAAGATTTTGTTCTGAATATTTGATTCTGACCTATCTATCAATTGAGTTCAATTCTAATAGAGAGTTGGTTCGAAACATGGTGTGAAAGTCATAAAAATTTAACAAAAAAAAGAAGCAAAGATCAGAATTATTTACTGTCCAAAATTAGCAAAGCAGTCCTGCATTCCCAGCTTTTTCTCCTACTCACCTTTTCTCACCATTCAACATGAAATAAAAGAGTTTTGAGGCGTAGCACCCCTCCTATAAGCTATATATACGGAGAAGGTCAAAGTGGCCGTATCGATAACCACCCATTGCACCAGCATCATAATGGGAAACTGTATCCTTAAGTGTATATAAATGGATTGTATTCAAAAGAGCCACTAGCTAGGCAACATAAGGCAGCTCTCTCAGATTCAAAATCTTGTAGGTGTTAGGTGCCTTAGACAATGGTATGGGCCGTATGGCTGACAGCGTATTTGGATTATTCGTGTCTTCTGGAAATAGCAGGATTTGAATTAGCTATGTGTTCTGATGAATCGAAGAGAAAACACTACTTTTGTGAAGCATAATTAGAGTCTTTTGAGCTTCAAACTTCATTGTATGAATCACAGAAATAGCAGGATGGGCAGATAGATGATGATGAGGAGTTGGGGGAGCAGAGCAATGAAAAGCAATTCATTGTACTAGCTGATTTCTAGCGGGTAAAAACTGCATTCGGAGGAAGTAAGTGAAAGGAATGGTTTGTGCAGTTAGGAACTCGAAATGTTTGAAAATGTGGCACAAAGTAGGTGCTCAACCTCCTACACGAGCATCACAGAAGGATATAAATCCTGAAAAACTGGGACAACGATGATTTACTCTTAAACGGTTCAACAAAAAATCCATTTGCTACATAATTCGGCATATCTAAGATCTTGGATAACCTTGAAGTAACTTAGAATTATATAACTGATGCCATCCTTTTCTGTGTTAGAAGGATCCTGTTACTCTTAAGTTCCATAATGAAGTTTCCTAATCTGATTTACGTACTTTGAAGATCGACAGTAGCATCTCATCAATCATTATGGTTCAACCACAGTCCACAGAACACAGTGACTGACAGAAGCAGCTACTTACCGAAAGCAAATCCTGTGTAGATGCCGAAGTAACTAATTATCTGTCCATGAGTTGATAACATTGTTGTGTATGTAACACTTTTAGATGCAATAGAAATTGTCAGTCTATACTCAGTAGCTGCGTTGATATAGCAGATTTCAGTTTTTACCTTTTTATTGGTTACTTATTTGGAGAGATTACTATAAGTATGACCTTATATGATTGTGATCATAAATCTGGAAAGCTTTCATTATATGACCTTCAACAATAAAAATGGGAAAGTAATGAATGAACTGAGGAACATCCTGCATGTTATTCATCAAACAGATGCATATCAAACCTGATAAACAAAGCAAATGTAGGGAAAAAAAATGTTTCCTCTGTTAAAAAGCAAGAGCTAGACGAACATAATCAGCAAAAAAAGAGAAGGGAAAGCAAATAAACCAATGAAATTACTGGAAGAGCTTGAAATTAAGAAAAATTTCATTAAAATACGGAAGTCACAAAATACAGGACCAAAACAATAGATAAACACCACAAAAATCTATGCGCATTTATCAATGTAATTAGTGTTTACATCATAGCCTAAAAAGATTAAAAAATATTAAACGAAAAATCCAAAAATCAGAATTGTCTAGAGTAGAAAATCAGTGAGGAAATCCTGCTACTAATGCTTCTTCCCCTGCCTGCTCACTGTTCATCGTGAACCAAAAGTCTTGAGGCATAGTATTACCATATGGCATGCCTAAGTGGCTATATCCATAACCACCCATTGAATCAGTATAATATGGTTCTGGATATGATCCTTCCATACCTCCCCACATGCCAGTCCAGTATGGGTTGTACGCACCAGAGCCAGTAGGCATCATCATGTAGTTCTCACAAGCTTTAAAGTTTTGATCAGACGCATTCCTCTTCCTCTTCTTTCCGTTTTCACTACTAACAAGCTTCCTCTGATCAGCTTCCTCATCGATCCCATGAAGATTCCCTTTTGACGCTATCTCCTTAACATTCATTGGCGCAATTGTAGCTTTAGATTCATCAGCAGATTCTGCAATTCTTGCTCTTTTAGCCATCGGGGGCAGGGAATTTACTCTGTCTGTTGGCTTCTGCTGTTCTTTAGATGACGAGCATGATGATGTAGCAGACAATGTAGTAGATGAAACCTTGCACGTTTGTGATGGCCAGTGAACAAAAGAAACCAAATCTTTAACTTGAAAAGAAGTGCTTCTGGAACCACTACCACCACCACTGCCGCTACTGCTAGAAGTATCCCACTCCAAAATCCTATTAATAGCACGCCTAACAGTCATGTTAGGAATGAGGTAATCAGTAAGCATATCAGTGGCTCCACATTCACACTTCAACCTCGATTTGATCAAGTGATCCCTAATGCACCTATCACAGAAACTTTTAAAACAACACTTGCTCGTCAAGACAGCATCTTTCATGATTTTCTTACAGAGAGGACACAAAAGATCAGGAGCGACATCATTAACAGACCATGATGATCTTCTAGCAGGTATCCCCTCCATCTCTTTCTCAAAAATATCTTCGTTTGGCTTCATGACCGCAACCTCGCCATTACGTAAAACATACCGACCTTCAGGGTCAGCTTTCAACATTGATTTCGGAATCCCAGTAGCCGCTTTCACTCGTTTGACATCATAGTTGGGATCTCCATTAGTAGGGCAATGTTGGATGAAGTGACCCCCAACATGACATCTGTGACATAAGTAACCTTCCGGGGGTGTTTTTTTCGGAAGGCCACCGCGTGTTCTTCCATACTTTCCTCCCTTGACGTAGCTACCACCAGAATAACAACCTTGCCCTAGCCAGTCTAAGGCTGGTGTGTTAACCAACTCTAGTATCTTTCTAGTCTCCTCCTCGTCAATAACACCCATAGTTAAGAAAAAACAAAACTATCTATCAAAGAACCAACCCTCTCTCTTTCTTTCAATATTTGATCTCTAAATTTCTCTTTCGATCTTTTGAATGAGAGCGTGGGCTGAGAGAGATTTTGTTCTTTGTATAGGAGTTTTAGGTCGGTTGATTATTCCCTATTCTTTCCGGATTTCTAAGTCGGTCATCATTTATCTATGTGAAAGACGTGTCGTTTTCTATCCTGATTTAACGCGGACAGGGTTAATGAGTTTGGGGTCCTTGTACTTTTATTATTTACGCAAATGGACCCTCATCAAAGCAAATTATTAATCCAACCCTTATTCTTCATACCCTGTTAGTCTGTTTAGTTAACTTTGGGATGTTCTTTAGTATATGCTGTATATATTAAGAAAATTCATAAAATATAAGAAATGATTTTTTTTTTTGAAAAATAATAGATAAATATGAAGAAATAAAGAAAACCAAAAGTAGTATAGAATTGAGAAAAAAATAAAAATATAACAAAGAACAATTTGTATAATTTTTTTTAAAATAATTTTTTTTTTTTAAGAAATACATAAAAAAATCTTAAACCTAAGAATATAAGTATAAAAATAAGAAATAAAAACACATAAAAAAATCATCTTGGACAAAATTACCCTCTAATACATTACAATTAGCATCTGCCAAGGCATTTACCCCATGCTTATCAACTGCAATATCAGAAGCTCATCGCCTCTGTCAAGCTGAATATATTCAACAGAATTCCTCCTATTTTCCTCTTTATGATGTGCCCAGCCATCATCAGAGCTCCCATGAGTGAGTTGGCGGCACCCTTAGCATGGAATCTCTTACTATGCCTTCTGCCATTACTTACAGAGTGCTTACCTCCACTTCTACTACTTGCACTGATACATCTACTGGCCTTATCACTCTGGCTCTGCTACAATTCACCAAGGAACATGAACTGCAGTTCTGATTAGGCTGCCCAGTTTCTTCTTTATCCTCTGCACCTCCTTCACGACCTCTGTTGATATTCTCAACATAGCAGAAGATTTTGTCTCTGATATATTTGATTTCAGAACTCATTACCCTTCATGAAACGAAACTCAACACAAACATCTCCAATCAGTGCCCATGCCTTGGGCCAAAAGAGTTAAGTAGAAGAAAACGACTCAAAAGCAAGAAACTTGTCGTTGGAGCTGATTTCACTTCTTTTCTGTTGCTAATTCACGATATTGTCTTCTCATTTTTCATCATTGCATTTTGTCGAGGATGCATATTTAACCATTGAGGAAATAAACCTAGTGTACTTCTAGGTACTGTGGCATCGATCCGTATACGGGACATGCTAATTCAACTACCTTCTAAGCTTGATGCAACTGTCCATCCTCCTTAATTCTAAGATCATCCCAAAGCCATATAAGATTCACTAAGAAAGTTATTCTAAGCATGAATTGTGATGATATTTCGAAATTCAAAGTGTTTAAGAATATGTTTTTTAGCAGTTGAATTATAAGCATGTTATATATAACAAGATAATCTATTCTTTATTGTTTATGAAACTTGTAGTTTGTTGTAAAAGGCTTGAAACCTATAAAACAATCCTCTTTGATGTGATTTGAGGACCATGAGATGACAAAATCAGTGATCTTTAAGCAAATGGTTACAGTAAATAAGAGAATGAATATTTATTCTTAAAAATAAAAGTGTTTATTCTTAGTTTTAATATGATAAATGCTTTGAAATTGAAAAGGTATATGTGTTGAGAATAGAGATTGTGAACCTTTTATCTATGTAATTCTAGGATATTTATACTCATTAAACCCTATAAAAAATATATCTCTTAAGGGTTTAGGATGTTCTTTAATCCTTATAGCACACATTAGAGATAAATATCCCTAATCTTAATATTAATGTGATATGAGATATCCTTGACATTAATATTAATTGGGGATGAAAGACAAATATCCCTGTCATTAATATTAATTGGGGATGAGAGAGACATTAACATTAATCGGGGATAGAAGATGAGTATCCCTGACATTAACATTTTATATTCAAAAGTCATAAGAATAAATAAATGGAGCATTGTAGCCCAATATACGGCTTATAATGATCTCAAGGCCTTTAGCCCTTTGTGCTTGGCACATTACCAAGCCCACTATCAATGGGTATGGTAGCAAGAAAGACCCATGCATACTTAGACTTAACACATAGCTAAGTCAAAGGGTGTAAATTCCTAATTAGGCCTTGCACGCATTAAAGCCCAAGGTCGATGGACCAGGAAGGTCGCCAGAGCCATGCCAAATTAGGCTTGATATGCAGCCAAGCCTAAAGGCGATAAGTATGGTAGTTCATTAGACCTATGCCCAATTAGACTTGATGTATAACCAAGCCCAAAGGTGCTAGTCCTGGTAGTTCGCCAAACTCATCCCTACTTAGGCTAAACTATAGTGCCAAGCCTAAGAGCGATGGGTCTGACAGTTTGCCAGACCTATATCCTATTGGGCTTGGTATGTAGGCGAGCCCAAGGATATTATGTCTGGAAACTCACCAAAATTGTGCCCCATTAGACTCAGCATATAGTCAGGCCCAAAGACATTGGGTCTGGCAGGTTGCTAAACCCTTATCCACTTATGCTCGGTTTTGGTGCCCAGCCCAAGGGTGTTGGATCTAGTAGCTCACTAGACATTTGCCCTATTAGATTCGACATGTAGTGAGGCCTAAAGGCACCGGGCTCTGCAGTTTCCCATACCCATACCCACTTGAACCTGGTATAGTGCCACACCCAAGGGCGATAGGTCTGGCAGCTTGCGAGACACACGCCTTATTAAGCTTGGCATATAGCCATGCCTAAGAGCGTTTGGTTTGACAGTTCATTAGACCTATACTCACTTGGATTTGGTACGTACGGTGCCACGCCTATGGGCTGTAGGTTTGGCAGCTTGTCAAACCCTTGTCCTTTTGGACTTAACACACATCCAAGCCTAAGAGTGTAAAGTCTAACAACTTGCTAGACTCAAGCCCTATTGGGCTTGGCATGCAGTAAGGCTCAAAGATGCTGGGCTTGACAACTTGCCAAACCTATACCTAGAGATGTTGGCTATTGAAGCAAATCACGCCCACTTATCAATGGGTTATCACCATGCCTTTAGACCTTATAAATAAAGAGTTTAGTTTAAAATTCATTTTTTGTAAGGCACTAAAAATATTGATCCATTAGTAGCCCTCTAAGTCTTTGTGTATTCAATATGCAAAAAATTAAAGGGTTGTTAGTTTTTAATGAGAGACTCTTTACCTTCCCACAAGATAAATTATCCTAAACATAACTATTAGGATTCTTATAGCTAGGTGGCTCGTCCTAATTAAAAAAGAGTCTTTCGAAAAAAGAAAATGGTTGTGTGCATTCAATATAGTAATTGAATAGTTTTTTTTTTAGATTTGTGGTGAAATTAAGGGTTATTCATCCAATGGTAATGATGGAAAATTAATTCTTTTATTAACCATAGTTACTCACCTCCATTCTTTTCTTTCACTTTGAAAACTTATTTGCTAACAATGAATTTCTGAAGAAGCTTTAAGCAAGACTTGTTATTAGTTGTAAGAAGAAACTCTGCTACTTGAATTTAGGCAATCCTCACCCTTAAACTACCTTCTTCTTTCTTTTTGTCATTTAGTTAGAAAACATGGGCTCTAGAAGGGTTAGATCCGACCATAGGAGTAGAGATGCTATTTTTTTTTTTGGTGAATTTAGCTTTCAATAAAAAAAACTAGGGGAAATAATAGAGGACATGGAAGTGCATCCACCTCTAGAATGGGGGAAGGTAGTTCCCAACCCTGAACAAGTCACCCCTGCCTTTAGAGAACCCTATGAGAGAGACAGGCTGCCTCAAGCCCTCGAGGACACCGAGCCTAACACCTTAATTATAGAATAGGTGGCCTATATGAATGGTTGGCAACTATGAGAATATATGGCTAAATTGTCTGCTTGAACTGAGAGGATTAGGCAAGTGACCTTGGCTACCTCTCATAGGTGCTTTGAAATCACTACCCCCATGTGTATGTACAAGCTGAGGTACTCATTCTTTCTTCAAGTGTTTGTGAGGGAAGCTTTCCACTAATATAAGTTAGGTTCAAGCCAGCTGCATCCCAACAGGTGGATCATTTCATCTATCTTTAAAAAATATCTTAAGCTTATTGGCCTAGAGCCTGCTATTAATATCTTCAGGATTTGCTATAGTTTGATTGGTGGTGTCGACGGTGGTAATGTTGCACACTGGTTTTTCATCTTTTCCAATAGACCCATGAAGGGGACTTTGCAGGGCAAGTTTGCTCAAGTCAAGAAGTGGAGGGGAGGTGTCTCCTAATTAGGTATACTGGGATGGTCAGCCTAAAAAATAGGTTAATAGAGGTTTAGAGTTGTGCCTACTACTAGAAACTACCTATACTAACGTGAACAACAAACCCCATTTGAGTTTGGATGAGGAAATGACGTGTTTCATATTGTCCTAGGCCTTAACCAAGTACAAGATCAATGAGATGATCAAAAGGCAATATCCCTATTGCATAGTAAAAAGCTTCTTATCTTTATTTTTATACATCTAAATATTCATTTCTTACTTTTTTTTTGTGTAGGGTTAATAACTAAAAAGACATGAGAGTCTTCGGTAGGGTCTAGAGAGGAGAGCTCGTCTGTGTCTGAAAGGGCATCTTCATCCTTTAACTTGAGTAGATCTAGGATTGAAGTGGATATGAAATATGATCCCATCAATATAGACGAGCTTTGTAACCATTGAGATAATGATTTAGGTCATTACTCTCATAAAGGTGGAGACCAGTGCTTATAGGGAAAGTCATTCTCCTTTGTTTAGGGGTTCAACACCCTTCTTGAAGTCATTATGAGGTTACTGCTCGCTTCAAGATATAAAGGGTCTCCACCCTATAGAGTTTGACTTTGTTGCCTCAGCCTCTCATGTTCTCTCATTGCCAATGCCCCACCCCCATCTTCAACCGTAGAGACCTTTTGAACTACTGGAATTTCTACCTAGGATGCTCAACTTTTTAACTCTTATTTAATCTTATTATTTTTTAATTTTTTTTAATAATTATCACTTATCTTTGTTAGACTTTCATAATGTGCGTCCACTTTAAGATGTGTTGGATGGCTGACATGAGCCAAATAAGAGAGGCCATCGTCAAACATAGAGTATACCATACTGCTCTTCAAAAGCTAAGATATAATATGATTGTAGTGAAGGCTGAGCCAAGGGAGTTCAAGATAACCTATATGGTGCTGAAGGAAAACATGAAAGGTTAGGTCTTTTAATTAAAATCCACTAAAAAAGAGATTTGTATAACTCATACTAAAATAGCCTCCCTGAAGTAGGGAATGACTGATTTGAGGGCATCCTAGGAGGCTCTAAAGGCCGAGCTCTTTGCAAGTAGAGAAGAAGTATAAAGCTCATAAATGAAGATAGAGAATCTGAGTAACTCTCATAAAGTGTTTCAGGAGATGTTTGGAGGGTTTGCGACGCTGACTAAGTGGCTGGAGACAAGATTTTCCACGCCATGTCCAACCTGTATTTTCTTAAGGGAATTCAAATGCACTTTAGTGATGCTTTCCATTTGGCTTTGATGATGTCTTCCCTACTAGAGCTATAGCTGCCCAGCGCGGAGTTTACCTCATAAAAGAGCCTGACCTTAATGTTTAGTCCTTAGCCCCCAACCTATTTTTGCTTAATACACAACCTCGATCTTGTGGGTTTTTTTTAATTATGTATTAAATATTTATATTTTGTTGAATTTATTATTTTTTGCATTTCTCATTAATGTTTTCTTTGAGGAATATATTTGTTTTTGTTAGACTTGTTTAATCTAGATGGTCCCAACGCTTATACTTAATAAAATTTTCATACTAGGTCCAATGCCTACATATAGTGTATGAGCTAGACTTATGAAGTCTAGATGGGTCCAATGCCTATACTTAGCAAGTTTTGTCTAGACTTGTATATAGATTTTTCATACACAGTCTGAATTGTTAGAAATATTAATATTTAATTATCCGTTGATAAAACCGTGGTAAAATGCCTTAATAAATAGAATCTTTCATTTCGCAACAAACGAGCCTCTTTTTTTTCTTTTTCTTCTTCTTCTTCTTCCCCTTATGTAAAAAACATCAAGATCCATTTCTTTCTTTCTCTTCTTTTCTCTTATCTCCTCAACTCCTCTTCTCCTCCACTCTCAGGTATGTCTTTTTCTCTTTTTTGTTTCTTTTCTCTTCTCACTTTTTTTTTTAATTAACATACTTTATGATTTTTTTTTCTTTTCTCAGCTTCACTCGAAACTATATTAAGGTAAGATTTTTTTTTCATATGAGATCAATATTGTTGTTGTTTTATTTTTTTTTTGTGTTATTTATTTGTTGCAAATTTGTTTGAGTTGATTTTCTTCTTTTTTTTTTCAAGCAACTCAATTCTGAGTATTATGAAGTGTTGATTTATATTAATTTAATTATTTTCTAGTTTTGTTAAATAGATTTTTTAAAAATATTTTTAAATAATCACCGACGGAATTGCATACGATATTGTTTTTGGTTATATGACAATCTTCCCGAGGGAAATACCAACGAAAAGAAGAGGGTAATTTTTTTTGCGCGCTTTTTCCATCAGTAATAATATTTTTTTTATTACCAACCGACAAAAAATTATCGGCGAACGATTCATCGACAGAGCATTTTCATCTATGATTTCGTTGATAAATTAATTTCCAACGGAATGAGAGTACAAATACCAACGGAAAATTCCGTCGGTAAATATAAGAATTCTGGTAGTGTATTTAATAAAAAAAAGTCATTAAAAAAATCAATTAAAAAAACAACATCAGAAAAAAAAAATAACCTGAATGTTGTGGCTTAACTCATCAAACTCACATTTCAGATCATGGAATCAATTGAGTTCAATAAGTTTTTTCTTAAATTTATATTTAACCTTTAAAAAAACAGAAGAGGGCTAAAACAATCCAATCGGGGATGGGCCATTGTAAGGAAAAGCCTAAGCTCGTGGATGGACCTTTAAACCCACGCCCGCACAACTAGTTTCGTTCTTGATATTTTAAAGGGGTGAACTATAGGTCAACTACAAGCCTAGATTCCAGCCACCTAGTGGTGGCCAGAAAATCAAGGCAACCTTTTTTTTGTCTAAAAAACCGAATTTTTAAGTCATTTCAAGCTAGAAACACCTCACTAACACCCATAAACTCAAAATACCCAAAAAAGAGGTCCAAAAACATGAAATTAAGCCGGGTTAGATTTATCTTCCTCATCCTAGATCTATTTTTTTAAGGAAATATTGATGTTATAAACAACCACTCTAAAGCTCCTCACATCTAATGGAACCTGTGGACACTAAAAAAATCTATTTTGGTGGTCAGAAATGGCTTGAATGTCGACTTTCTCTCTTGTCGCTTAAATTCAGCTCCTTTTTCTAACCAGAAACCTAAATATAATAAAAATAAATTTTGTACCAAAAATGATTTTGTCTGAATTTTAAAGGACCTAAATAATATACTTTGCCCTGTTTTTAAAATTCAAGGACCTAAGTGTATTTGTTTTTTAATTTCGGTCTATATTCTTTCAATTCCACCATTGCTTTAGAAATCCAAATCAATTAGCCTTCAATCAGGATCAAATCATCAAAAATAAAACTTTGAGGACCAAAATAAATTTTAAAAAATAAACAGTGTCATCCACAATGTTTTGGGAGGGGATGAATAGTGCCGGCTGCACAATGTTCATCCCATGCGTTTTAGTTTTTAAGTTAATTTGTTATATTTACTTAGGAATATGAGATATTCATATCCAAAAAACATATGGCTAATTAATTGTTTTTCCTTTTTTTTGTGTGGTAAAAAGCATGTGGCTAATTAATCCAAGGCTAGTTAAGTATTTGACTAGAATGCATAAATAACAAACTCATTTAGTCCAAAAAAATATCAGAAGTTGTTCCTTTCATGTTTTATTTCAATTTCAATTATTTTGTCTCTCTCTTTTATCCCTAGTCGTCATCTCTAAAAGTTTCTTCCAGAATCGTGAAAGTGAGACCACTTTAAAAATGTTTATACATATCAAAATATATTGATTTGTATTCAATTAGATAATTTAAATTTTATTTAAAAAATTTAAGTTTTGAGATGCTTGATTAATTATTATTATTATTATTATTATTATTATTATTATTATTATTATTATGATAGGGAGTATTTAGGTGACAAAAGACATAAAGTAAATTAATTAATAACAAAGATTCTTCAAAATTCAGGATAAAGTTATTATTGTTAGTGAATCTTGTCAACAAAGGAATGTAGACATTCAACAGTTAATTAATGAAAAGTCAAGACCCTTTGTTTTCTTCTCCCTTCTCCTTTTGTTCTTGATCAACCGCAAGAAGATCAAATTCAAACGTACGTGTAGTTCAACTTGCACAAGCACAGCCCCCTTTATCAATGAATCTGTGTGCATTTAGTGAGAACTGGTTGGTTGGTAGCTGCTGTTGTAATTGTTGTTGCAATTGTTAGCTGCATAATAGCTGCAGATGCTCTTTTTAGTTCAAGGCTTGGAGATTTTTCACGATGAACTAATGGTGGCAGACTAGCAGTTATTATGCAGATAACTTACAGCATCCCATTTGCTTTGGCATCCATCTTTTCTAACACCTCTGGTGCTGGCCAAGGTATGTTTTTTAGTTCCAAGCAGTACTTCTGCTAAGGTATGCATGTGTAAAACATATATCAGCAGTGGCGAAGCAAGGATTTGCAGATGAAAATTTATTAAATAAATTGATATATAAGATTTATATGAATTTGTTTTTGATGTTATGATTTGTGATTATTTTTTAAAATATTTTTTTTCTTGAAAATACATCAAAATCTTCTCAATATCTATTTGCAAATGAAAGGTCTAATGATTGTAGATATGTATTTTGTCTCAACCTGCTGTATTGTCTCACCTAGCCTTAGCTGTTAATATATGCTTTAGGTCACCAATATTGTAAGTTTTACTTGAAAACCATATTGTAAGTTTTACTTTTAAGCCAACAAGTTAACTAGATTATTAAGTGTGTTTATTATTAAGATAAATACTAATTAATTCTAGAATAAAGTTATTTTTATATTCTTACGTAAAACAAAATGTTGAATTGACCGTTTCAAATTCACTCGGTTAGACAAATGGGAAGGAAAAAAAAAGCAAATTTTCAAAATTAAACCTTTTTAACAAACCAATACATATAAAAATTCAAATAAATAAAATAAAATAGCATTTAATATTAAAAATCTCACAACGCAAATAAAATAATAGTATTTACAAATATCTCAAATATTAGAATGCCAAAGATAAATAAAGTCACCTTAAAGATGATTAACTAATTAAGCATTAGCTTGATGTAAAATTAAAAGAGCGGCTCAAAAAGGTATCATTAAGGGGCACCCTCAAACACGCAAATCGGGTATATAAATCAAAACAAAAGGGCTACAAACATTAATTAGAATAAAACAAGATAAAATGATGCATTATCTATTTATTTATCCATGATGTAATAATCACTGTTAATCTTTAGTGTCATATATTTATATTTTTATATATTTTAATGATAATAATAAAATGAAAAGTAGATTAATAATATGTTTGGTTAAGAATAAACTTTAGGCATATTTTATACAAAAAAACATTTCAATAAGCATGAAGGATTACATGAAGAACTCAATCCGAAAGAATAAGAAAGGAGTAAAGTGAAGACTTATAATAACCATTTATTTTGGCGCTTAAATGTAAATCTTTATATCTTATATGATAGCACAATTAAAATAAACTCACACACTTTATTACACATGCATGAAATAATTGATAATAATAAAATAAAATCTAAGTTAGATGATTTTAAGAATTCACCTATGTAAAACTATTAAATCAGGAATTTTGCATCAACCAGTCCATCATTTAGGGTTACCAAATGAGCTGGTCAACTATTTTTCATCGGTGATGAATATTTAGGAATTTTATAAGAACCGATCGACTGATTGGCTTGACCAATCTGAACCGATCGATCATTTTAACTGTTAGAGAAACAATAACGGTTACAAACAAGTAACTGTCAGAGAAACAATAACGGTTACAAACAAGTGGTATATATATATATATATAGCTTGTCTAACTACAAAATTAGCAAGAGCATCTGAATATATATAATATACAAGCTATTCTAAAAGTAAAACTACCACAAAATCATCAATGAGTGATTATACTCTAATTTATGCTTTAAACCTTCATATTTTAGCACAAAGAGTATTTAATCTTATTTTCACTATACTTAAACACCTTTAAATTTTATCTTATAAGTGGTATCTACTAAGTTATAAAGATATTAGAACTTTAATTGTATTATTCATTTTATTGAGAGAGTTTATTGTGAAAATAAAATCATCCTTGTAAACCTTGAGAGTTAAGTAAAAACGCTTGATATTTATGAGAGAATTTTACCAAGAAAAAAAATCTTGAAGAGAGCATATCTTTAGGTGCAAAAAATCTTAAGAAAATGATTTCTTTAAGTGGTGTAAAAATCTTAGTGTAGATTTATCAATTGGTAATTGAACTCTAAAACTTGGACAAGTTAAGAAATACAATACTCAGGCATGGTTTAATACTTGAGATGTGGATGTAAACTTGCTAAACCATGTTAAAAATGAGTTTGCAAATTCTCTCCCTCAACTAGTTGCTTTAAGTACTTTAATTATATGATTTATTATTGTGTTTATTTGAAGTAATTGACATTAATTATAAAATTTATTGATACACCTCATTCACTTCCATCTTAGGTGTCTAGTTGTCTTTGTTGTAACCCAATTTTGGATTCACCAAGATTTTCTTGAATGTTATTTTATTTGTATTATTATTTATAAAAATCCAAAAAAATTAAGAAAAAGTTTAAAATTCAAAAATATATTTTTCTCGAGTCAACCGCATCTTTCCATCAAAGCCAAGTCCACCCACCGGGTCAAACCATGTCGACCAGGGTAAAAAATGAGTTTCGGTATGTTTCGGGTCAAAACCATCATTTCCAACCAAAACCGAGTCCACCGGGTCAATACATGTCAAACCATGTCGACCAGGGTAAAAAATGAGTTTTAGGCCGTTTTCGGGTCAAAACCGAGTCCACCGAGTCAATACGGGTCAAACCATGTCGACCAGGGTAAAAAATGAGTGTCGGGCCGTTTTGGGTTAAAACCGTCATTTTCGGTCAAAACCGAAGTTCACCGAGTCAATACGGGTCCAACCATGTCGACCGGGGTAAAAAATGAGTTTCAGGTCATTTTGGGTCAAAACTATTATTTTCGGTCATTAAAATTAATTTTTAGCGGTTGAAACGAGGTTTTTCTAATACTCGATTTGAGTTTTTAATTTTACCTATATAAATATATATTATTATATATAATAAAACAAAATTAATAATTCAGAATTGTCATATTAGGCGGGGCAGTTACATTTATTGTAGGAGGAGCAGTTGGATGAATACAATTTTTATTTAAAGCAGATGCTTCTTGTTCCCTGTCATTGGCTATAAATAGCCAGTGATATTTCGCTAGGGAGGGGGAAGGAGAGAAAAGAGAAAAAAGAAAGGAAAGAAGAGAGAATTGATTTTAATATTCCAGGTTTTTTTACTATTTCTTCACGAGAGTAGGATATTGATTTTTATTAAAAACAATATGAAAAATATCAAATATATCCTAACCGTTAGATCTAATAGTGTTTAGATCTGAACCGTTGATTCAATAAAATACAATAGGGCTTACCACACCAAATTAAAACCCAGACACATCTCAGCCCTTGAAATAATCTAAGCTTTGATCCCGTTGCGCCACGTCACCCGGTGTACCGAGATTTCGGTACACCGCATCGCACCCGATCCCACCTCTGTTCATCCGGACCGTCTGATCAACCTGCAGATCGGGCCAATCACAGCCGCACGATCTTTCCATCAGAGATCCAACGGATCACAGGCCTCAGCTGCACCGGTGTACCATGCTTGCGTTCTCACCGTAGCATAACCCAGAGCATCTCTCTCCTCTCGCCGGCGACTCCCTCTCTCTCTTCAGATCTCCCATCTCCGGCCATATAAAGCTTCCAAACAACCACAGAAAGGTCTCTATCCTCATATAAAGAAAAACCCCGGCCGGTTTCAGCGTTGTATCCGCCCCATTTGGCCGGAAAAGGGCCGCGATCGTCGGCTGCCACCGAAGCTTCAAACCGACGATTCTCCCTCGTCAGGAATCGACGGCCGTCGATACCACCACCATCAGAATCCTCACCCTCAGATCTACCAGAATCAACCATTTTTTGGCCAGAAATCTCGCCGGAAAATTTCGCCGCTCCAACAGTAGCCGCGCGTGAGCCACACGCGCCGCCAGTGGCATTTTCGTAAATTTCGGAGAAATTCAAGGGTATTTCATTATTTTGCCTATACAGTGGCACTCGGGTAATTTTTTGGGGTTTCTACTGGTATTTTTGATATTTTTTATATATAAATGCTTGTAAATTTTCTTGCATGTTGTAAAAAATACAAAAATCAAAGTCGACACGTCTCTTTTTTTAAAAAAGGACCGATGTCAAAAAAAATGTAAATACCAAAATGGATTATGTCCATTATTTCTTTTGGTAACCCAGACGTATTTCTCCTTTTAGGGTTAAAACGTTATATTTTAGACAAGTCTCCTATTTTTTAGGGACTGATGTCATTTTTAAGGCGTCTCCTATTATTAGGGACCGACGTTAACCATTTGAAAAAAAACAAATTACCAATAAACCCAAAATATAATGGATTATATCCATTGTTTCTTTTGGTAACCCAGACGTAACTCTCCTTTTTAGGGACAAACGTCAATATTTTAGACGAGTCTCCTAATTTTTAGGGACTGATGTCATTTTTAACGTGTCTCCTATTTTTAGGGACCGACGTTAATCATTTAAAAAAGAATTACAAATAAGCCCAAAATATAATCGCATTTGAATCAAACAAAAAACACACAAGTAAGGGTAACCTTTCTATTGAAAGGATGTTTTAAGGGTGGTGTCTACCTTCCCTTAATCATAACTAACCCCGTATCCGAATCTCTGGGACCAGTGTCTAATTTGGGATTTCTAGTTCCCTCAAATTACTAGATGGCGACTCCAATAAAATCTTTGTTTCCCCTAATCGAGAAAAAAAACCCTTTTTGTTAAATAAAAATAAAAAGCGGGAGCCGTCGCCCGACGTCGTGTATCGACAGTCTTTATTCTAGAACAACAACTGTACTTAAATGGTTTAATTTTTTTTGAAAAGTCAGCCAACTTGCGTTGAAAAGACATTTGTTTTTGAAAATCTTTATATTTTTGAAGAAAATAAGTTGGAACAGTGGAAGAAGAAAACTAATAATAATAATAATAATAATAATAATAATAATAATAATAATAATAATAATAATGTATGCTGTCGGTTAATATAGATTCTAATCTAGATTTTTTCTTGAGAAAGATATTAAGTATAAAGTTAAAAGGTGTGAGCAAAACACTATTTCCCCACACCTTCCCCACATTCATTAGCATTACGGATTACAATTGTAATCTACAATGTTTTTTTTTTTTTGCGTTTTGATCCTTTTTTTCCCTTTGGTTATTGATTTTATTTTTAATTTAGTCCTTATATGGTGTGTTTATGGGAATTTCAAGTAGATGATTTATTTTAATTTTAACTATTTTTTCCTTTGGTTATTGATTTTATTTTTAATTTAGTCCTTATATGAAGTGTTTATGGGGATTTTGAGCTGATAATTTATTTTACTTTTTATTTTATATGGTTATCGTGGTATTAAAAAAATATCTCAGCATCAGGTTGGTATCAAAAAAATATCTCAGCATTGCAGTATGGTCTATTTTTTTAAAAAATAATTTTAAAAAAAGCTAGGTTATTAAACTTTGTGGAGTCAATGACCCGATTTGCGAGTTTGATGAGATAACTCTAGTTGCCTCGGTTCGCAAGTTTAGTGGGGTATTTCTTTTCTTTTTTTTTTAATTGAACTCGATTATGTGATCTTCTATTTTTGTTTTTTATCATATAGTTAAAAAAATAGTTTCGGAAAAAAAACATGTTATTAAAATTTAGAAAGTCCATGGGTCTGTTGATAAGTTTGACGAGTTTAACTTTTATTTTTTTCTTTTATTTAAATTTATTTTTTTCGATTTCATCCTTCGATATTGGGTTGATTGAGAATTGAGTTTTATAATTTGTTTTGTTTTGCTTTTTATGAGGTTATTATAGTCTTAAAAAAAGTCTCAGTATTGGTTTGATGCTCGATTTTTCAATTACCTATGTTTTTATCATATAGTTAAATAAACAATATTTAAGAAAAAAAAATTATTAATTTCAGTGGAGTCCCAATACCTGGTTTGCAGGTTTGAAGTGTTAACTTAGGTTACCCAATTTATGGGTTTAACAGTTTTACTCATCAAACTTGATATTGTCTTAGAGTGACCGAGACAAAGTTATTAAAACTAATTTACAAAAAGAATAAAATTATTAAATCCATTGAAGCTCATGAATCAGGTTGCATGGTGACCGAGGTCGATCCAATTTGACATCATCTTAATATTAAAAAAATATCATCTTAAATTTTTTTAAAAAAATTATATTTTGTTTTTAATAATTATCCAAGTTGTTTTCAAATTTATTAAATTAAATTATTTATTTTAAATTGGATTTTATAGTGTTTGATTTGAAATTTGAGTTAGTGAAGAATATTTTAAAATTAAATTGCTTAATTAAATTTAATAATATCACTAATAAAAAAAAGTAGTTGTACCTATGGCAGAAAAAATTATTAGTAGGTGTATATATAAATGGATGTAATTGTTGATTGACAGCTCACCTACACCCAGTAGGATGAACCATTGATTAGAACCACACCTCTCCTAGCTGAAAATTATTTGTTTCTTTATGGAGCATGTGAGCATGTCTAGTCACGTTTTTACCTTTTTTTATCTTACCTAAAAAAACGGTACGATTGAGTTCAAATTACAATTAAATATTTATGATTGAGTGTATAGTAAAAATAAAAAATAATATGATTCTTTATCACTCCGTCTTTCCCAATATATTTTATTTATCTCAAAATTGTTCCAACTTTTTTTTATATTGTCCTTTCTTTGTACTTTTTAACTTGTCATATCGATTAAAAAATAAATATGATTTATTTGTAATAAAATAATTATAGTTGCCAAGAGTTATAGTGGAAAACACAATTTTGTAATAAAACACAATTTTTTTTTAAATAGCATAGTACTTGAAAAACTATTGTCAGCTGATAAAAAATAATCTTACTATTTAAAAAAAAAATAACTGAAGTTTTCATTTACGGTTTAGAAGAAAAGGGTGAAAATATAATTTCGGGTATAGAAGAAAAGGGTAAGAATTTTCTTCTTTTTTCTAGCTGCCCCCTTCTTTTTCTTTTCTTTTTTTTTTATTTGATAGGAAACCCTAATCCTCACATCCCTCCAATCTGTTTGTATCATCCAAAAAATAAAAATGATCATTTTCAAAATAGACAATCATTATTTAGGTAGTACAATAACTATTTTTCTAAAAAAAACAGTATTGTCTAAAATCTTCAAGCTTTGACTTTAGACTTAGAGAAGTTAAATTGCCCAAATAAAGACCTTTTCCATATGAAAAAACAATTGTCGTGTCGGTTTGAATGCTTTGGAAGTAAGGTGGACTTATTTCTTCACAAAAGTCTACTGGAAAAATTTATAGGTTATCTTAGAAAAATCATATCTCTCTCGTATGAGCTCTTTTTTTATTGAAATCTGGTAGGTTGATAGGTCTTTGAGTCGGGAAGCTGATAAAATTGAGTTTGCATCAAATGAACTTCTCTAACTTAAGATATTCAAGTCAGAATGGTCATAGATCAAAATTAATAGAATACGAGACTTGTCTTTGAAGGCTGCGATTTCCATGCCCTTTCTTTCTTATTTTTCTTGCACAAACACACACACACACACACACACACACACACACACACACACACACACACACCTTCAAAATTTAGAACAAAAATTATTAAGGCATTATATATATTAAAACATGGATAAATATTAGGTATATGTGAGTAAACCTATCGAATAATATAATTGCATAAGTGATAACAGTTGTGGCGACGGTGGTGGCGGTTTAGCTGGACACACAAGCTTGACCTGCGATTAGCGATAAAAAAAATGATACAAATACTCATTAAGACAGGGAGAAGATGAATCTGATGTTTTGATAGAGAATTAAATAATTTTTTGGATGATTTGAAGGTTGTTTTCTCTTATGTTTTTTTAGGTTCTAAGGTTTCTTCCTCTAAGGAGCAGTGACGATGAAAAAAAAATTGTGCTTTTATATATATATATCATAATCATGATTCAGAATAATAAAAATTGTAGTTATAAATAGCTAAACTATGTCGTTTCTTTGAAACTTTTCAAAAATATATCATTTCCTCTTAACTTTTCTGAAACCGTATTAATTTTCAAAATAATTCCAAAACTTTGGAGTACACAAGTTGTTCCCTTTTTTTTTTTTTTTTTTTTTGGAATTACTCTCTCACTCTCACTCTCCCTGTCTCTGTCATCCCTAGCTGTCGTCTTTAAAAGTTTATGCCGAAATTTCAGTACAGTTTTGAATCTAAAGGACGAGATTTTTCAAGGGTGATAGAATGGTAGCACGTCTAGCACCCCTACCTTACAGTTAATAAAATTCATTTACATTGAGGCTTATTGATGAAGAAAAAAACTGACGTTTCTGGCTTAAGTTATTGTCACTGAATTTTGTTAATAAAGCAATGTATTGAATACGGTTAAAAGAAAATGGACTGTAAATTTGGACAACATGAAAATAACATACAATTACACATTATACTACCAAACTAGTGAGTAAACAAGCTTAAGCGTACCAAATAATTTATTTTGATTTATTTTATATAAGTTATTTTTATCACATGTGATGGGTGATAAGTCCGGAAGGTTGAACCAAATAATTTTTTTTATTTTTATCATTTATTATTTGGTTAATTGAGAATTTAACTTCATAATTTATTTTGATTTAATTTATATGAGATTATCACAATCTAATGATTAAGTCACAAATTAGATAAGTTAACCCGACTTGATCCTATATGTTATTATCTCAATATTAAAATAAAAAATATTGTCTTAATGTTTTCAAATTAAATTATATTTTTATTGGTCATTTGCATTATTTTTAAACTTTTTCAAATTATTTGGGTCACTTTAGATTATAATTTAATTTTTTTTCCTTTTACTATAAGCAATGTCTAAATATTATTTATTTAATTTTAAAAAATTGATTTGACCACTAATATAGTGCCAGCGAACGATGTAGTAGATTATAATCCAGATTCATATTAGAATATATATTGGGTGTAATTTCCCATGTGATAGATTACATGCATTTTCATCATTTATTAATTGACATCTCACGCATTTACGATGAACAATTAATTGTAACCACACATACCAAAATTGATGCCGAGCAATTGAATTCTTTGGCTATTAATGGATTGCATGTCAAATAGACAAAGACACATGCACATGCCATAAATTTGATTAAGTATTTATATAGTTTTTTTTTTAATTTGATAGAAGTACTATTGTTTCAATAGAATCAGCTTAATAAGCATGAATGAATGCCCGTGATTGATGCTTAGTGGAGAAAGTTTAATGTTAGTATATCTCTAAATAATTAGTAAATGGTTGTAATTTTTTTTAAAAATGCTTTGAAAAAACATTTGTTTTTGAAAATCTTTATATATATATTTTAAAATAAATTGGAATAATGGGGGTAGAAGACGAATTACTATAATAATAATAATAATAATAATAATAATAATAATAATAATACCCGTGTAATTAGTTGAGGTGCGTGTAAACTGACCTGAACACCCACGTTAATCAAATAATAATAATAATAATTTATAATGTCAGTTAATATAGATTCTAATCTAAATTTTTATCGTGTGTGTATATATATTATACTATACTTTAAAACGTATGGGAAAAATATTGTGCTGGTACCGTATATATAGAATGTACCGTGGATTACATTGTAGATATTTAGAGGATCTTGGGGCCACTTTCTTTTTAATTTTTTATTCCAAAAGCCACTGACACGCGTTATGTCAAGGTATGACTGCCAAATACAAGACTATTGGAACTGCTTGACTACCAGACCCAAAAAAATTGATTCTTTTAGATCAAATAAATAAGTTCAAGGCCATCGTCATAAACTAAAAATAAAAATATGATATTACTGTAAAAATAATGATTCAACTTATAAGATTATATATTTTTACTTGTAAATATGTATTTAACATGTAAACTTAGAATAAAAACAAAACAATAAAATTATTATTAATAAAATTAGTAAACTCAATTAAAATAATACAAAATTATGATTTTGCATCTCAATTTAAAGTTTATAAATACTTTCAAATTAACTTTCTTTTCTTAACTCTAGTACACCAATTAACACTGCCACTCTCGTTTTTAAAACACTTTTTTTTACTTTGTCTGATCATCTCATTCTCTTTCCTCTCTGTTACTCACACCAGCCACGGACACCAGACAACACTAATAAACAACATCTCATACACATACATACACATACATGTGTGTATAAATATACACATACATATACATGTGTGTATAATTGTTGATTGACAGCTCACTTAATACAATGAACCATTGATCAGAACCACACCTATCAAAGTTGAAAATTATCTGTTTCTTTCCACTTATCATACGTTTTTTAGAACTTGGTTAAAATTATATTTTTTTAATTTAAAAAGGAATTTATTAAAAATTATTTTTTATTTATTTTCAAATCATTTTAATATACTAATCTAAAAAATAAAAAATATTATTTTAATATATTTTTAAATAAAAAATATTTTAAATCATAACCATTATTATAACCTCAAACACACTACACTACGATTGAGGCCTCAGTATTATGAATATAAAAACATAACTATTCAAATTACAATTAAATATCTATGATGGAGTGTATAGTAAAAATAAAAATAATTTGACTTTTTATCACTCCCTCTTTCCCGATATAATTTATTTTTCAAAAATTCCTAACAGTCACCGACTCCCAGGGCGTCGTGCATAAACAATAAATTTTAAAAATTATAAATACATATAAAAATATCAGAGTAAAATAAATTGTTGAAAATACCCTAAAAAAAAACTTTTGATAAAGTAATTGGTACGTGATCACAGTGGTTGTTGGTGGCCACAAGGTTTAGAGTGGGTTTTACCGTGTTTTTTAAAAAAAAAAGAAAATTAAAAAAAACTTTTCACTTCGGAATATTTTTTTAATATTTTTAAATTATTTTAATGTTTTGATATTAAAAATAAAAATTTTAAAATAAAAATATATTATTTTAATTATTTTAAATATTTTAAAAAATAACTATTTTCATATTTCCAAATATATTCCAAAATAAGATCAAAGGCTGGAATTCTCTTCTTTCTCCCTTTCTTTTTCTTCAACGTGGTCGTGGGGTCGGGAGAAGGGTGATCAGTGTGTGATAGAGGGAGTTAGTTAATATATATTTTTTTAATAATTTTTTACTCTTTGTTTTTTCCATTTTTCTTTTCAATTTGTTATTTTTTTTATCTCTCCACTCTCTCTCATCATTTTCTTTTTTCTTTTTTAAATTTTTTATTCATACTCGAATTTCTTTTTATGCAGTCTCTCTTTGTTTTTTTCATTTTTTCTTTTCAATTTGTTATTTTTTTATCTCTCCACTCTCTCTCTCTCTCGTCATTTTCTTTTTTAAATTTTATATTCATACTCGAATTTCTTTTCTCATTTATTATATCTGTTTTTCTATTTCAAAACCAAAATAAAATAGCTAAATTTTGAAGAATTGAAGAAATTTTATATAAAATATTTTTTCAAGTATATTTAAAAAATTAGGGTTTCCAATAAATTATAAAAATTATATTTATTCGTTGTGGGATAATTTTATCCTATATTTATGAAGAATATGATACCACTCTTTAAAAATAGTGAATATAGGATCCCAATCTCACAGTTATTGATATCATGGAGTTGAAAAAGTTAATGATATATTATAAATTAGTCATATTTATAGATTCAATATTGTTTATTTTAGTCAATAGTTCCGATTTTTTCAATATCAATCGATAATTTTTTTTTTAAGAAAAATTTGAAAATGACACTAATTGTTGATTAGCTAACGAATATTAAAGGAGGGTCTAGTAATTTTTACTTATTATTTTATGGATATTTATGGAATATTATTTCATGTTTGCGGATTTCAAAACTAAAGATGAAAAAAATATTGAAAAAAAGACACGACTTCCATTATTTTGGAGGGATCAAATCTGTTAAAGGACTAGCTACTTTATGAAAATGGGGAGGCTAATTAATTGATATAGATGAAGAATAAGTCAAAGACTGTGGACCAATCCACTGTTTTACGTTAAAGGGTGGCTTTAAGCTATGTCGGTTAGTCGTCATATCCTAACATTGATATAAATAAATGATGATAGGAATTTCGAGGTGATTTAACTGTTGAGATTTTAAAAAAAAATTATTGAATTTAAGTTATTTTAGAGTTATTAAAAGTTTATATAATTTTTAATTTATAAGTTAGTCTAGATATTTCATTAATTTAAAAATAAAATAGTGATGGGAGAGTGAAACATCAATATGAAAATCTAATTTAAGTTTAAATTATCAGTTTAAAAGATATAATTTATATTATTTTTTAATTATATCTTGGATGCCCTCTATTGTTGATTCAGGTAAATAAACGAGTGCATGGCAAACCATATTATAATGAAATTAAACGATTTCTGTTACCATTTGATTGCAACTTAACATGTTAATTATTATATCATTAATAATTTGATTACTATTTGTAGGGTAATTAAGGTCTCTATATTTGTCTGGTGCAGGTGACTCGTTTGACATGTGGGGGATTTGTATTTGCAATCCGTCTAAGTCACCCCATGAGTGATTCCTTTGGATTGGCGAATTTCTTGAACGCCGTCGGGGAATTTGCAAGAGGAGCAAGTGCGCCATCCCTTTTGCCGGTTTGGCAAAGAGAGATTTTGAATGCTCGGAACCCACCTCGAGTGACTTGTGTGCACCATGAGTATGATGGCAATAGTAATAATATATCATTTATGACTATGCACCAAGATAACAATATGGTTCATCGTTCATTCTTTTTTGGTCCCAAAGAATTAAAATCAATTCGAAAACATATTCCTCTACACCATCAAAAATGCTCAAATTTTGAAGTGCTTGTTTCATTTTTATGGAGATCTCGGACAATAGCACTTCAACTTGACCCCAATGAGGTGGTTCGTCTATCATGCACGAATAGCATACGTGGTAAGCCAGGCAAACTACAGCTTCCTCTTGGATACTACGGCAACGCTTTTGCTTTACCAAGAGCAATTTCAATGGCTGGACTCCTGTGTCATAGCCCTTTGGGATATGCACTCGAGTTGGTGACGAGACAAAAAACCCAAATGAATGAAGAGTACATAAAATCAGTGGCCGATCTTATGGTGTTGAAAGGGAGACCACACTTCACATCAATTTGGAACTTCCTTATTGCTGATGTAACTCGAGCAGGGCTTGGAGATGTTGATTTTGGATGGGGAAAGCCCATTTATGGTGGACCAACTGGGGCCATACCTTATATTATTAGCATTTTCGGTCGATTTAAAAATAGTAAAGGAGAAGATGGTATCGTCGTCCCTGTATGGTTGCCACAACCAGTTATGGGCAGGTTTGAACAAGAGCTCTCGAAAATGACCCAAAAGCCTAATGATGATTTGAATGGCGTCGAGAACACAAAGATATTCTCATCTATGCTTTAATATATATATATATATATATATATGCTTGCAAATTTTCAAATACAGGCTTAGACGCTTGTATTGTCTCCATGTCTGGGTTCTGCACTTTATATAGTGTTGCTAATTAATAAAACTATAGTTCTTTTCTATGTAATTATTATATTGAATCAATTCTAATTAATTTAAGTGAACCTGTAAAATTTAAAATCAGGTTCTTGCATGCCCACAATAAATTAATCTAATTTGATCGCCAATCTCTACTATAACCTAATTTTTTACTCCCCTTTCAAAAATTTCAAAAAAAAATATATCTTTGGCCATTCACATCTTTATTTTGTTATTTTTTAAAATTATTTTTGTATTGTTGATGTCTTCTTGAAAAAATTAATTTTTTTAAAAAAATATGTTTTCAACGCTCCTATTCCATAACTTTCAATATCTTTTCAAAAAATCAAAATTCAAAAATTTCATCCTATTTTTATTCAATCCCCAGGTCTCCAAAACCATTTAAAGCTTTGTTCTTGCCAATTAAGGATCCCATACCTAGGCCACCCTTTTTCTTTTCTTTTACCTCCTGATTCCAGGACACTATGCATATTTTTCTTGATTCAGAAGTTCTGGCCATAGAAACCTTCTCCAAATGGAAGTTACTGTTTGAATAACACCCTTTGGCATGAGAAAAATCGACATATAACATAAGAGGGAGAAGATTCAACACTGTTTTTATCAAGCATAAACGACTAGCCATGCTCAACAGTTTACCTTTCTACACTCTTAGCCTTGCATGAATTCGAGATATCACAGGTTTCAAGGTTAAGATTCTTCTGGGGTTGGCTCCCAAAAAAAGACCTAGATACCTGATTGGAAGAGAAGTCCTTTCAGTAAAAAAATAAATAAATATTCATATTAACCATACAATATGTAAAATCATCGTCCAAATTGATTCCCACCAGTGAAATTTTATAGAAATGCACACTCAAACCTGAAGCAAGCTCGAACCATCTTAAATCCTCTTTACATGCAGCAAAGAAGTATAGTCATCTAGGATAAAAACCAGCACAGTTGATGAATGATAAATTTGTCGTGATTATATTCAATACCCCAGAAGTGAACTGAGTCTAATGCTCTTTGAAACAATGCTGATACACCCTCTACTGCAATGTCAAAAAGGAAAGGTGAAAGAGGATCTCCATATCGCAAACCTCTCTGAACTCTGAATTCAATACTCGGGGAACCATTAATAAGAATGACTAGTTATGACTTTGACAGGCATTCATGAATAAGAGTCTTCCATTTACTGCTGAAGCCCATGTATGTCATTACTTCGTCTAAATACTCCCACAAAACCGAGTCGAAAACCTTGTGGAAGTCAAGCTTAAAGATGAAATTGTGTCCTCTCCTTTACAGTCCATGAACCACACCTAATTAGCAATCATGAATCCATCTAGAATTTGTCTTCTCGCTATAAACGTTGTTTGATTAGAGCTAATAACACTTGGAAAGATTGATTTGAGCCCAGTGAAGAGTATCTTGGCCACTATTTTGTATAAGCCATGAATTAAACTAATAGGCCTACATTCGAAAAATCTAATCGGCATCTTTGTTTTCGAAAATAAGGCCATATAAGATGAGTTGATACCTTTTGGAAGCTTTCCAAGTTTAAGAAATTCAAACTACCATGTGAAGAATCTCAATCAAGAGCAATGTCAAGCTTGTTAGAATTTATTTATGAGAATTTGCCTAAAATAGAAGATAGAGATAATTGCAGCAATTCGTTTGAATTAGTCTTTAATGTCATTGTTTTCATATCAGATTCTGTCGCAAGATTTGCTGCAAATTCTGTTATTTGGAGTCCAATAATTTCTCATTTTTGTTGAGAGTTTTTATCATTGTCAGGTTATTTTGTAAGTCTTTAAATAGACATTCTCAATTAATAAAAGTATTAAACTTTTTTCGATTCAACTCCGAAATTTCTATCAGTGGTATAAGAGTTATATATCCTATGAGTTGTGAAGCAAGTATTCTGAGCGCTAAATATAGTGAGATTGAGTGCTAAATACATAGAGGATAAGTGTAAACACTAGTGATTTATTTTTTTATTGGTTCTATGTCTACTTTAAGGAATACTGCACCTACAATTCTAGTGTATAATGATGAACACTATCATACTTGGGCTATCAAGATGAGGTTTTATTTAAGATCTCAAGGCTTATGGAATGTTGTAATGTTCAAATTTGATCAACCACCATTAACAACAAATCCCACAATTGCTCAGATGAAAGCTCATGAAGAAGAAAAACTCAAGAAGGACAAATCCATCACCTGCCTATATTCTGGACTTACAGATCATATTTTCACCAAAATAATGAACCTGGAAACACCAAAACAAGTATGGGCCAAGCTCTAAGGTGAATTTAAAGGTAGCAACAAAGTCAAAACCGTTAGGCTTCTTGCATTACAAAGAAAATTTAAATTGATAAAGATGAAAGACAATGAATCTGCCAAAGATTATTCTGGCAGATTAATGGATGTTGTAAATCAAATGAGACTTCTTGGCAAAACATTTACAAATCATAAGGTGGTAAAAAAACTTATGGTGTCTGTACCTCAAAAGTTTGAAGCCAAAATCTCTGCAATAGAAGAGTCTTGCGATTTGCAAAATCTCACTATTACAGAGTTAATTAACAAATTTCATGTACAAGAGCAAGGGTACAAATGAGAGACGATGAGGCCATTAAAGGTGCTTTCCAAGTATACAACAAAGAAAAGAATACTGGTAACCTGCGAAGAAAGAAACCTGTCAAGTTTATCGAGGGAAAAATTGATATATCTTCAAAAGGGTAAAATTTTCACCTTGCTCTTATTGCAGAAGAACCAACCATGTTGAGAAAAATTACTGGTTTAAGGGTAAACCCTCTTTCCAATGTATGTTCTGTAATAATCTTGGCCACAGTGAGAAATATTACAGAATCAAGAAAAAACAATCTTAGCAGCAAATACAATAACAAACCAATGTTTCTAAAGAAGACAAAGATGATAGGATCATTTGTTTATGGCATCAGAAGCTAGCAACACTTCTGAACTGAATACATGGCTCATTGAAAATGGTTGCATTAGTAATATGATCAAGTATTTATCAGTTTTTTCCTCTATTAACAGATCAATTCAACCAAAAGTCAAGTTGGGAAATGGAGATATTGTACAGGCTAAAGGAAAAGGGACTATTGGTGTTAGCACCAGGAGAGGTACTAAAACCATCACAAATGTTCTTTACATTCCAGAACTAGATCAAAATCTTTTTAGTGTTACACAGATGCTAAGAAATGGTTATAACCTCTTTTTTAAATAGAGATTTTGCTTTATCATTGATACACATGATTTAGAGATAACAAAAATCAAAATAGATGGTAATAGCTTCTATTTTAAGCTTGATGCAATTGAAGGGCATGTCTTCAGAGCCAAGGTTGATGAGAGTATTGTTTGGCTCAAAAGATATGGTCAATTTAACTTAAAATCATTAAAGTTCATGCATGATCTTGGTATTACAGAAGATATGTCTGAAATCCATGTTACTGCCCAAACTTATAAAAGTTGTGAACTTGGGAAGCAACATCGACAGTCATTTTCCTTAAAGTATATCCAAAAGAGCTACTCATAAATTAGAGTTAGTCCATTCAGACATCTGTGGACCAATGAATACAATCTTATTGAGCAATAATGTGTATTTTATATTATTCATTGATGACTTCAGTAAAATAACTTGGGTTTATTTTCTGAAAACCACGTCACAAACACAAGAAAATGACTGAAACTCAAAGTTGTCAGAAAATTAAAGTGCTTAGAACTGACAACAGAGGAGAGTACACTTTTAAAGAGAATGCCTTTTGTCAAGAAGTTGAGATTGTACACCAATTGACAGTTCCATACTCGCCACAATAAAATAGAGTTTCTGAAAGGAAGAACAGTACTGTGATGGAGATCTCCAAGTATATTTTGTTTGAAAAAAAGTTACTAAAGTTTTTATGGGTTGAAACAATCAACACCTTAGTATATTTGCTTAACAGACTACCAACTAAGTCTGTTCAAAGCAAAACACCATTGGAAGCATGGTCTGGTGTCCAACCCTCTACCAAACGCCTCAAAATGTTTGGATCATTATGTTACTTTCATATGCCATTTATAAAAAGAGGCAAACTTGATGAAATAGCTGAGAAATGAATTCTTGTTGGATATGTGACAGAATCTAAAGGTTGTATAATCTACAATCTGAATAGAGCTAAAATTCAGATTAGTAAAGATGTGCACTTTGATAAGAATTCCTGTTGGGATTGGGACTTAAAAAAGTTGATCAAACCACTACAGCTACTCTTAAACCAGTAGTGGGAAGATCTGGTGTTGAAGATCAACTAGATATTGATACAACTTCAAATACACCAATATTGAAGGTGAGGCCATTATCTGATGTGTATGAAAGATGTAATCTTGTATATGCTGAGCCTACAAACTACACTGAAGCTGCAAGATTTTCATCTTAGATTGATGCTATGAAATCAAAAATTGATTCCATTGAAAGAAATAGAACTTGGAGATTGACAGAACTTCCCGAGGATAAAAAAAATCGGTGTGAAGTGGGTCTTCAGAACCAAATTCAATCCAGATGGTTTAATTTTCAAGCACAAGGCTAGACTAGTTGTTAAAGGCTTTACTCAAGTTGCTAGAATGGATTATGGTGGTACTGTTGCACTAGTAGCTAGGCATGATACTACAAGACTTGTACTTGCATTTGCGGGTCAAAAGGAATGGAAAGTTTATCATTTAGATGTTAAGTCTGCCTTTCTAAATGGAACACTCCTTGAAGAAATCTATGTTCTGTAACAAGAAAGCTTTAAAGTTGCTGGTTATGAACACAAAATATACAAGCTACACAAAGCTCTTTATGGTTTGATGCAAACACCAAGGGCCTGGTATAACAGAATTGATACTCATTTGATTCAACTAGGATTCAAGAGAAGTGAAAATGAGCTACTCTGTATCTGAAATAGAATGAAGATGGTCTGCAGTTGGTAGTTTCACTCTATATTGATGACATGCTAGTGACTACAAGCAATGTAAAATTGCTGGCAGAGTTCAAAAGAGAAATGCAAGATGTATTTGAGATGTTTGATCTTGGCATTATGAACTACTTCCTTAGAATGGAAATACATCAATGCAGTTCGAGTATCTTTATCTCACAAAGAAAATATGTTGTTGATATCCTCAAGAAATTCAAGCTTGAATTATGCAAAGAAATAACAACTCTATTGGCATAAAATAAGAAGATTTTAAAAAATTATGATGAGAAACTTGAGGATTAACCATCTACGTATAGAAGCTTAGTAGGTAACCTACTATACTTGACAACAACCAAACTTGACTTGATGTTTCCAGCTAGTTTGCTTTCAAGAATCATGAGCTCACCTAGCAATGTTCATATGGGAGTTGCTAAGAAGGTGTTAAAGTATATTAGACATGAGGAGTTAAATTAAATGGACATGCAAATAGTGACTGGGTAGGGAGTGTTGATGATATGAAAAGCACTTCTGAACATGTTTTCACAATTGGTTCAGGTGCAATCTATTGGAATGCAAAAAAGTAAGAAGTGATGGCACAATCAACTGTTGAAGCAGAATATATCTTCCTAACAGCTGCTGCAAATCAAACAATATGGTTAATCAAGTTGCTTGCTGATCTAGGCCAAGAACAAAGCTCACCAACTGAGCTTTATTGTGGTAACAAATCTGCCATTACCATTGCTCAAAATCCGGTTCAACATGGCAGGACCAAGCACATCAATGTGAAATTTCACTCCATATGAGAAGCTGAGAAGAATTTACTTATAAAGCTTCAATATTGTCCAACCGACATTCAACTTGCTGATATAATTACTAAAGCACTTCCTAGATCGAGGTTGGAATTTATAAGGATGAAACTTGGTTTGTCTAAGGCAAATATCAAGGAGGAGTGTTGGAATTTATTTATGAGAATCTGTCTTGAAAATAGAAGATAGAGATAAGTGCAACAATTCATTTGAATCAGTCTTCAATGTCATTGTTTTTATATCAGATTATGCCACAAGATTTGCTGTAGATTCTGTTATTTGGAGTCCAATAATTTCTCATGATTGTTGAGAGTTTTTATCATTGTTAGGTTGTTTTGTAAGCTTTTATAAATAGGCATTAAAGTATTGTTCTTTTTTCTATTTAACTATGCTCTTTAGAATTTTTACTACTCTTCTCAAAACAGTGTTACTTGTAAATCTTTAATTTATATCAAGGCTTTCCAATAGAAAGTAGGAGTGAATCCATCTGGACATGGAGCTTTAGACAGTCCCATACAGCTAGCTTAACTTCCTCCAAAGTTGCAACTGCTCCAGCCAAGTAGACGATTAAGGAGAAATATTTTCAAATCCTATTACTCCCATAGTAGCCCTTCGATGATTTGTTCTGGTGAAAAGATTGAAGTAAAAGGATACTGCAGCAGCCTTTATAACTGATGGAGAGGTGTTGTGGTGGCAACAACATAAATGATCTTGGAGATAGTGTTACACAATCTTCTCATGCTTGTTGCCAAATGAAAGAATCGCGAGTTTATCCCTCGACTTGCACAAGTTCTGTCTTGATTTTTGTCTGCAAATGCCAAACTAAACTGTTCAGCTTTTTTTTTTCTGCAATAGTAAGTTCTCGACTCTCCCCTTCTTATAATTCCTTTATTCCATTCTGAATCTCTAGCTATCTATTATCCTCGTTACCAAAGACCATCTTATTCCAACCTCGTAGCTTTTTGGCCACATAACTAAGTTTTTCCACCAAACTGAATCTACCTGGAAATTGCCGACAGCTCTCTCTCCAAAACTCCTCTAAGTCCTTCATAAATCTCAAATGGTATTCCCAACCGTTAAAAAATCTAAATGGTTTCGAGCCCCAGTTCTGTGTTGTTAGTCCCAGGACTAGCTGACAATGATTTGAAAGACTTCTCGAAAATCTGGTTAAAACCATATCTGGAAACTGAAGATGACAAGCAGGTGAAGCAAATGCTCAATCAATTCTACTCATTGAACTTCCCCGAAACCAAGTGTATCGATGTCCATGAAGATGGCATTCCAGCAAATCATAAGTGTTGATAAAGGACTTAAAATCCTTTGTACTTTCCAAATTGAGAAATCCCCTACTTTCACAAGTGTTCAGTGTCTCGTTAAAGTTTCCTACCACAAACATGGGCACATCGAATGCATGCTTTAAGATAGTGAGATCATTCCAAAAAATTCTACGCTCAGAGACAGGATTCGCTGCATAAACTCTCACTAGTGCACACTGAAATTGATTCTACTTGAGAAAAAATTTCATTCCACATTGCTAGAACACCCCCTGATTTCCCCTCTGAATCAATTGAATGCCATCTAATATCTGACTCATTCCATGAACATATCTATCAGACCAATTCTCCCGTTTTGTTTGAAACACAAAACAAGTCACAATCTCAGGATTAACTACCATTTTATTAAAAGAAATGCGTTTGTTAATCATGCATAATCCACAGCTATTCCAAAAAAAAATTCATAATTCAAAATGAAAAGCCATACCAGGCCCCAATTGATCTGCGATTACTAAGGAGCAAACCAATCTTCAATCTCCTTGCCCACATTATCCCGAATATATGCAGCGAAGGCTTTAACAGAGTGTATATCCCCAAAACCCAGTGTTTGACCATCAGCTAGCATCTCCTGAACTTCTTCCTCTATGTCAATTTTCGGGAATGCCATTGTGATGGCACCATTACTACATATCAAGCCAAGGGTTTTAACACTATGCCGATTCTCAGTTCTGATATGACCAATTCTAAAGGCACATCATTCCCTTGGCATTATCAATCTAAGAAGATGAATCCTAGTTTGTTTGTTCACGATATATTGACTATGAACAGAGATGACGTGAATACACAAATGTTAAAAAGGAACAATTGTGTGAGCAATGTTGGCATCGTACAACACTTTTTTTTAGTTGGTAGTGTTGATAATATCAATATTAATAACAAGGGTCGGAGAAATCCATCTTTGTGAAACTTTCTTTTTAATAACAATTTTTTTCTCTGATTTGAAGAATTACAGTTAGAGACTTGGAAGTAACAAGAACCTTTTAGAGAAGTACAACTTATTAAGCTTTTATGCGCCTTAATGCGAGGTAAGCCAATAATCTATACCCCACAAACATGAATATCAGGACACTAACACTAACTACTGGGCTAATTTGCCCTGCAACATCTTGTTCAACAAACTTACAACTTGCTCTGTCACTTCCATGAGGTAGTGAGCAGCCCAACAAGGATGAAAGTCTCTTGCCCTCACCATATTGGACATTGATAAGTAGCTTGTAGCTGTAAAATGTTGTGGAAATGTACTTGATCCAAGCCATGCATGAAGGCAGCTTATGCACGTAAAATCCTCCAGTTAAGACAAATGCTAGCATTGTGATTGTAACTATAGTTGAAGCTTGTTTAGCATCCATTATTGCTGCACCTAGAGCAAGGCCAAGACCCTGAGAGACGAGCACGTAGCCAAGTAGAACCAGAAGAGTCAAAAGGAAAGCACCCAATTCCGGTTTCAATCCGGCCATCCAATAAGTCACAGAAAGAAATATTGTGGGGAGGATGAGCTCCATTGGTAAGTCTCCGACTATTCTCGACATGAAATAAGAAGAAAGAGTGTACATACCGGAGGCCCTTTCCTTCACAAAGATTGCTCTTTCTTGAGGAAAAACAAACACGGAGTTGGAAGATGGGAAGACCCCCCAAAAAATTGACATGAAGAAGAGGAGACCCAGACGGTCTTGAACATCTCGAAAATCCGAGTGCCACCACATTAGACCGGCAAATACTGCAGCCATGATTACTTGGAAGACTCTCAAGGTATTGAATGACTCGTGCTTCCGTTCTTTGAGGCTTCTTTGAAGAAGAATGCTGAATTGGTTGAACCAAGCGTCAATGCTAATTCTGTCGCTGCTTCTATGTTCTTTGGAATTATAGCTTCCAATACCATTCTCTTTTGTCTCCATGAAGGCAGCTCTAGCCTTCGGAGCCAACAAGGTGTTATAAGATGCAATGAGAGATTGCTTTACGTTCGGCTTATCTCTTTCACTCACACCATCAGTTTGGAACACGCCTGCATAAGTTAATCAAGAGGTTAAAACCCGTTCAGCTATGTATCCAACAGGATGCAGTAAACCAGCAAATGCTCAATATAGCATAAAGTCTTGCAATTATTATGGAAATCGATCAAGAAGCCAATAAAGAGATCTTAGTTGTAGATCCCACATACGACCCTCAAATACTGTAGTCGCACTGACAGATTTACAGGCACAACCTCAATGCTGAATTCTGTTTCGTAGTTCCAACAAAAATATATACAAACTTCCTAGCTGAGTACTGCAAGTGCAGCAAGTTCAACAATGATTCTCAATCAGCAACAAAAACAATTGATGGAGCTTGAGATTCATTGGATTAAAAAGTGGATTTCGAAAATTTCGAAGTGCAGGAAAACAGGATTTTATGGCCACTTTGAGGTCTACAGAGCTGTAGCCTGATAAAAAAAATACAGGGTATTTTCCTCGGAACTGAATGAGAGATATATAGTGTTGCAGATTAATTTATTCCGCCATGAGCATCAAGAATCATTTAAGAACGTTACAAAACCCGAAAAGACTACCTCATCTTCTGGGAAAGTAATGTAAAATACAAATCATTTACTTCAAGCTTAAATATCGCTATAAATACTTCCATCAAAGTTTAATTAAGCCTTTCAAGCTTAAGATCCAGATCCAGATCCTCAACCACTTAGCACATGATGATAAACAAAGATTGATTTTCAGATAACATTATTTGAATATAGATTATGTAGCAAGATAGCTGAAATTTTTTCGCTTGCAATGCTAGCAGGTGCTTGTTCCTATCTTGGACGGGACCTTTTTGGAATATAACTAGCTATCGTTAGGGCAAGTGACCATGCGAGATAGGTAAGCACCTATTTGTCTCTAAAGAGGGCATTACTTTATTGAGTTGAGGTAGGATTTCAGAATAAAACACAGAATAGTAGAATACATTCATAGCAGAACACAAAATTAAGGGATAAATGCTTAATTGAGTGGAGTTCCTGTTTCTTGGAAGCAAAATGTGGTTGGCCAGGAGGGAAATTTCTACTGATAGCAAACGATCGATCAGCCATATAAAATATATGAAGATACGAGCACCACTAAGCTACTTCAGCCAACCAAGTTCTAAGAAATGATGATACCTGAAACCTCATTGGACCAGGCTTATATAAACGTAAATCTACCTAATAAAAAATCCAAAGAAAACAAACAAACAGCTAAAAAGGAAATACACCACAGATTAAAAACATATATGCATACAATAGAATGAGTAATGAGCAGCACAGCCTAGCTAACAAAAGCTGACCAGTCTTTGCGGTAAGGTGGGAATCCACTAGTGTTGGTGCTGCTATAGAATTCTATTAGCATATGGTTTCAATTATTTTAACATCAATCAAAGCGAACATATTTCACTTCTAAGACTTTTGTGAGAGAATTCCCCAGGAAAATGCAAAACAACCCAACACGTGTCCCTCTTTCAAGGTATCCTACGTTGAAGATGTGCTAAAGGCATTGCAAAAGAGTGAAAGAAAACATTTTTAAACACTGCTGTGGTGTGGCCGGCCATGCAATCTTCAAAATGTTCGGGTCAATTATAAAACAATCATGTCTAGCAGTATTTGCCACTCAAATCCTTACACGTGACCAAAAGAAAGAAGAGAAGGAAGAATTGTAGTGATCGTGTGTTGCCAACACAGCATGGAACTGAATAGGAAAATCACTAACTAAATAAGGATCTCAAGAATTTGGCCAGTGGCCACTATCTTTTCAAGAGTGTCACCACTGACCATAAAACCACCCATCTAAGCGTCGCATATGACCGCAAACCCTCCCAAAATGTTGATGTCGTGATTTGACCACGAAGGAGGAAAAAGATTTAGGGGACAAAGCAAAAGATTTAGCAAGGACCACTAAGTTATCATAATGGACCAAGAAATATCAATAACTTGTGTTTCTTGTAATTAAGCATGAACATATATGGTGTGATAATCTGTTTAATAATGATAAATTTTCTTGAAAATCTATAAATTCAAATACTTCAAATATTGCTAGATGTAATTTACTCTCAAACCTGAAATATATAGTTTCCCAAACTCTCTTGCACTGCCCAAAATACTTAAATCTCTCCCTATACATCTACTATTGAGAAGAGAAGGCTAAAGACACCATTGATGAAGAGACAATGATGCTATTTGCCACCTTCATAGTGCTCTTAAGACTAAAAGATGCTTTCTCACGCTATGAATGGCGTCACCAGTATTTTCTCCACCTCAGTCCACCTTATCATCATAGTGTCCAAGAACAGATTAAAGAGGATGCTTGAATAAAAATTAAAAAATATCTCCTGCGTACGATTTCTATCTAATATATAAACCTAGCATTAAACTTGTACTGCATGAATTATTTATTTATATGCGGACTTTGTCTTAGTGACATCCCCCCCCCACCAATCTATTCTCAACAAAATAATGGCAGCAACATTATTTTAGCGTACACTCCAAACCTAGATTTTCATTCTTATATATATATATAGACTTTGATCCAATGCGGTAGTGCCAAGCCAAGAGATTGGCATGCATTGAATATATTTCCTTCAAACTTTGAGTGTAATCCACAGAGATAATCACAATTCTCCCTCCTTTATTAAACCAAAGGACACTAAAATATCAGCTTGCTTGATCAACTCTAAACATAAAAAAACTTAGTGGATATTAATTGCTCCTTTCGTACATAGGAAGCTTTCAGCTAGTTTGGCAAAAAAATCCACGATATTTACCTTCAAATTAGTAAGTGTATAATCACTACACACGACACTCAACGTCTACATGATGTGAATAAGGTCCTCATGGTGTAAGGAAGGAACTCATCATTGAAAAGATACGCGTAACTTGTCACTACCAAAACCCTACCAATGGAAGCAAGTCAGCTCAATTATAGATCCATTGAATTCAATGTTGTATAGTACCCAGAAAAAAGAGAGTAAATGATGTGATTCTTTCGACCGTCCACACAGCTCGTGAGCCCATCAAAACTACTGCAAAGGATATGCTAGGATGGTCCATTCTATACCATTATCTTCTTCTATATTAGACAAAAGGTAGGGGAAATGCTTCTAAGGAAATTCATATTCTCAACAAGAAGAAAACCTCTATTTCCAACAGAGAAACATCCAAAACTCAACCCTTCGACGGCCACTTACTCATTTTGATAATAAATGCTTTGGATCTATTCGATCATCTCCTTCGTTTTATGAAAAGTTCAAATGTTACTTGCTAATATAGAGTCTTTTTGGTGTGGTCGGTACTAGCGATAATTTTTTAAATTTTATTTTTAATATTAAAATATCAAAACAATTTAAAAATAAAAAAATCAATTTTTTTTTAAAATATTTTTTAAATACAAAAACATGCTTTTAATGTTGCCTGAGATGAAATGAAATGAAGAGGCACGGTGGAATCTATCTAAACGCGCTGCTCATGCGAGTGGAATAACTAGGACAAAAAAGGAAGAAAAGAAGGTAGCAAAAAACAGAGTATAGGGAGTCAAATCGAGTTGGCTAAAAGAGGTAAATAAAGAAAAGGAAAGGAGACCGTCAAAAGGAAGCCAAGGAGACAAGTGGAGAGCAACAGAAATATTTCCCACTTCATCCATTACGATCCCAAAAATCAAAAAGCCATACGCATCCCTATTAATTTTATGAATCCACTGAAAAATTCCTTGAAAAATTTTATTAAAAAACCCTTCCCATCTCATTGAAAACATTAAAATAATTTTTGATTCATATCACTGCGTCTGCTACCATCCAACAACCACTAGGTAAGGTAGCTAGCTGATCACTTTGTCAGGTGTTTTTTTTTCAATTAATTAACTAGAAAGGTGTTGGCAAGGGAGAGAGTATATAATACTGCAACTCAAATCAAGGTTAAGAATGAATGCCAAGTCACAATCTACAAGATATCTACACACCTACTTCTGCAGCTAGAGTTGTGTGGCAGGAAAAGGTCACCCTACCCTAGCGTGGGTCTGCCCTGGAACTTACAGTTATACTAGAAGGGACCAAGATGGTCAGCCTACTTCTAATCTAGCTTGCAGAGCTCTATGATCATAAACATAAAGGACAGGGTAAAGATATGGAGAAGCAATGCATCTACATGCCACATGATGATGTCTTCATAAGGGACCACCTGAGCTGACTCTTTTCCCATCATCATCAAGTGGTCTGCAGTTATATCTCATCTTTTGAGTTTTGACTCTTGAAAAAGTTACAGCTCTCCTGACCTTAACTGCTCATTATGGAAAACTCATAATGGACACATATTAGGATCTATCTAGCTGCTACGGCTACCACACAAGTGACGTGAAGGTTTTCAATACGGCACAATCACGTTCTATTTTTGTTACAAGGTTTCTGGTGATTCCTTGGTAACTCAACTGCCTATGAGGGGGGGGGTCACAAAATTACAAACAAGAGATTAAAGTATACGTACCGTTAGCGAGATCAAGGAGAAAATCAGCAGGATTCATGGGGAAAGACGGTGAGTATCCAGTTGTTTCGAAATAAGACATAGCTTCACTTCCCTTGCCAAAATACAAACACCTTCCTTCACTTAACACCATAACTGAATCAAACATTTGATAAACTCGACTTGAAGGTTGATGCATGGATGTAACAATAGTCTTTCCCTTTTGTGCAAGTGAACCTAATGTCAAAACCAGCCTGTAAGCCGCAGTTGCGTCCAAGCCTGACGTGGGTTCATCAAGAATGAGCAAACTAGGGTTTATCAGCATCTCATGAGCTATACTCACTCTCTTTCTTTCCCCACCAGAAATCCCACGTATGAAACTGTTTCCAATTATTGTATTCTCACATTTTGTCAACCCCAGCTCGGATATGACTGACTCTGCTACCAAAGTCTTTTCTTGTTTTGATAGTGATTTTGGTAAGCGAAGTAAGGAACAAAAGACTAGGGTTTCACGGACTGTAAGGTGGGGATAGAGAATATCATCTTGAGTAACAAAACCAGTGCGTTTCATTATTTGTTTTGTTGGTTTTCTGTTGTTTGCAAGGATTGTTCCTGTGAAGCTGTTTGATTGGATTCTCCCAACAAGGGCATTGAGAAAGGTTGATTTTCCACTTCCAGATGGACCAAGGACGGCAAGGATTTCCCCTGGGGATGCCATGCCAGTGATCCCATTCAAGATTGTACGTTCTTGAATTTGATCACAAATTGTGGGTTCATGGCCTAAAATCCTCTTGATATTGCTGCCTTTGTTCCTGTTCTCAAATTTCACTCTATACCCTACTTCCATAAACTGCATGAAACAAATAAAAAATGCAGGTCAAACTCATAGTCAAAACGAGTCAAAATAAGTCAAGAACGAGGAAAACTGGGAAATTAAAAAATTAATTCTTAACTTCCTTTTGCAGTGAAGTTAATTATTTACCTTGAGAGTAATAGGATAACAAGAAGACAACATTAAAGATGGCAGGTCACGAGAATCTCGAGGAGGAGGAGCTTTGGATCGATCTGGGCCGTCCGGTGAGCCTCCATTGGTAGTTTCCACACCATTATGCATAGGCATTGTTTTTTTCTATTTCTCTCTCCTCTTTAAAAGAGAAAAGGCAAAACATAAAAGATAATGGAGGACAGGGGGGAGAGAGATGGGAAATGAAGGTTTTTGTTTTTGTTGAAAGAGAGAGGAGAGAGGAGAGAGGAGAGGGGGGATGTTGGGAGGAGAGTGGCGAGTGAGTGTATGATGAAATCAAGAATGGAGAGAGACCAGGAGGGTCTCGCAAAGAGGGGTATATATTCAGGAGGAAAGGGGGCCAATGGTTGCCACGTCAAGGTGTAACGCCTACAGAAGATGGGATACGTGGCAATTACATGACACATATGGCAGCTCTTCAAAGTGCTCAATCAAGCACCGTTCACTTTCATACTTCCTTTCTCTGTTTGATTCTCATCTCTACCTTTTGTTTACCTTTTAATATTTAATCTTAAAAGGAGAGAAAGAAGGAGAGCTTTAAGTTGAGAGGGAGAGAGAGGGAGATGACTTTGAGATGTGAGAATGGAGAGAGTGGAAGAGCACTTATTGCAATAGACGACTTAACCTCCATTTCAGTTCCTTCAATATACATAGCTGGATTCTCAAGAAAAAAAATCATGTTGTTTGTGTAAAAACATGAATGATAATAATGCAGGGTTTTATTTTATCATTAAAGTTTTATGAGAAATATCATTTTCATAGTGAAATTAATCCTTCTTGGCGCCATGCACCAAGTCAATTTGCAAGCATACATATAGCATGAAGGACGGAGTTAATATTTTTTTTTTTCCTTGTTATGGGCTACTAAGTAACTACATAGAAATATTTTTTCATGATAAATCATTGACGTATATATATAAATTTATCAGGTTAATAATAAAGTTTCAATCCAAATACATAACATAAAATATAAAAAAATAAAATTAAAAGTACATAAAAATAAAACAAAAAAGTAAAAATAAACTACAATATCAAAGTTGCACTTTTCAATATTTTGTAGAATAAAATCCATCTATGATTGAATTTAAATCAATATTTTTAGCAAGCTCTTGTTTAATATAAATCATTATAGAATTTGTTAAGAACTTCATTTTTATTTTATTGCGAAGCATAATTTTAATATACTTCATAGCTGAAATGGTCGTTTTGTTATGGCAATGGAAACAGACAAAGTCAAAATAAGATGAATCAACCTGTCAATCAAATGATAGTGCTATGACTTATTTGTTTCAACTAATCCTCAACATCATTTGAAAATGGTAGACCTGTTTTTAATGCTCGCATGATGAATCATATATATCTGATGATATTGTAGCTGAGATCTCAAATAATGTATTTGTTGTTCATTGAAATCTTTAGGATAAGATTTCTCAACAAGCTTGCAAATAGCATGAACTTTAAATGATTTAGTCCTTAGATTTTAAAGCAAAGCTAAGTACAAATGAGTTCTCATCACTGAATCTAGAATTTAACTCTTCCAACTGAAAATCTATTATTGAATTAAATATATCATAATAATATTGTTGATAAACTATCACTAATCCTTGTCGCTAATATGAATGATATGTAGCCTTTTTATTTGAAGCATTCATATGTAAAATATCAATCTCATATTGTGTGCAAAAAAATTACACATATCCAAGACGAAGATCAAATATGGCATCTCTCAAAGTTCAAAGCAATGCTTTAATAGTTGATACAAGATCCATTTCATTTAAGATGTCAAGAGGTTTTTGTTGCAAAGCTCGACAAAGTAAATCAGTAATCCCCGTTATTTTATGCATCAAATATAAGATGAATAAAAATTCAAAAGATCTCATCACAATAATAAAAAAATAAAAACCACCAGTTTCTCCACGTATAGAGTTAAAAGATCCTTTTTGAACCATACTTTCAAGCAAAATAATAGTTGCAGCATGCATATCTATTAAGTTGTAAATAGAATCAAAATGAGAGCTTCACCGAGTAGTCCACTTCGATGTAAATTACCAATTTTATTAGCCCCTCTCGTAGTCTCACATTTTCTAATTGCTACCGTATGTGCAATTTCTATAGTCTGAGCACAATGTAACTCGATATGATATTTGAGAGAAGCACTAATAAGATTGATAATGATTGTCAATTTTTTTTTAAATAACCAAATAGAAATCTCATTTCTAACAACTATAACTAATGCCAATTATAGTTAGTGGGCAAAGCAATGTACATAATATGCATAAGGGCAATCTCTAAGAAATAAAGTTTATAGTCAATTCCATGCACCACGCATATTACAGGTGTCATTATACCATTGACCTCGTATATTGAGGATATGCAATTTGTATTGAGCGAGCACATTAGAAATCTCTTTTTTTAAGTGTTAAACAAGTAGTATCTAAAACAAGCAAAATCTCAAAAAAAACACTCTTGTCAGAAACCCTAAATGTCAAAAAATCTTTTAAAAGTAGCTATTTGTTCTTTATTTGGTGTTTGGCTTTATCAACCAAAATACAAAACCTTACATCTCTAACTTCTTCACAAATGTTCTTCCTTACTTTGTTCGTGAGAATATGCAAAATTTCTTTTTGATTGTCAACATTCATTCTTCCTCTAAGTCTTATCATCTCCATAAAATTGCCTCGATTATTAGAAGGTAAAGATTCATTATGACCTCTAAATGCACATGCTTGTAAGCAAAGCAATCGAACACTTTCAATTATTGTCATAAGTCACAACCAATTCTTCTGAACTTCTTCAATGGTTTATGCATTTAACACTTTATCAATATGTCTACTTATTTTAATTAAATCTTCAGCGAATTTCACAGCATTACTATGAGGTGAAGTGAAACTTTCTAAATGCATTAAGAATACACATCTAACCCCGTCACTAACCCTTTTCCAACTTCGAAAGCTTTCGGCACTTGAATGTGTAATGATAAGGTAGTTTCAAAAAGAAAAAACAGAAAACAAAATATTGCATTCTTTGATGGAGAGTACTATAACTAAGAAACTTGATCAACCCAAATGTACTGAAATCGACGATATTGTTTTCCTAACGGTCCTCAAATACACTGCTAACTTTGGACCCATTTTGATATAAGATCTTTTAATTTCATCTTGTTGATTAATAGGATACTGCCACAATGGAATCTATATCCTAGGATTTCATTCAAGAGTATTAACATCAATTTTAACTTTTTAAGAATCGGAAGGGGGTTGGTCATTATGATTTGACACATCAATATTGGATGGAGAATGTCCTTTACTGGTTTATATTTGTTCATTTGTTTTAAAGAATGAAAACATAGTTTTTCTTCTCTACCTTCCTTGATTTTTTATTATAATTTATAACCTATTCAAGTAATATATTGATATATGAGTAATGACTAGACATTAGCATATATGACATATACAATTATACAATATAGTCTAAATGCAATCGCATAGGAAAATAAAACCAAAATAATAGTAAAGAGCATAAAGTTCGGTCTCATACCTATTAAAGGTACAAGGAGTATGAACAAATATTAAAAAAAAAAAATTGGTGATATGAATATGAATGACTGGATTTAAAGAGAAAAAAGACATGGATGATTTGTTGTATCAATTGTTTATTACAATTATAAAAATCTAAACAGATAAATATTTCAACAAAGTAAGATATATATATATATATATATATATATATATATATATATAGTTTTAGATTTTTTTAACATGCAAATCATTCCAATGTGAGTTTGTTTAAACAATAAGGCATACCATACAAGATTGTAAAATCACATGTATAAACTAGACAAAGTCTAAATGAATAAAGCCTTAAGATTGTAGAAACTAAAGATATTAGGATTAATTAAACTAGTGAGCAAGGATTGTTTAGTTTAACCAAAAAACAAAACATTCTAATCAAATTAGATGCCAAGAGAACATACAAGTATAGATTATAAACTTGTAAACATATATATCATGGTAAACATGTTTTCATTACAAATATAATAGTAGAACTATATCATGCATACTAGGAACATATTTAAACTTGCAATTGATCTTAGTATACATACGTATAATATAAAATATCTATGTTTAAATTAAAAGGAAAGAAACATACTTTCTTGTTGAAGCATTTTAAATTAATGAAGTTTTTGTTGTTGTCCATGATGAATCATTTATCTTTAAGACTTCAATGCTCCTCACTTGGTGCAAACAGACTAACTTCAATAAACCTCCCTAGATTCTAACAACTCTTCTTTGTTTAGGTGCACACTTAAATAAGGTCCAACAAACTTAAATGAATTATCTCTTTCTACCCATCCAAGACACGTATTTATAGGACATGAAAACTAAAACATAAATTTCTTATAATTCATGAATATTTATAATTCATGAATGTTTATCAATTATGATGAATGTTTATAGTTCATAAATGTTCATAGCTTATTATAACATTCATTTTCATCACTCAACTAATGTATTGGTTCATGTACTAACATATTTTAAGGACTAAAAGAAATTACTAATGAAACAGGAACTTAATAGCAAATATTTTTTATTATCTAAACTCAAGCCTAAACTCATGAGTCTACATACCCACTGTCCATTCTATAAAGCTATTTTGTGTATGAAACTTTTGTTATTTGAAGGTTCTCTAAGAACAATTTATCATTCATCTTTAATTGGTATTTTAAAACATGTTAATATTTCATATAAAATTACTCATATCGGATCAAAAAACCTAACATGTTTTAACCTCAAATATGAGTGGATCTCACATATAATTTAGCCTTAAAAAGCCTAATATATGTTTTATAAACCAATGCTAACAATTCATTTCGGGTATAAAATACTATTTTCAATATATATCATGTAATTAATAAGATAAAGTATTCCTTTTAAAATATATATATCATAAGATATTTTAAATATGTAACTCCTTTTATAAGTAGATTTTATATTTTTACAGGGTGAACTTCATTTTTTTCTTTTTTCTTTTTTTTGGTAAAAATATTTTTTTTTCATTTTTGTTGATTAACTAATGTCCCACCTTCATGTATTGTTTTAGCAGTATTTTCATTGGTGCATGGCTATTATATATATATAGTTCAAATTTCTTCACATGAATTTAAATTTATGATTATTTAGGTGGGAAATTTATGGTTTTTTCTTTTAAAAAATTATTATGATTTAGGAAAGAAATTCATTTAAGAAATTAATACATTTAGGATCTAAATGAGAAACAACTATTCATGAACCTATTTGATAATTGTTGAATAGATTAGAGATTCTTGAAGTAACTTTTTTTTTCTTTATATCACCAGCTAGCGTAGTTTTTGTCATTAGTAGTCTTCAATCCTTTTCTACAACTACCTGAACAATATTTTTTTTAATATCAATATATGATTTTTATAATTAAAAAATTGAAAAAAATGAGGCCACTAAGGTAAAATAATATGTATCATTTGATTATGTATGTTACTTAAACATTACATCAATATTACTAACACAATAAACAGATTAAATAAATTAATTTAATAGATAAACTCAATAAACACTTAAATTGGCCAAGGAACCTGATTATGGTTAACTAATTACTTATAGCTAGGGATGATATGAATCATTAACTCATTAAAAATACAATGGCTTTTTTTTGTTACTTACAATCAAATTGTATATTTTAATTACAATATGTAAAGAAAAAAAAAGACATGGGATGTCCATAGATATCCGCAGATTGGGTTTTTAATATAAGAAATTTAATTATAAATTTTATATATATATGTAAAAAATTATGTTTTTTGAATTCATCATACTTTAATATTGACATAATACATATAATTTCATCATTTAATACACACACTTCAAATACACACACACACACACACACTACTCTTTTATTTTATATTGAATAATAAAATAATATCAAATAATAGATATCCAAAACTAAATGGATATAAAATTTATAATTAAATTTCTTATGGTAAAAACCCAATCTGCAGATATCTAATAGAGTTCAGAAAGAGGCTTGTCACCAAACCATATATATATATACATATATATATATATATATATATATATGGTTTGGTGACAAGCCTCTTTCTGAACTCTATTCCTAGTTATATCAAATGTCAGCTTAATAACTTAATACTATTAATAGTATAGGGTTTTAAGATGATGGTTGGTGGCATTGAAACCTATTATGAAATCAATGCTTTAGAAATATTAGAAATGACCACCTCTATAGTATGATGAATGACATTAATCTCATTGACCTTTATATATATATATATATATATATATATATATATATATATATATATATATATGATTTTATATAGTAAAGGGCACTACATTGTCAAGTTGTGTTCTACTATCTTTGATAAAATCTTTTACCTAGGTTTGAAGATAAACAATATAGTCATTTGAAATGGTGTTTCTCTTTCAAAAATTGCATTTATATTATGGTTAGCTATGCACAACAGATTATGCATTTGCTTCCTTTTTTTTTAAGAAATATTATCATGATGCATGAAGATATGTTTTCATTTTATATTACTAAGTTAGAAACTATAGCTCACATCCTTATTCATTGTCCAGTGTCTTGAGAATTCTGGAACATAATAGTTAGCTGGTGGAGATTTTCATGAAGCAAACCTCATTCATTAGATGATTTTTTTTATTAGTGGCAATGACTAATTAAAGGAAAGTTTCAACGAAGGTTTGGCAAGGATTATTCTATGGAACAGTATAGGTTATTTGGCATATTAGTAATAAATTCATATTTGACATCGCTATACCAGATTAGGAATATGTATTTTTTTTACAATGCTTCATATGAATTCATTCGTATAAACTTAGTTTCATTAATATTTGTATGGATCTCTTAAGAAATAAATGGTGTATTAGATAGAAGTAATTAGTACATGTAATTTGTTATGCTATATCTTGGATTCATTCCTATAAACTTAGTTTTATTTATACTAGTATTGATCTATTAAGAAATAAAAAGTGTGTAGTACATTGAAGTAATTAGTACATGTATTTCTATTGCTATAACTTTTCTTTGTTTTACTGGATTTCCATCCACTAGATAATCAGCTTAAAATAATTCTTTGATATTTATATTAAAAAAATGTATATGTATTTTGATGATTGGAGTATGGTAACTTATATACCTTATTTATTACTCATTGAATAAGATAACTATAAAAACAATATCCACTCATTCAAATCGAGTCAGATCAATATCAATTGAGTTCTGGTTAAATTATCATCCTTATCTATAAACATCCTCTTAATAAATTTTATAGTATTATAGGAGCAATCACTCTGTAATACCAATTTAAGGTAAGAAATAATTACCAAAATGAAAGACAAAGTTATAATGGTTTTTACTAAAAATAATTTAAATATTTTTAGCTAACTTTGAAAATAATTTTTCAATTTTTTTCCTCTCAGATTGTCTATTTTATTTTTCTTCCTCATTTTGATTTCAATTTTCATATTACATATCTTGATTGATGCTTTGATCATTTTAAAAAAGAATGAATTGTTCATAGAACTGCTGAAATTCTTTGAAAAAAATATTAGAGTCCATGGTATTCGTGTATTTAATTATCCAATGCAATGAATGTCTATGAGTTTAAATTTATATTAAATAATGCTATATTTCATTAAAAAAATCATGAATAATTAACAAATAGATAGATATAATAATTTTAATCAATTTTGAAAACATTTATTACACGTGTCTATTCATTAATAATTTGTGTCAAACATCATTAATTATTTATATCATATCAAGAATGTGAAGAGTTTAAAAATGATAAGAGTCTCCATGTGTTAATATTGTAATGCCATTGTTATGATTAACGAACTATATGGGGTGGGGGGGGGGGAAGCTTGCAAAGTTAATGGAGTGAAGCTCCTTTAATTTGTAAAGAAAAAAAAACTCAACCTCCTTTTTTCATAAACCTTTTTTTTCTTTCAATTTCATTATTAGATTTTTTTTTTAATAATGATTAAGGTTTTCTTTAGACTTGTAAAGTCAATTAGATCATGTCAAGATAATTCTCATATGATGTAATTGTAAACCCAAACAAGATAAGAAGTTAGGACGATAGGTTTTTTTATGTTAATTTTATTATTTTTCTCAATTTTATCCTTAAACTTTTTTAACAGGTCAACGGAGTTCCCTTTGGACTAACCAAGTTGACTGGGTCATATAGATCCAACTCTCACATATTTTAATTTTAAACTTGGGTTAGGTAAAGAACTGGATCAAAAAGTTTCAAGGTTCATCCACTAGGATAGGTTTAATAATAATACAAGCCTGTAAACCAATATTGTTAATTCTATTTTGTTTGGGATAGAATGGTTGGTATACGTACCTTGTACCATTTTAGAAAATGAAACAAAGTCACTACTAGAAAATTGACAAATAGCAATGAAATTACCGATGAAAATATTACATTGATAATGTTCAACAAAAATAGCAATAAAGCATTTTTATCAGACATTTTTTTATAGAAATAACAATGAAATATGTTCTGCTGGTAATTTCCAATGAAATTGCTGATGGAATAAAAAAACAATAAAAATTCAGTCATCATTATGAAACATCATCATTTTCCTACGGAATTGCCGATATAAATGTTCTGTCACCATATTTCACCGACAATTCTATCGATAACTTTAAAATAGTTATAACCGACAATTCTCTCTTCCCTCCTATTTCTTCTTCTTCTTCTTATTATTATTATTATTATTATTATTATTATTATTATTTATGCCAAAAACACAATAGCCCAACCTAGAAAATCTGGCCCCTATCCTCACAATTTCAGCCACCCAACCCACCAATATTGACCTACATCTATCAGTAGTGTCGGTAAGTCCCTTTTTTTGTTCATTTTTTTTTATGAAGCTTCACTACACCATATAAACAAACCTATCCATTTTTTCTAACCTATTAATGGTTTAGGTTAATTTATTGATCTAGATGTGAAACATCATTGTGTAATAAAATTAGCATTGTGTAATTAAGATATTTAATGGTGGTTTATATTAATGCATTATAGTTTTTACACTTTTCAAGTGTTCATTGTTGTGGTTATGGGATTAATGTGAGCAATTGTTGCCTTGAACATGTTTGATGTTATTGTTGTATATTTAGGTTGGATAATAAATAAACAAAAAAAATAGTGAAACATCAATGGATTAGCAGACATAAATAACATTTCCAAAGAAAATGTAATTTTGTTGGAAAGTTACGAATGGTTAGGAATTTCCGATGGAATTGTTGATGAACGTGCAAATATCATAGAAAAGCTACATAAAGGTTTGGAATTTTTGGTGGAATTGTTAACAGAAAACTTCATTAAAAAGTAAGATTATTATTAGCAACAAAATCTTCAATGAAGTTAAAAAATAAAAAAAATTCTATCGGCGTTTCCATTGACATTGGATGACATGTCAAATTATGAACAAAAATTTCATTGGTGATTTAAAATTAAAATAACACTCTGCAGATCCTTTCCTTTATTTTTTTTCTTCTCTTTCAAATCCTTAATTTTCTCCATTTTCCTCTGCTCACTCGCTCTTGCTCACAACCTCTTCTTTATTTAGGTATGATTTTTAGGGTTTCTTCAATATCCTATATTTACTTTTCTTATTGTGAGCTTTTTTGTTTGATTTCTTGTAGGGTTTGTGGCCTTTTAGGATTTGATCGTTTTGAACTTTTATAGGTTTTAGTTATACTGAAAAGCTGTGATTTTTAGTTGTAATTGTGGGTCATTTTTCCTTCATCGTGTTTTACTTGGGTTTCTTAATTGTTAAAATGGTTAGGTTAGTTTGTATATTTCTACTTGGGCTTTGACTATTAGGTGGTGTTTGTTAAAAATTGTGTTGAATAATTGATATTTTTGTTGGTAATGTTGTAGGTTTTGGTGGTTTTTTCCACTTTGTTTATGTGTGTGTGTGTGTGTGTGTGTGTGTGTAAATTTAGGTTAGTTTGTTTTTTTTTCTCTAATTCTTTTAAATTTAATTATGTATTGCATGATTTGTAGTATATTTAATATAATTTGGATGGATTTTTAATTTTTTTAACATGTTTTTTTTTTACTGGGATTTTTGAATTTTTAAAATAGTTATGTTAATTTGTTTATACTACTTGAATTTTGACTAGTAGGTATTGCTAGATAAAAATTGTATTGAATAATACATTTTTATAGTGGTGTTGGTTTTGGTAATGGTGTAGATGATTTTATGTTAGATATGGTAGTATAGGTACAATTTATGTTAATTTATTATAGTGAAAAAGATATGTCATCAATAATTGATCATGATAATGGTGGTGGTGATATAAGTGGTGGTGTTGATGGTGGATGTTATATATTATGGTGTTGGTGATAAATGTAAATTAGTTGTATTTTGTAATGTCTTAAAAGATTGTGTTTTTCTATAATGGCTCATTTTTTTTATTCTTATGTTTTTGCGGTTAAACATTCATTTTTATATGTGCTCCTTTGAAACAAATGGGATTTTTGAAATGTTCTTTCTTATGCTTTATGCTATTATCTAATAAGGTTAGAGTTTTGGTTTGAAAGATGCCAAGAAAAAGCTTAAAGTCGAACAAGAGTGTTATTGCTTTATCAAGTAGTAGTGTTGGTGAGCCTATTGTGCATTTAGATGCCAGTTATAAAGAGGCATCTATTGACCAAGGCTCGTCAATACAGATTCTGAGGCTAGAATCTCGTCTTCCAGAGATGGTTATTCTAGCAAGATTATCGGAGAGTTGAAGGTCAACCACACCATGTAAGTAATGTTTTTTGTCTCGTTATTGATGTTGTTTATTTATATTAAGTTATTTTAATTTTTTTCATTAATAAAAATGAAAATGGCTTCAATTAAAAGATTTTGAGGTTTAAAAATATTGAAGTTATTCATACGATAACATCAATTATAAACATTCGAAGAACTATTATTTAAGTAGAGTCAGCTTCAGGGTCATTTTGAATGGATGGATATGGTTGAGACTCGGTGGGGAAGGTTTAATGTTAGATAAATAAACCCTAATTTGACTTAATATATAGTTTTTAAAATTTAAAAAACTAATTAGTTTACAAAATTGACTATAAAGAAAAACAAATCAGTGGGACGAGGCAAACAAGAGGGTGGTAAGGAAATTGTAGGATAACCACAATACAATTAGGTAAGTTTCAAGCCGAAATTGTTATATTATTGTAAGTGTTTTTTTTAATTACCTCAGTTTTGTTTAATAATTTTGTAAATCAGGTTGGGTGATTTATGATATGAAGCCCACAAATATACAAAGGGTAGATCATTCTAATGATGTGTTATGGAAACTTTTTACACCGAGCCATGTCAAGGAGAGTAATTGGGAAAATTTTCAAGAATTTTTGGCGTTAAATGATTTCAAAAGGTGGTCACGACTTGAGTTACATAACAGAAACAAAAAAACTCATGATTCTATAAGCAAGCACACTGGAGGATTGTTTTTTTGTTTTTTTGTCAATTATGCAAAGCGCCTAGTAAGATCTATTTTTACATCAATAACTGTTTTTTATTTGTAAGACTTTTTAAAAAATAATTTATTTTGTAGGCTTCACAACTTGAGCGTGAACTAACTATGATAGAGTTATATGTGGAAACACATGTAAGAAAAGAGGATAGGTACAAATAAGAGCAATAGTTTAACGATAGTATAGCCGAAACGTTCATTGTAATTTTTTTTGGATAGTTATAATATTCTTACTAATGTTTTTGGATAGATATGAATTTTGAATTTTGACTTTTCTTTTGTAGGAAACATATAACGCCGATATGGTTACGAAGCATGAAGAAGAAACTTCAACCTATCCTCCTTATGATCTTAAGTTATGCTTAGAGCAACTAGTGGACATGATAGGAATTGAGTTTAAGGTATGTCTATGACTACAACCCATGATATGAGGAAAGGCAATAGTGTTTTGACTATAGGCACACCATAATTCAGCCCAACCAGCCATCACCAACCATTTAGGAGATAATCCGAGAACAAGTTGAGGAATGATTGGCTGTTCTGAAGACCGAGCTGGAAGAAAAAAATGGGAAGAAATGGGAGCAAATACATGCATACATGGCGATGTAATATTCTTTCCCTCCTGAACATCCTGGACCACTGGTTCAAGATTTTTTTTCCTCTCCTTCCTTCTCTAGCTCCATCTTGTTAGGAGTTTTTGTGATGTGATTAAGATATTTGTATGGAATATTGATATTAGCTATTAAAATAATATTGTAATTTGTTTTCAATTTGTTATTTGTTATAGTTGTAATTTTAAGTTTTAAAAAATACAATTGGGATTATTACAAATAAACATGCAAAAAAAAAATTTAATTAATGAAACATCAATGAAATTGCCGATGGAAATTGATATTCCATCGGTGATACCATCTGAGATATCCAAATTAATTTTGTTAGAGAATTATAGAACATTGTGAAATTTTTAGACTCGTTGGAGTTAGAAACAGAAATGTCGTTGATGGAGTTAGCAATAAAAATCTTGTTGATAATTATTATACTGACGGATTTGCCGATGACCACCAATGGATAATTTTTTTTTTACATGAATATTCCATCAGCATTTTAATTCGTCAATGAACATCAAATCCCCGATGATAAACTAACTAATGACATGAATCCATTAGTGATTTTGTTAGAAAATAAAATGCCAACAAACATTAAGCATGAACACTGCCATAATATTCTGTCGGTGGTAAGCAATTATATGATAATTAATGAGTGGAACAAATTTAATCTCACTCATGATCTTATATCATTTTGGATTTCTCACTCAAATTCCGGCATGAGATGTTCTAGCTAGGTTTACGTTGTCTATTATGTTCTGGATAAAAGTCTCACAAAACCAAAGTATGAAGCTTGTGGTGGTTTCTTGATGGGGGTCTTCATAAGTGCAGCAAATTCTGCTTCTTCTGTTATTACATTTACGAGTATCATTTTTTGCAGCCGGCACATGAACACGTTGAGGGAGATGATGAGAGAAACCGATGAAGCGACGGTGGGAATGAACAAGATGTCGATGACGACGACCCCATATGCATGCAGCAACTCTCCATTTGAACTCATTCCAAAATTGAAAGACAGGCTAAGCTCTCTTACTTGTTAGTTGCGCACTGTACTATTGTTCGTCTCTGCTGGACTAAACTTAGAACTTAAACTTACTGTAAGAAATATACAACAACTTCCCTCCTTGTTTTCAACTGTTACTGTATCAAATCAACTGAGAGGATTGGGATTTTCTGTTTTGGAGTAAACTGGCCAGGCGTGCATTTTCCTTTTTTTCCCATATTTTCAACTAGAAAAACTGCACTGTTGATTCACTTTTTTTAAGAAAAATCTCTTTTCAACGTACTGACGTGAATTTGAAAAGAAGTTCAGTTGTAAGAAAAAAAATCAAATCACACGTTCTTGTTTTAAAAAAAATAAAATTAAAAGTTGAATTGATTTGAAATATATTTCCAATATTCTAGTAACGTGAATTTCAATGCATTGGTTTAATACTAATGATAAAAATTCTAATTACGTATACATACAAAACGACACTTCACCGGCTCTTCGGCCTCCATTATCATGAACGACACTTCACCTTTGGCCTTTCAAGATCTTTTTCTAACGTAACAAGTCGAGATTTATTGCCTATGACGTTAATGTATCCATTTTACCCGGATGATATTGGTCAACGTAACCCTCAACTGTCGCTGTTTTTCCCTTCCCTAAATGGGCTGTCACATACAAATTTAGTGGTGGTCCCTCTACGTTAGACTTCCCCTTCTCAGTGGCAATGTGGGTCCTACTTTACGCGTGTCAAGCAGACAATGCAACGGCACGTGCTCCCCACTCAATGTCTTCCACCACCAAATCTCTCCACTTCGGCCTCGAGGAAAAAGGGAGACCTATGCATCTGCACTTTGGTGGCGCGTGACAGCGCGTGGGCACAGTAGTTAAGGTATAAGATGAAGTCCGCATGGAGAGGAAATCCTGTTGATCTCTTATTGGACCACAGGATCCACACATACTTTATCAAATTTGATAGATAGTGGCCCATTTTAGGGTTCTTGTTTAGGACAGTTTTTATCACAGTCCTTGTTTGGGCAAAAACAAAAAGAGAACTTTAAGAGTGAAGTTCAAGGTTGCCACCCTGCCTGTCGTCAGATTCCGGCGAATTGTTGGATATGATCTTTGTATCCAAAAGAAGGAAAAATGCTGTACATTGATGGATACTATGAGTTATGGAAGGGTTTGAAGGAGTGGTAACATCCATTCATAACACTGTTTGTACCATCATTACGTGTCGTTTGGAAACTGTTTAAGCCAACATAATGTAATTGATGCAACCGGAGATTGTCGCTTTCTTTACTTTTGAATTGGCAATACAAATAATAGTGTTCTTGTTCAATGTTTATATAACTTTAGATAATGTATAATTTATCAATAAGCACTTATAATTTTTTAGATAATATTTGGTTATTATTTTGAGATAGAAAAAACAAAGACAATAAAAATTAAAAAAGCTTGTTTTTATCTTTGTCTCTTCGTTTATGTTTTTTTTTTTTTTTATTAAGTCGGATGAGCTTGATAAATTTAGGCATCATATAGAGAGTTTAAAATGAATAAAAACAATTTAAGTGAATTTTGAATAGTTTTAGTTAGGGGTAATATATTTTTTATGGGTACGTTATTCATTGTTATTGCCATATATCTTTTATTTGATGGCACCCGAACCCAAAAAAAAAATTCTTATTCAATTTACCTAAAATTAAATTTAGATTCAAGATGGGTAATCTTTATGTACAATTTAGTATAAAGTAGGAAGATTTGAATACGCATAATGTTTAAGGTTCTTGTCTAATTTCTTTTTATACATAGCAATGATAGTTCAATAATTGAAAAATAACTAGTGTTATAATCAACATAGCGACAAGTCTATAAAAATAAAAGGCTTGTTTAATGTCTAGAAAATAAAATAAAAATAAAAAGATAAGTTGGCATCTAGTATTATAGTTATTAGTAAACTCAAACTGGTTTTTAAAGATCTAAAGCAAATGATTAATTATATTAAAAAAAAAATATTATTATCATAAATCATCTTACATAAGATAAATTACATCGGTAATTTTATCTCCTATTCCTAATTATTTGTTTTGCTTAATATAATGGTGGTCCATCTACTTAGGAATGACAATGGGTACACATAAGTCAATTTTTACAATACTCGTACCTGAATCCAAACCAAGAATTTTTACCTGAACCTAATGAGGTATAAACTAAATCTAAGTTGATCAGATTTTAAATATTTATTAGACATTCATACCTAACTCAACCTAACCCGAACCATAGTGCAAGAAACTTTTATGTGTACAACATATATATTAATAGCACCAATTTCTTGAAATCATTGCAATGTATAGAGGCGATAAGTATATTGTATAGATCAAAATTAATCACAAGCGTACACGTTATCTCATATCCAGTGTTAATCATCAACATGAACTAGTAACAACAAGAAAAGCCATCATTTCTAACACTAAAGGCTTTTCAACCATTAGCACGACAGCCACCTGCAAGCTCCTCGTAATCTCCACAAATTGCTTGTATATGCCCTGGTAACTTGTATTAATGTTCTTTTAAACAAATCCTCGAATAAATTACTATGATAACAGAAGCAACAAGCTGTAATGGTCTTGGTTGTTTAATTAAGGGAAATTTACTCGAATTTTTATTATAGCTTTTCTTTTGAACCTGAACTTATAGATAAAAGTTGGAAAATTAAAATAATAATTAAAAATAAAATTTTCAAAGAAACAGAATTAAAAAAACAATGCAATTTTGATAAACCCTAACTAAGTTTCTGGGCAGCTTCGAGGTAGCCCGGGCCTCCTGGGTGAATGAGATTTGCTTCAAAGCAATTTCCTGCCTCTCTGCATCCCTTCCTCCTTCTTTTATTATAATTCTCGATTAGTTGAGACTTTAGAGTAACTGATAGGCTTGCGAGTTGTGTTATCAATCTAATTTGTATATAGACTTTATTTCCTTTCTCAAAACGGTGTTGTTTGCCTTTGAACTTAATCCCTTGCCAGCTGTCAGCCGCAAGAGCTTCATTATCTCAGCCTTCCACGTAAGTTATTCCTGTCCAATCTTGACCATATATGTGCTCACCTTATCCCTTTGTTGCAGGTAATTATTCTCCAACACGCCTCCCTCTTTTCTCCTCAGCTTCAGTTGAGTATTGGTTCGTGATGTGCTGCCACAGTGTTACACAAGCATATCTTTTAAATAAATAAAAGAAAAATATTTAATAATAAATTCTTCAAACAAAACAGGTTCAAATCCAATAAAACATTTTCCTCATTACCACAAGGGTTTATTCATATAGCAAGAGTACTTGTTTCTTATGTTAAATCTACAACCTTTGTAATTTTCCAATAAATTACATTAAGGTCCCGTTTGTTTGCTGGAAAGTAGTTTTTTTTTTTGGAAAGTGAATTCCGGGAAAGTGAATTATTTTCTGATGTTTTGTAGTGTAATGGAAAATAAGTTGGAAAACACTTTCCAGTGTTTGGTTATGTCATGGAAAATGAGCTGCAAAATAACTTATTGATATTTTATTTTTCTCAAGTTTATTAAAATAATGAGAAACAAATCTTACAAATTAAAAAAGTTGAATGAGAATGAAATTGAAAAAAAATATAATTTCATAAATTATCTCAAATAAAATAAATAATAATCAAAATAATAGAGATCAAATCTAAAAAATAAAAAAAGATGAAAGATGAAGAAATAATAATAATAATAATAATAATAATAAATATTTCATAAATTATTTCAAATAAAATAAGTAACAATCAAAAGAATGGGGACCAAATTTAATATAAAAAATAAATTTTAAGAGATAAAATTGAAAAATAAATATTCAAAACAAAATATATATATAGCAATCAAAAGTTTAAGGACCACAGAAAATACTTTCCTGAAAACCAAACCAAATTTTCTTTTGACTGGAAAGTGTTTTCCGTTGACCAATTTTTTTAATGGCAAACAAATATAGAAAAGTTTGGAAAGTAATTTTCCAAAAAATAAATTCCGGAAAACAAACATAGCCTAAATCTCTAAAGATTGTATTTTTCATTAATATCATGCATTATATCTAATTTATTATACAGACAATTAAATATTAAATAAAAACTCTAATGCACACTCATCCACTTGATCCAACACCATGACATGACTTGCAAGAAAAAAAAATAGATAAGAGAAGTAAAATATTATATCAAAACATCACAAATTGAGATTGTTAATTGTCATTTCCTTCTTGGCAAGAATTATTTTTATAATATAAATTTCATATCTTTTTCACTATAATCATCAAATATGACACAATGAGCTTCTTTTTATTTTCACTGATTTCTTTTTCCATTTGATCCTTACCAATTGGATTTTTATTATTTTTTCTTGCTTTTTTTTTAATTTTACCTGTAAATATTTTATTAATTTTTAATTAGACAATATAATTTTTTTAATTTAATATTTGTATGTTTGTCACGATCATAAACAAACACTGTAATATTTAGTTTGTTTTTAATTTTACGAGTATCTATTGTAAATAAAAAATTATATATAAAATTTATTTTTGAACCCAATTAGGTTCATGAATAGAATTACAAGTTTAACTAGTTAATTTCGGTTGGTTAGAAACCAGACTTTATAATTTATTTTGATTAAACAAATAATTAAAAAAATATATAAAAAATATTATTATCTTTTTTATCTAATCCGTAACGAAGTGCAAATCAAGTAGCCAGTGTTGCATCATACTGTGTGCTAAGAACCCACTATACAATTGATAACCCTGTCTGGGCCGAAGAGAGATCACTTAAAAGCCTCCTTCAATATATCGAAGAAATGGACTCAAAACCCGATTTGCCTCTTTCATGGACGGACCAATGCATCATATCCACACTCCATAATTTGGTCTATCACTTAAAAGCCTACTGAGATAGATAAAGTTTCATGGGCCTTTGTTCAAGACAAAATTGACCTAGATTTTGTTATAATCTACCCATTTGAATCATGTTTTAAATCTTATAATTGATTTTAAATTTAATAATTTAAATTAGATGAGAGAAATAAGATATTAAAGAATTAATTTTTTTTTGTTTTTATTGTACGCTAAACCACAACTATTCAATAATTCAAATTTAATAATTTATTGCTCTAAATTCCCCTTGTTTTCTCCTAGTCCAATTAATTACAAGGGCCATGAATTCACGAGGCATGGAAACATTGCTGAGAACAAGAAGCCCCACTATCTAGTTACTTTCCTCGTGACTGCTTTTGCTGCTGATTAGATTGTGATGTGGGTTTTTGCTACGTTGTCTAGTGCAAGTGTCCAAATATTATAGTCACAATTCTTACAAATCCGGCCATTTTCTTGGACTATATGGCCACCCAGTATTATTATCACTGTTTAATCCAAGAATTCTTTGTTTTCTGATGGCTTCAATCCAAGAATTCTTTGAAACACTGCATTAAGGGTTTTCAATGGAAGATCATTAGCATTGATAAGACAAATTAGTCGTAATTTTGAGTTCTTTGTGATGAAAAATAACGAAATTATATAGTCTATTAATTTGTATCAGTAACAACAGTGATTTAGCTCGTGAATGCGGGTAGAAATTATTGTCATTGAAGAAATGTTTGTAAAAATCATTCTATTGCCAACATGGGATGATTTTGCCGAAGAATTGACAAAACTTTGGTGAATTCAAGGGAGGAAAGAGGATCAGATCGCTGTGTTAAACAAAATTGGAAACGTAATGCTACGGGGACCCACCATCACATGTGAGTAGTAGTTAACAGGGGCATAGATCACATGAACTTGAGGTTTCTTGCAGGTGTTTTAATGTCAAATGTTGGATAAGAACACAAGTCCTTTTCTTGTTTTTTACTTTCTTTTCGTTTTCTATTTTCATTTAAAGGTATTTTTGGGTTAAATTAGTTTGTATATCTGCGCTATGAGGAATCCAAATTATTTTAAATGTAAGAAAATAATCTAAATTTTAAGAATTTTTTGGTATTGTAATTAAAACTTGAAAATATATTCATTTTGAATTTTTGTTTTCGTAAAAATATTTTTTTATCAATATATTTCTTGTTTATCTCGGCCAACACAATGCTTTTAACTAGAAGTATTGTTTCTATTTTTTTTTTAAAAATATAATTGTTAAAACAAGTTAAAAAAATAAAAATGAAAAACTTAAGCATTAGAGGGTTTCATTCCAACATAGAACTTGTTTTGTAAGATAGATAATTGACTCGCTAAAACTAATCACTCCATAAACCCAAGATATGACCATGCAAAGCTTATATTCTATCTAAAGCTTTTTCATGAATTCATTAGCGGTGCCTTCTGCGAAAATTGAATAAAAAAAGTAGTTCATTCCCATTTCATTTCTCGCCTAAATGGTTGACAAAACTCTAGGACAAAGGAGTATAAATGATCTCTCCACTATAAAAACTCCCTTATCTCTCTATCAACTCTCTCATCAAGTATAAGTGCTCAACAATGTTATTCTAGCTTTACAAGAAATGATAACAAATCTTCCAGTATAGAAACTCCCTCGGATCTCTATCAACTCTCTCATCAAGTGCAAGTGCTCAACAATGTTATTCTAGCTATACAATAACAGCTTTGTACTCTTCCATTCCATCGATATGAAATACAACACACAACATTACATGCATCAAATGCATAAAGACAACTCTGATTCCTTAAAGGATACATGATAAAATAACATGCAAAGTAGACATGATACTCCAACTCTATAAAGAAGTTATAAAAAACACTCCTTAACATACCCTAGCCATAAACATGGCTATTACCATCAATCTTCTTATGAGTCTCACTCACATGCTCTTCATCATAAAAGATTTAGACATGAGACCACACTAGCTTCTAAGAATAAGAAATCACACCATTCTCAATAGGTGGGAGACCCTCTACCGTGTCATCAAGTTTTACACACTCATCTTTCTGAAGATCGTGTCTCCGTAAAGGCCAACCTAGATAACTATGATAGTCTTATAGATCTTAAAGAACATATATAAAATGTTAGAAGCATCTTAGAGCTTGTAACATAAAAGAGTGACGGTATGTGTGAAATTCACCCTACAATGTTTTATGGGTCTACTAGGATATGGTATCATAACCTTTAACCTAGCTCTATCCTTGGCCATCACAATCTCTATGTTAAAATCATATCTCATATCAATATACGCATTTAAGATAAAAAGAGAACAACTTAGCTCTTCGCCCTTACACAATGAAATGATGAAAAAACTAGGACATATCTCTAAATATTTAACACAGAAATGATTAACGTGGAGAATCTACTCGAACCTATTGCTATTGAGGCCCTGATTAGTGAAGTTTATAACTACTTATCATGGGAACACATGTATACTCTACCTGACAGGAATTTCTTCATCGAGAAACAAGTAATAGAGAACTATATTCAAGTACGAAAGTAAATGTCACTAGACATGGACTTCCTCAAATATAGAGAGTAGAATCCCCACAATATCATTAGTCTTCCACCAAAACATTAAGAGAAGCACTAAAGGATATATTCACGATCACCTAACTTTCTTTGAACTCTTAACCATGCCTCTAACCACCACACTTATTGAGGTGTTAGCTGCAATCAAAGAAAAAGAATTTGTGTAATATTCTCATATGAAAAAAAATTTGTGAGCATAAGGAACCCTAATAAGTTATACCTTTTTTTATTATGACCATAGGCATGACATTAAGGAATTCCATATCCTGAAAAAAGAAAAATAAAGATTGATTGTCATAGGTTACCTAATGGCTTTGTGAAAGGTTACCCTAATAAGTTATACCTTTTTCATTGTATAAAGCCTAGATCCCTTCGTATTTCGCAAAAGCGATCCTTACCTAATGACTTTGTAAAAGTATCTGCAAGTTAATGTTTTGTTATAATAAACTCAAGTATAATATCACCTTTCAACATGTGATCTCTTAGGAAGTGATGTCTCACTTCAATATGCTTTGTACGTTGAGTGTTATATAGGTTCTTAGATAGAATTATAGACTTGTGTATCACACAGAATAGGGACATGATCAAAATTAAGTCCAAAGTCTTAAGCTTTGTTTCATCTATAAATTCCGAGCACAATAACTACTCGGCGCAATATATTCCACTTTAGTTGTTGATAGGGCTACTGAGTTTTGTTTCGTGCTTGCCCAAGATAATAGCGATGATCCTAGAAAGTGACATGTTCCATTAGTACTTTTTCTATCAACTTTACATCCTATAAAATCCACATCCAAATAGCTAATTAAATTCAGCTCGCATCCTTTCGGATACCATAACCCTAAGTCAATTGTACCATACAAGTATAAAAAAATGTATTTTACGACATTAACATGGGGTTTCTTGGACATGCTTGAAAACATGCACATAGATAAATACTAAACATAATATCAGGCCTACTAGTAGTTAAAGATAAAGGTAAACCAATCATACCTCGATATTTGGTGATGTCTACATTCTTACTGTTTTCATTCATATCAAGCTTTGTTGATATTCTCATGGGTGTGTTGGCTTCTTTGACATGTTCCATCCCAAATCATTTTAGTAGATTTTTGATGTACTTGCCTTGGTTGATAAAGATGTCATCCTTTGTTTAATTTGCAATCCAATAAAGAATTTTAATTCCTCCATTATGCCTATTTCAAACTCATCTTGCATACATTTTGAAAATTCCTTACAAAGAGATGCATTAGTAGCACCGAATATAATATCATTAACATATATCTGTACAATCAAGATGTCTTTACCTTTTCTCTTTTTGAAGAGGGTGGTGTAAATTTTGCCAATATTGAAACCATTTTTAATAAGAAAAGTCTTTAATCTTTCATACCATGCTCTTGTGTTTGTTTTAAACTATATAAAGCCTTTTTAAGTTTAAAAACATGAATGGTGAAATAAAAGTTTTCAAAACCTTGAAGTTGCTTAACATATACTTCTTCCATAATAAAACCATTTAAAGATGCGTTTTTGACATCCATTTGAAAAAAAATAAAATTAGCATGACATGCAAAAGTTAAAAGCATTCTTATGGATTTTAGTTTAGCCACAGGTGTAAAGGTTTTTTCATAATCAATATCTTCTTCTTGATTATAACCTTTTACGACTAGTCTAGCTTTGTTTCTCACTATGATCCCATGTTCATTGACTTTATTCCTAAAAACCCATTTTGTTCCTATAATGGATTGATTTTTTGGTCTAAGAACTAGCTCCCAAACATCATTAATTTCAAATTGATTTAGCTCATCTTGCATGGCTAAAATCCAATTTACATTTTTTTTTTGGCTTCTAGGTTGGATTTGGGCTTTATATGTGAAACAAATGCACAATGCTCATTAATATTCCTAAGAGATGCTCTATTCTTAGTTCCTCTAAATAGATTATCAATAATTAATGCGAGAGGATGAGAGCTTACATAGCTTAGCTTTTCATATCAATAACAATGCATGTTTTTTTTTCTAATGCATATTTTTCAACAAGTAAACATGCATGACTTTTTTTTCAATGAACTATATTTATGATATAACTTTTTAAATTCATCATACAATGATTCAAAGGTATCATGTAATTCATAATAAGAGAGGTCGGACTCATTATCTGAAAAAAGTACCTCATTATCGTTTTCAATTACCATGAAATCCATGTTTGCAACATACTCTTCATCATCTCTTGAGCTAAAGTCTGAGTCATCACTCAATATTACTTTCATCCATAAAAAAGAACTTATTATCATCATTGATATTCTCACTTCTAGGTTTAGGAATCATTATATCATTTTCAATCTTAGTAGGCTTGTGAGGTCCATTTTTAATAGATAGTCATAAATCATAAATCATAATCAATGGATTGAAGATATATAATCATCCTAGCTTTGTAGTAGACATATTCATTATCATCAAAGAAGAGTGGCTTAGAGGTAAATGCTCCTTCATTTTGAATATTATAGCTAGTGGCTGTCATTCTACTTAAGTCCAAGCAAATTTATATATATGAGAACTAAGCTCCGATACTAATTGTTGTTCTAGGACTAAGGCACAACAACACCTAAAGGGGATGAATTAGGTGTTCCACTAATTATGTCAAATAATGCAAATAATCACACTAAGCACATATAACACAATAACCAACAATATAATTAAAGTGCTTAAAGTAAAGAGATAAGAAAAAAGAGATTACAAACTCGGTTTTTAATGTGGTTCAATAAGCCTACATCTACACCTCAAGTACCAATCGTACTTGAGTATTATCCTCTTTTACTAATCCAAAGGAAAGATACAATACCCTTAATGAATTCACACTAAGCAATTACACTACTTGAAGATATCTTCTATTCAAGATTTTTTTATTGGTGGCAATACTTTACCAATGCCAAGAGTTTATCCAAACTCTCAAGTGTTTACAATTATAATTTTTTTACAACAAGATTTACTCTCTTAACGAGTGGATTATACAATTAAAAACTATAATTTCTATAGCTCACTCAATAGCACTTAGGATGATTTAAGGTGTGTAAGTGTAATGAGTGTGAGATTTTATACTCTTGTGCTAGAATATAAAATTTTAATTTAGCATAACATAAAGTAAGTTAGGATTGATTATTTCTAGTTAGTTTTTCTTTTAAGATAACTTCTATATCATATATGTTTAGAATCTCTCCTTAATTTTGCATAAAAAAGATACACACACACACACACACACACACACACACACTAGCCGTTAGAATGCTTCTAACACCTAAAGAGGTTGACCGATTCAAATGACCATATCATTCGGTCGACCAGTCTTGTAAAATTCCCAAGTGTTCATCATGGATGAACAATAGTCGACCAGTTTACTTGATATGCCCAAACAGTCGACTAATTTAGCTTGAAAACCAGTTTTAGTAGTTTAAAACCTGGTGAAACTTGAACCGATTAAATGTATATCAATCCTATTTATGTATGCTTTTATTGCAACCACTCTAAAATAAAAGGCATAACTTACTATTTATAGAAAAATCTGAAAAACCTTTTAAATTGACAAAATATCAATTTGCCCCCTCAATAATATTCATATATTATTTCAGGACAATTTTAGAAATTAACTCAATTAAGTCCATACTTGATTTTTCTATGTCTAGAAATATAATCCCTATATTAATTATATTCTAGTCTTTAATTTTTAAAATATATTTTAATCAAGTCATACTTAATTAAACCATCTCAGTTTAATTCCTGAATAATGATTTTTAATGTATGTGATCAATTAGGTTCATAATAAGTTGGCCCAATATAAATTATAATTCTAATTAAATAGGATTAAATAAATTAAAGAATTTAATTTATGATCTATTGAACAATTGATTAATTTATATTTAAAGATCAGGTGCATCGTCTAATAACGTATCATGATCCTCTTCAAATATTAGAAAAATTATTAATGGTTTGACTTAACCTTTCAGTGATCGATTTCTCAATATAATTAATATCCTTTTATCAATAATGTTTTTATTTAACATTAAATCATGGAGTATGTCAGCCATATTAAATCATGTTTGTTCTTTACATAATAGTCATTGTTCATTTGAATAAAATTTGAAACTCTTTTCAAATATTATTCCGCATTGGCTAAGAATTTCTCAGTCAATACTATTTGAGAATAAATGAAATATTTTCTCTAATTTACCTACGGTGGTGAATCCTCTCTTGACCACTCAATTACCTTCATATAGTTCATGTTATACCCAATATATGTCTTTTTGTTACCTTAATTAAGATAATATATAACAGGATCAAAACATAACATTCTCTATATAAGATAACTTAGTGATCTCAAGTCTAAGGCTCACTTACACAACTGTCATGTGAACCTTTCCATAAACATATATGATCTCTCCATATGAAATTTTCATGTGAGTCAGCTCAGTGTACATGTATTATGACAAGCACCTACATATTAATTCTAGGTATCCTTTGTACCTCAGCTTATAAGAACAATTACTTCCTTTCATAAAGAAAAGAACATAATATGTATTAGTCTCTACGATTCTAATAAATGTCCATTATTTAAGAGAGCATCGACCAAGAACATTATAGGAATAATGTTTTGATATATTAGGAATCCTATAATTATAATAACTTTATAATTTCCTTTGTAAAATCATTTTATCTCATGAACTTTATCTTTACTTTAAATTCATTAATTAAATATTAGATTCATTAATCTAATATTATATAAATATTAAAGATAAAGTAAGTCCTTATGAATAATAAATATGTATTTACATGAATATAATAATGTCACTTGTAACCAACCGATTAACTACAAAACATATTAAATTAACAAGCAGAACTCAAATTAATCAGATTAACCAATTACAATATACTAAACATTCCTCCAAACTGGAATTACAAGTTCTCCAAAAAAAAAAAAAAGGAATTAGCTTACTAAATCACAAATTTTAATTTTAACCTCATGTAAAAAAAGAAAGGGATAGTAATTAGGTTTTTTAAAGTTGATCTTCACTTCAAAATCTATTTTTTTAAAAAAATAATAATCTCAATCTAAATATTCAATCTATTGAATAAGATGTCATTAATAACTTTATATTTATTAACTCTCAAATAATTTTGACATATATTTAAACCTATAAGAAATCAAGCTATTATATTCTAAGAGTGGTGTCAACAAAACAGGGGAAATAAACTACTTGCTTCACGCTTTCCACAATCACTGTCTTCATTCCAGCCAGAGTTACATTTACAAGCAATATATGTAACTTCCAGGATCCAAAATGATGTTAATGGATAGCAACACTTTTCTATACAAATCTGGAGGAAGGATCCGTTCGAATAAGATATAACCATTGCTTGCAACACGGGCCTAGTTACCATTGGGATTCTTCTTTTTCTTGATAATATACCGCATTATTTTAAGCACTCTCCGTGATTTTTTTTTTTTTTGATAGGGCAGTGCAAGTAAGTAAGTAAGTAAGTATATGTATATATATATATATATATATGGCCCCTTCCAAAGAATAAATAAATAAAATAAAATAGCAAGAAAAGTAGAGAAAAAGGAGAAGAAATGGAAGAGACTGCATTGTGATACCATCACCAGATGTAGTTTCCCATTTTGTCCCTTGTCCTTTTCTTTCCCTACCATTTGACATCAATGTTGTAGGGTCGTTTTTTGTTTATGAATTGTATTATCTCCAAATATTTTATGTTTAAAAAATAATGGCATTAAACAACAAATTGCAAGACTTCTCCTTTTCCCTCTTTGTATATATAAAATGCGGGTGGCAAAATTGATTAAGAAAAAAATAATAGAAGTTGAAGAGTAGCTAACAACACAAAGCGTGTCTCTTCTTTCTTTCTCTGAAGCCATGGGTTCCTCAGCAACTCTTAGTGACCGTGCCCAAAATGTCCCAAAAGAATGCGACACCTCATTTCCGGCCACCAAAACTGCTTCTTCTCGCCGAACCGCTTCCTTTTCCTCCTCCTCGTCACTCTCATCATGCTCATCTTTGCGTTTTCTTGATGATTCGCCCCTTAGTCCGGCCACCCCGCTTCAATTTTCCGGTGTTCCATTTTCTTGGGAACATTTGCCTGGGATTCCTAAGAAGCAAAGTTACAAGAAAAAGGACTCTACATTAAAGGCCCTCCCATTGCCTCCTCCTGCCGCCCCTGCATCAATCTCCAGAAGAATCAATTCCGAGGAAATTGGAATCCGAAAGAAACACAATAATGAAAGTTTTCGAAGGGATCCCTTTTTTGCTGCATTAGTTCAATGTTCAAAGGATGATGATGATGATTATCAAGGCAGTGACTTCTGGGGTGGTGCTAAGGTATCGAGGAGCATTAGTGACAGGTTTGGTTTTGTAAGCCTCTACACTTCCTGTAAAAAAACTAGTGATGTTTCTGATTCAATAGTATATCTTCCAAGATCAAGCAGGACATCATATGATCTAATTAGTCGCCGTTCTCGCTGAATTTGTATGATCATTCTCCATGATCATGATGATGTTCTTCTGGACCATGTGTTCATGTTCTTATAAGATTAAGGTACTACTGAATTTACATTTGCTTTGCTTTGCTTTCTTGGTCATGTGAGGGCTAGTAGTGTATGTTCTGTCCCAAAAAACATCAGTTATTGTAATATGTTAATATAACTTGTAAGAATATGAATGGACCGGTAGCTTGCTTTGTTTTGTTTAATGGATGGTTTGAAATGTCTTTTAACTTATGCTCTGTGATGTTACCAAGATATAATTGCATTATACATATCATCTTTGCTGTATTTCATGTGATGACTAAGAGGGCATGGAGTGAAGCTTACATTACACCATGTGAGGGCAGACAATGGACCACGGAAGGAGAGGGACGACTTCATTATTAATGTGACTTTCTTTGAAGGGAATTCTATTATTTTCTAGCTTTATTTGACATATTATTGGTATCTTGGTGTGCATTGGGATGGGTCCAGTGGGAGCCTGTGAAGCTACCTTGGCTCGTATTTTCACAAGATTTGTACTCTAGTGTTCTAGAACCGGATTCCAAAAACTCATTTTGATGCTCGTTGGCCGTAAAAGCACTTCTGTGGAAAATACTATTTATTACTTTGGTTTTGTAAATTATGGATGTATATGATTCATTGGTGATTATAAAAATACTAAAATATGGACTGAGGAGCCTTCTGTAAGTCCAGAAAGTTAAAAGCTTGTCTCATTTGATCATGACCTAGCTTAAAGCACTTTGGGTCAAATGTTTTAACTCCTTCGTCTCCAAATTATTCTCCAGATCCAATCCATGGTCAAATGTAGAAAATTATCTCACAAAGATGCCTCTTGAGTTGTTTGATGGTATTGTTATAGTAATTATTTTTTAAAATATTTTTTATTTAAAAATATATAGAAATAATTTTTTTTTTCAATTTATATTTTACATCAGTACATCAAAACGATCTGAAAATACAAAAAAATTAATTTAAAACAAATAAAAAATAAATAAAAAAACATTTGTGAAATACAAAAACAAACAAAAGTGCTTTTAATAATTTGCAACATATATATTTTGTAGTTTTTAAGTGCTCAAGATGCAATTCCATGTATTTCAAGTTTATATGTACAATTCATTTGGGAGTATGGTAGTGTTTTTTTCAACAAAATACATTAGAATAATATTTTTTTTATTTTTTAATAATTATTTTTTACATTAATATATCAAAACGATAAAAAAAAATAAAAAAAAAATTTAATTAAAAAAGTCAAATTTTAGATAATGTGGTTGGGTTCCGAACTAGCTCATAGTTTTAACAACTTTGGATTTGAAGTCAACACTATGGTGGGAGAGGAATTTTTAATTAAGAACATTGTATTGAGGCAGTCTCTTGGGACCCAAAGCTAGTCGCCTAAAGATTTTTTCCGAACCACCATGATTCCAGTTGATTTTCCGTCATCAAATTTCAAACCAACCATTTAATTTTAGACACATTTTTCCCTCAATGGTTTCTTTTTAAAGAGATACGAAAATCAAATGGCTTGATGTTCCCAGCTATCCTCATATTTAATTGTCATGAACATCAAGCATCGAAAGTAGTTAATGTATTGAAACAGAAAAAAAATTGGTGTCATCGTGAAAAAATATTACTCAAATGGCAAGAGAGGGTTCGTGAATATTTCTATTTAATAACATGAAAACTTAATTCCCATTTATCAAAAAACTCTGGCTTAGATTTATATAAAAAAAAACACTATGGAGTAAAATATATAAAATACAGAAATATATAAAATCACAGGCAGCATCAGTGTTTCCTGAAAACTTGACAAAACACCATTTTAGTAAGGCATTTTAGATACAATTAATATCGACAAATTTGTAGTGTTTTCTTAATATGGAGGGGTCTTGTATATGTTAGTATCTTTGATTTTAAATTGTTATGACAACTTGTGATATTGAAATCTACCCTATTATTAAACGCATTACTGAAAAATCCATCCCAAAATATTGGCTTAGAAGAGAAGATGATTTCTATCGCTTTCTAGCTTGCTGGAGTCTTCCTTGAGTAGGCTCCATCATCCACAATCTTTTTCTCCGAGCTGTCTAAATTAATTACTTCGAATATTTCCAAGTTGTCTTGGTGTCTGTATATGTTCTGCAGGGTCTCTGTCTCAGAAACAAAGTTCAGTAGAAGTATGCCCTGAGAGTGATGATTGAAGGGGCGATATGATGAATAATTGGTCCAAGAGGGAGACTATGCATGGCCCATATTCTCATTGTTTACACTGTTCAACTGAGTGGAAAAACTAGATATCCTAAACCATAATTAAAGAGGGCAAGGAAAATTAAGTCAAAAGTAGTGCTCCATGGCTGGCCGGATTGACCTCTACAAGAAAGAAGAGGCAATTAAGGGCGTGCTGCTGGTCTTTGTAAAGACAAATCGAGTAAACAAATGCACGAGGCTATAATGTTAAATAAAAACGAATCCAATATGAAAGTTTTTTATTAAATACATGAAGTTTACGCAATATTATTATATATTTTGGTATTTCCAAAATTATGTCACCTAAATTTACGAAGCACATCATGTCAAAATAGAAAAATAAACGTCATCTAATTGGCTGGTTGCAACCTGCTACTAGTGAATTATTAGAGGGTGAGCCATGCCCATGCTCCTTGCACTCTTTCGTTGAGACAGAACCTTACCAGGTTTCTAACTCTTTGTTCCCTCCTATGATACTAAATAAAACAATAAGAAATACGAACCGAATCTAGAAATATTTCTTAGGAGGCCAATTTTTTTTTTATATATATATATATATATTAGAAGTAGGACATTATTGTACGGACATGCTGCCTGCACTTCGTGTTTCTTTCTTGTCCACTCTCCAACTTATTTCATTTCTAAATTCTTAAATATATATATATATATATATATATATATATATATATATATTTGGTGTTCAACAATAATGATTTTTGTTGAGCAAAGTTTAGAGAGAGATGGAGACTTTATTGAATGGCCATTCACTTGCTGGTCATTTTCTGCTTTCTTTCAATAAATAATTATGCTCTAAGAAATTATAAGGACCTTTCATGACGTAACCCAACCCAGTTGCATATATAGACCCTCTGCGCGCAATAGCTAGTAATAGCAATGAATCCAATTCTTCTCCTAAAAGATTGATTTTGGGTTCATTTCTCTATTTTACAGCATGGAAAAGAAAATAATTTTTAATTTAATTCCATTTTTTTGCAGGTTGATCTTGGATATGAACTCCTACTTAACCTATTCCCTCCATAATTAGATGCTCTCCACGATCAAGATCGTGCTTCTTACCTGATATCTCGTGTGGTAGGTGATCACTCAGTGGATAATGCATATAATTAATTAAATAATAACAGAGGAAGATTCACACTAAATATCTTGAATAAGAAATTTGTGCAGTGTATCCCAGTGAGAAACATTATCATGTTGTTTGTCATAATGGGTTCTCTTTTGTCATCATGAACATAAAAGAGCTGCACTTAACACGATATATTTGAAGACCAGCAGCAGCTGAGCAATAAGCCGTCCATGCCACCACCGACGGTTCGCTAAACATGCATAAATGTGGAGAGGAACTGTGGGATATCATGATCGATAGCTCGGGGACCCCATGGCATAATGAAACATTTTGAACACGGTTGCTTGAGAAGAAAGATTGCGTTTGTATTGGGAATTGAAGCATGCATTCACTCTTCATCAAGAGTCCAACATGGTCCTAGCTAGCTAGCTAAATGTGCGTGGATCTTTTTAAAAGTGAGAAACAAGCATGGGTAAAATTAAAAACGAAGTGAAAGAGATAGACCAAAGTGTAATAAGCAAAATGTTTAGGATCTAGTTGAATAAATCTAAACTATAGGAATAAAATTAATTTTACTTAAAAAGAAATTTGGGAGGTGGATGTGGCTTCTCATGAGTGCCAGTACTTCTATCTAAAACACAACTAAAAAGCTAGACATTTAGGCTCAATACACCATATTAATTAAGTTCTTGACTGTTGTCACAAGGGACATGGATGCAATCTATACGTAAAAACGATAAAAATAGAAAATATAGTAATTTAGAATTTTAATCAGTCTTCAAAGGTGTTAGATAAAATTCTAAAATACGTAGAAATTTTTTATATAAAAAAAATATGTTAAACTAGTTTATTAGAATCCTTGTTTAATTAGATAATTATATTCCTAGTTATAGTAGGATAGTTAAAAGAGAAATCTCCCTGTAAATATAAGGGCAATGCATTCAAAATTTAATTGAGTTGTGTGTTGAGAAAAGAAAATGTGTGTTAAAAGTCAATAAATCTTGAGAGGTTTAAATACTTGGATTTGTTTTGTTTCTGACAAATGTCACAATTTCATACATAATTAAGAATAATTATTAGATAAAATCATTGTTAATATAGGAATACTTAAAAAAAGAAAGATCCGTTTTTTTGTCTCTCTTTTTTCATGAACACATTTTCTCTCTACTTTTTAAAATCCTCCAAAAATTATCTCTTTTGATTATTTTTTTCTCTTTCTAAATTTGTTTCTCCTCTTTTTTAATTTTAGTATTTTTTTTTAATTCTTTTTGAAAATACATGTGAAAACGGGATAAAAAATGGGTCATGAAAATCATGAAGAATATGGAAGTGGAAACATGATTGACTTGATTAGATTTTCAGTGCAAATTGGTATGGTTAATGCTTCATCTAATTATATATGATGTATTGGGAAGAGGGTGTGTTTGGAAGTTCGGAATTTGACCATAAATAAACACTTCGGGTTGGACTTTTCTGAAAAGTAAATGCAGGTAAAGATTTTTTCTTTTCTTTTTCTAGCTTGGAAGCTACTCTTTCAGAACTTAAATTATATAATGCTGCATGATCGTCTTCTGACATGGGAGGCTCGACCAGTTTTTGTTCCCCCCCCCTGTTAGACACTTATTGAAGGAATATTTTAAAGAAGGAATAATGAATATACACATCCGCTAAGCCTCGTTCAATTGATTTTACCTTAGTTTTAAAACCCGGTCTAACCTGACAAATCAACCTAAAACCCGGCTGATCTAGAATTGAAATCGGGTCGGGTTAAAGAAAAAATAAGAAAAAAAACCTGGTGTGACCCAACTGACCGGCAAGACCTGGTTAAAAACTCGGTTGCAACTCGCTGACTTTTGTTTTTTTACTCAAACGACGTCGTTTTAATTTTTTTAAAAAAAAAATTGACCCGGTCAAAACTCGATGACCTGATCAAAACCCGAATCCCGGGCCAGGTATAAAAACTATAGATTTTACGCATTTCGGTTAAATATGTGTAAGCTTATGAAAATAATTGCTTGAATAAAAAGTTAGATTATCTGAAAAACAGAAGCCTAATTCACCCTGTTGAATTGCTTGCTTTCAGGAATTAGAGTATATATAGATCAAAGCTTCTCAATTGCCAACTAATTTTTCTTCATTAATTATAATAATATACTCGACCACATCTCTTAACAATATTTGGGAGATATTATGTGGACCCATATATCTATTCTTTTGTTGAAAGGTTTAGGTGAAAATTAAGTTTTGCTCCAAGCAATATAAAATAAACTAGCTAGGAAATTCACGCTATCATACAAGTAGAATTCTAAGTTAATTTTTAAGGTAAAAAATAAAGTGATAGCATTATTAATGTATTTTATGGTACCATTAAATTCTTTATTTAAGGATTTAAAGATGATGTTTTTACTTGCTAAAATTAATTAAAAAATATATAAATTGATAAATTATAAAACAAGTTGTTGACGCTAATTAAATATTAAAAAAATAATGTTTCTTATAAGAATCAAAAGATAAATACATATGCAAATATTTGATATCTTGTCGTGAGACACTCTTCGACAAGAGAATTTAGAATAAAAATTTATATGGCAATTAAAATAGATATTTATAAGAAAGTGAATGATTTCATGTTTATAGAAAAATATAATTTTTATTCTAAATTCTCTTTTCTTATTGATGTATTTGTTTTTTATAAAAAAAAAAAATTATCAGCAATCTGGTTTACTGAATAGAAACTAAAGAAATTTGAAATAAATATTCATTTTTTTTCTTATGAATTAAAATAAGGAGGAAAAAATATATCCTTTAATCGGAACTCATTTCCCTTATTCATTCATTCCTTTTTTTATTTTTTTTATAAAAACATGTTTTTTTATTAAAAGTATTGTTTTTTTAATAAAAACTTATTGTAATCTTTAGACCAAGTTTTAATAAAAATTATAAATTAATAATTTTGTTGTGAATGTATTAAAGATATAAAAATAATAAACATGAGAAAAAGTTTGTAAGAATTTATAATAAAAAATAACAAAAATAACAAGTTATATTAATAGGGATTTATATGTTTAGAATTTAGAGGAATATTTCACCAATGAATTTTTGAAATAGAATTTTAGGTTTAAGTTAAAAAATAAATTAAAAGGAGGACCAGATTTAACAAAACACAAAAAGAAACCTCATTTTATTTTGATGTAGAAAACATCACATTTCTCTCTATAGTTTTAGCTTATGTATTATTTGGTTCCTATTATTTTAGTATTTTATATTTTGATCCTAAACTTTTTTTTTCATGATTTGGCCATTGAATGTAGAGAGAGGAGATAGAAAGTTGCCAAAAATGATTAAGAAGATAGAAAGTGTTTGGCTAGCCATATTCTAGCCACAAAAAAAAAATGATTTTGGTTTCAATAGGTTCGTCTTTAAGAGGAGAGTTCAATAAAGGTGGTGATGTGTAAACCCTAGTTAAAAAAATATATTGTTGTTTGAATGTATGTTTTTGGTTGACTGTTAAAATAAAAGAAAAGTGTGGGGTTCCATAAAAAAATAAAAGAAACATTGGACCATTAGAATAAATAATGAAAATTTATAGCTATATAAACATGAGTAGTCTTTTTCAAAAACACTCTAGTGCCGCCCAAAGAAGAAGAAAAATAAGGGAGAAGAATTGTGAGGAAAACCTATAAAATTCATCATAAAAACATAAAAGAGAGATAGATTAAGTAATCAAAATGTAATAGAAAGATATTTGAACAAGAAAAATTTGTATATTCAAGGTCTAAACCCTTGAAAATATTCACCCGATAGTTTTTGGAGGGGAGGAAGAAAAGTGAGGATATATAATAACGTTTTTCCAAGCTTCCAACCTTTCTTTTTCTTTGAGTTAGGAGGTAAGAAACTTCTCCAAAAACACTTGATTGAGATAGTTTTGTGTGTAGTGTTAAATGGAAAGTTTTAATGCATAAAGATATTTGAAATTGTATGTTAGGGTGTTAGATTATATATTTTTATTGTTGATTTATGATAGTTTATGTGAAAAATAATTGGGCAACAACTAAATGTAAATGCATTGAAGAGAAATCCATTCCTCCTCTTCGACAACAAGGGTTTTCGTCATATAGAATAGAATTTGTGTTTGGACTATTTAATGCAATTGATAGATTAATTGTGTAAAATTATGTTAAAGTGAATAAAAGATATATGGTAAAGTAATTTGGATCAATTGAAAGAAAAAAGAATACTCATTCTTAAGGAAGAAGAAATTTACGAAGGCACAAAATTAAAAAAAAAATATTATTATATTAGATTGGTTAATTTGCTATGGAATGTGGTTCTTATCATGATAACTTAATTATTGATGGATGAATAAGTAATTAATTTTAAAGAACTCAAAATAAAATATTATTTCAACATTAATACATAAATTTGGCTAGAAAAAGCCAAGAGATTTATAAGTTTTCATCTTTGAATTAAAAACTTACTTATGAATGGATGAGAATTTGAAATTTATATAATGTATATGTTGGTATAGGTGAGATTGTTATCCTACTTTAGAGATTAGGGTCAGGATTAGGGCAATATTAATAATTACCTTGAATAAGGGTGGATGTGATTTTTTATCTGAAAAAAAAAAAGTTTATCATGACAATAAAAGATAGATCTTCAAGAAATGGCTAAACTAAAGTCTATTAATATTTTTTTTTAAAATGTGAAGTCTATCCATCTTAAAAACCTTGTAAAACGCATTGCATCTCATAAAAATATAACTAACAAAATAAATCAACTGAGAGAACATAGAAAATGAAATACCACAGGGTGAAACCATATTAAAAAAAACATTAATGACTAAAAAAAAAAAAAAACCCCTCTTGCACTTTACGATGAAATATGTTTAAAAAAAAAACCTCTACAACGCCAAAGTATTGTTAAAAAAAAAAAAACACCAACTCTCTTGGTTTATTTTGTAACTGTAAGAGACACACACTCACATGTATTGTTTAATTTGTTGATTGAACTGCTGAGGTGACGTGATAAAAATATCGGTGGTGGTGTTTTTATAGTAACCTGAGCAAGGGAGGGAGGTGCTCTTGAATCTTCGGAGAAAATGTGGGTGTGGTGATTAATGGTGGGAGGAGCTCTTGAATCTTCAAAGGAACAGCAATTGGAGGAGAAAATGTGGGTGTGGTGATTAATGAAGGGAGGTGCTATGATTAATGGTGATGAACAGACATTCGGAATATGCATTAACATTTTGTACGGCATGGGCCAAACTGGTTTTACGTTGAATCAAATATAACCCCATGTTTGTATTGCATTAAAATTGCAGAATTGAAACCACGAAGATGACCCCGCAGTTTCCAGCAATAATCCCTCGTCTTAAATGGGGCAGTTGGAATGCTAAATGTATTGCTGGCTTTCGATAAAGGAGTAATGATTGTTTTTTTAAATATTTTTTATTTAAAATTATATTAAATAAATTTTTTTATTTATAAAAATTCATTTTTAATATCATTATGTTAAAATAATTTAAAAATATATAAAAATATTAATTTAAAAAAAAATAAAAAAATTTAATTTTTTTTAAATATACTTTTAAAACGTAAAAACAAACGGTTTTTATATTTTTATTTTTTCTTTTACAATAGGAGAATCTATTTGTGCCATCCCTAGCGAATCTGGAAATTGGTTTTGTAATTTTTATTTTAATTCTTCTTTGTTCATTTTGTAAAGAAAATAACGATAGTACTGGACATACTACATTATGAACACAATACGTGAAAACAGCATAATTAATAATAATAAAAAAAATACAATAAGATTTGCTTAAAAGATGATTATGATTTATACCAGCAAGTTCCCAAGGGGTATGGCGTGATGGTAAAGAGCTTGAGATTTGCACAACAGATCTCGAGTTCGAGTCAGGGCGTGCACCTCTAGTAAGAGCCTGGAACAACTGAAGTTTTACTCGCTCACCTGAGCCCATAAAGTGCGCTTTCCAGAAATAGGGTTTCCTCGAATTAAAAATAAATAAATTATACCAGCAACCTAAATTAGGTACACTGTCAATATGATTAAACATGGCTTTGTCTGTTGAGTCAATTATCACACTTACTTCAGTTGCAAACATATAACGTTAATAAAATTAAGTTAAATTGTCGACATAAATTGCCAATAAGAGAGCCAAATGAAATTTAAAGTTACATTGAAGGATTTTCTTCATTGAAGATGAATTATACTTCAGCTGGGCCTGCTCTCACGCATGAAAAATAAATGATATCCTGCACATAACGTTGAAACTATCTAGAAATGAAGCCATGGAAGCAAAACCATATTCTTTATTGCAAATTGATGAAGTTGACGTAAACGAAAGCTTTCTTGGGGATCTATGGCTGTTTACAACTCACCAATCACTGCCTATCCCACATTCTTACTCCATTATTGCTTCACGTCAAAGAATGCTTGCAGCTATATATAGTTTATCCTTTCTTCTTTGTTGACCGATTGCATGTCTGATTTAATTTTAGCTGAAGCTAGAGCTAGTTCTGTTTAGATTCCCAAACTGTATGAAGTCCCAATTTGCGATATATTTGTGGCTATAGGAACCACACCTAGGGTATCGGCCCACGCACTTATATTCAGTCCTATGCACATTTGTATCCTTGATGGTAAAAAAACAAATATTGCATGTAGAGTGAATTTATAGAAGACAGTTAATTTTTCACTTCTACAATCTTTTACTGCAATGACTAAATGCAAGCCCATGTCCATCAAATAAAAAACTATAAACAAGCTATATATATGAATGTACTAAAATTTGTTTAAAAAATGAATTTAATATACAAGTTTTATAAAAAATATTTTTAGTTGAGGTTAGGTTGTTAAAATATATGTTTGGTTAAAACTGTGGTTAAAATTGAGGTTGAACAAAAAGTTGTTTAATGTGCTTGGTTAAGAATGCTTTTGAAATTGAAGTTATAAAAGAACTAAAAATGATATATAATAATATTGGTGATTTTTAATTTGAATATTGTAGATTTAACTACTGCTATTACATCATGAAATAAACAATACTTTATATAAATTATTTTTTATTATTCCATTAAATTATTTGCAATTCCATCAGGTACGAAATCCATCCGACAAGAACTATAGTTTCTATGGCTTCCTGAGCGTGCAACAACATCAAGTGAAATATCATTACATCAGGTAAAATATTATCAGGAACAAAATTAGAATTGCGATCAAATTCTGCAAATGCTACTTCATCATGCGATCTCCTTCCAATATAATTATGTAGTGTCATTGAATAATATTAAACACTAGTTTTTCAAATAAAACACAATATCTGAGAAATTATTTTGGAATTTTTTTATTTTATTGGGTCGGACCCAGACACCGGGCATTTAGGTTTGGACCGGACCTGATCCGACCATGAACAGTGGAGATGCTCTCCACTGTTCATGCGAATAGTGGAGTATGCAAAAGACGAAGGAGAAGGAGAAGGGAAAGAGAAGAGCAACGGCTGGCGGTGGGAACGGTGGAGGCCGGTGGTAAGCTGAGAGAGCTGCCCTCCACTGTGCTCTGTTGTGCTTTGTTTCTGTTCTTCTTCTTCGGACAGTGGAGAATGCAGAAGACGAAGGAGAAGGGGAAAGGGAAGAGAAAGAGTAGTGGCTAGCGGTGGAAATGGTGGAGGCCGGTTGTGAGCTGCTCTCCATTGTTCACATGCAACGTGAACAGTGGAGACTGCAGAAGACATAAGGAAAAGGAGAAGGAGAAGGGGAAGGGGAAGGGGAAGGGGAAGGGGAAGGGGAAGAGGAAGAGCAGTGGCTGGCGGTGAGCTGAAGGAGCTGCTCTCCACTGTGCTCTGCAACAGTCTGTTTCTGTTCTTCTTCTTTAGCGCCTCTGTTACTGTGTTTATAAACACACATAGTTGCAATAAACAGAAATAGCTTGCGAAATGTAACATTGCGAAAAGCATGCAGAAATAGCTTCAACAAAACTGAGTTTTGAATGCATTTAAAAGTGAGGCTCATACATGAAAATTGTGTTCTGTTTTGTAACCAAGAGATGAAATCACGGTTAAATAAAAACGCTGCCACAAACGCTGAGCCAAACGGGCTCTCCAACATGTTTCCAACCTTTGAAATGATCATTTTGCAAATTTTTGAATATTTAGTGTATTTTAAATTATTGTTAAATTTTGAATTCTTATGGTTTGTAAACATGTAATTGAGGGGCGTGTTTGTAAAAATATAGTAAAAAATGAGAATATATGTGTATTGCATTTTTTTAATTTAATGTTAAATGAATGATAAAAAAAAGGGAAAAGATAAAAGGATAAAAAAATTTAATTAACTAAATGTTTTAATTCCATGCGACCAAATCCAAACAATTTTTCAAGCATAATTTTCTAAAAAGACAAAATCATATTTTTATCATGTTTTAAAAATACAAAATGGATATCGTAATCAGTTTATAATTATCCATTATGATTTGGCCAAAATACCAAAAATCCCACAACAATTAATTTTTCCATAATCACTAAAAAAATAAAAATTAACCGAATAAAAAAAATATAAATGGAACTTGATCTATTTTTATGCATGTTTATATAAAAATAAAAACACCCCATCATCAAGCTCTTCTCGTTGAATGAAACCCGTTGGCATTAAAAACATGAGTTTTTCCATAAAAATTGGTCATTCACTAATTTTATCTCTCCAACGTTTTCGAGCGACTTTTTCTTATCTCTCTTAAATTGAAGACTAAAATATTGAGAAAATAAACTTTTAAATCAAAATTACAAAAATTAAAGGACTATTGACTAAACATAACTTTTCTAAAAAATCTTAAATTGACCATGAGATTTCTCCTTGTTTTATAATTTGCTCCTTTTTTATTGAATTTATTTTTTAACAATTTTTAATAAACTGGTAATTAGTTTAGACATAAAGGGTCGCAATTAAAAAATTTAATTAAAAAAGAAATAAATTACTATGGATTACGATTTAGTATATTTTATAATTATAATTATAAATTAGTTGATAAGTGAACCCGGCTTGGTCGGAGAAAAAACAAAAGATTGCTAATCAAGCTGTTTTGAGTCCAGTGGGCTGCCTAACATTTGAGTTCTAAAAGGCCGACAGCACCAAACAAAGACTTCTAATCATGCATGGTCCAACAATGTAGCGTTAGCTGCTCCTTCAGTGCCCAATCTTCCCAAGCCCACACCGCCAACCTTACCAACAACCCAACCATCTCTATCTAAGCCCACATTGCCTCCACTTCCTAGCTTTCCCGCCATGTCTACCGTCCCAAAGCTCACCTTGCCTCCACTACCGAGCATTCCATCACTCCCTCCTATCCCAAGCACTACTCCCTCTTTTCCATTCCTTTCTCCAACACCTGGAAACTAATTAGTTATCCTTGCTCATAATCATATACCTAAAAGTGAAATGGCTATTAGAACTCTACAATGTCATTTTAGCTCATCCTTCTTGGCTTCATCTGGGAGACATTCAGTTGTCTGTTTCTCATTTTGTTAATCTACAGAGGCTTATATTGACATGTAGAAAATATAAATACATTTTACCAATTGCTTTTAAGGGGTTTCAATATTGATCCAAATTCGATAATTCTAAGGTAACATTGGTTAATTTTGCGCTTTATGAACTCAAGAAATTGCATGTATGTTTGTGGAATGATATATTTTATTCTTCACTTATCTCATGGAATTGTATGATGACAATATTCTTTCTTAGTTAGAACTTCATAGAGACTCGGCTTTGAAGAGAAGGAAAGAAAAAAAACATAATAGCAGAACAGAGGCATACATGTATACAAACACATATTAATTAGATTGGTGATCATAGAATTTAAGAATTCGAAATACAAGCGATTAAGTAGCTAATTAACAATCCCTGAAATAATAAATGAACTGGAGAAAAAGAAAAGAAAAACCCAACAAAGCAATACGACCCATCCAATATGCACATGGCATCATAAATTACTCATCCAAGCTCCTTCTACGCACCCAAGTGAACAGTCTATGCCAAGAATCAAGATTTAGTTCCCAGGTGGTGGGGTGAGAAATGGGATAGAGGGAATTGTTGTTGGGATAGTGGGGAGTGGAAGCATGCTTGGCAATGGTGGCAAAGTAACCTTTGGAACACTAGGCATGGTTGGCAGGCTAGGAAGTGGAGGCAATGTGGGCTTAGGTAGAGCTGGTTGGGTTGTGGGCAAGGTTGGCAATGTGGGTTGGGGCAGACTTGGGATAGTTGGCAAAGGTGGCAATGTGGGCTTCGGCAAATTTGGAAGTGAAGGCAGAGGTGGTAATTGCAGAAGACGGCGAGCCGCTTCGGCTACATTGATGTTTGAAATAGCCAAAGCAATGAAGAAAGTGAGAATGAAGCACTTGAAAGAGGCCATTGTTAAGTGAGTGTTCTTGTACTCCTTGAGAAAATTAGCGAGCTTATATAGTTGTGATTTCAAATGGAGTGGCCAGTATTAGGTGATAAGGGCAGAGAAAAACAGCGAATCCAATTTGAGCTACAAGGTAGTTCAACTTCTCATCTTTTTTGTTGTGCATAATCAATTTTGTTTGAGTTCTAATTGGTGGGTTATCTAACATTTGAGTTTGAAGCAAAAACACCACCGAAAAAAAGTTCCTTGGTCACAGACCTTCCATACTAAATTACAGAAGACAACTCTTTCTTGCATATCCTGGGCCTAGCTTGGAGGCTTTTGAGTGGTACTTGAAACTACATTTGATGACTTGAAAGTGGAAGATGGTTGCGACGGTGAGCTAACAAGAAATTAACATAGATTTTATAATTTTTCGGAGCTACCTCAGCTACCAAATCCTAGAATGTGCATTGAATCTTAGCCCCATATAAGCCCATAACAGACCTTGTTTTTTTTCATTCAAAGTTAACAAAAGCACCTTGCATAGAATTTAAGGTATACCCCAACATCTACTAAATGATGGCCTCTTTCAAATGCTTCAATGTCCTTGGTTTCTTGTTTGCTTTGTCGTTTTCAAGCATCAATGGAGGCTTGGCAGCTCGCCATCTTCAGCAATTGCCACCGCTACCTGCAGCGCCAAATTTGCCAAAACCCACCTTGCCACCTTTGCCAACCATCCCGACTCTACCACAGCCTAATTTGCCAACTTTGCCCACAACCCAACCATCTCTGCCTAAGCCCACTCTCCCTCCACTTCCTAGCTTGCCCACCATGCCTGCGGTCCCAAAGGTCGCCTTGCCTCCATTGCCAAGCATTCCCTCAATCCCAACAACGATTCCCTCTATCCCATTCCTTTCCCCACCACCAGCTGGAAACTAGAGCTTCGTTTTCAATATTCATCCTTCGTTCACTAAGAGGAAGAATGTGGACTATTGGCATTGCGTTGGAGTCTTTAAATGTCATGTTAGAATTTCATATAATTCCTTGGATCGTCTATCTTGTGCTTTGTGTAAGGTGCTTGGGTCTTACATTTTGATGTAATTCCTCCACTCGGATATCTTTGATTCATGTTTTTGCTGTACTTTTTGTGTCATAGTAAATCTTTATCATATACTACATGATTTGAATACAAATATATTCAGGCTCTCCAAATATCTCATAATTTGTGCCGCCATGGATTACCATGCTTCAGCTTGCTGGCATCTTATATTCCAATTTATTACACAACTATTTGACATTCTCAACAAAAAGGATAAAGAAAAGTGTGTGTGTGTGTGTGTGTGTAAAAGTGTGTCACACACTTTTACACACACACACACACACACACACACACACACACAAGGGATTAGACAACGAAATTACTGATAGGCATAGAATGATAGGGCTCATTAGTGATAGAATTAGTGCTGAGATTTGACTCCACACTCTAGCAGATAAGAATCAAGATGTTGCTTGGATATTTGCCAGGAAGAAAAAGACACATAATTAAAAAAAGAAAAAGAAAAATGGCCATTAGAAGGTAAGAATATATTATCTTCAGCGCAGAAATATGGTTTCCCCGGCAATTTTGCTTGATAAATTCATTATTCAAAGCTTAATTCAGATGGGGTTTTAATTTGAATTAATTTTACATAGCTAGATTTCAATGATATATTATTCAGCTGATCATATTCAATATGACCGAGTAAGAATAAAGCTATAAAAAACAATATATTTTAATAAAAAAAATAATTGACGTAATGATCTATAGGTCAATCTAGTTGTTTAATAACTTAATTTTTTTATGAATTTAAATATCAGGTCAAGCATGATAAATATGAATAAAATATTAGATTAATTTTATTTTATAGTTATTAAACCTAATCAAGAGGGACGGTATTTTAGATCTTAAGTTTTAATTAAAAAAATATTTAAATATTTAATATTTTATATAAAAAATTTTAAAAATAAAAAAATTAAACATTATTTTTCATTTGTTATAGTTATCCCACTTCCAGGTCAGGGATGCTTAACTCTAAACTCACCCATATACGTGTCATTTTCTGGAAAAAAAGAAAAAAAAAGAAGACGACGACGACGACGGTGACCCATGAAATGGACACAAAACCTGGGCATGGGGACCACCGAACTATACAAGTGGCTTCTTTCAAGAAAAAAATCAATTGCTTTGTTTCTTCTCATCCACTACAGAGTGAACACACATCTTCTTTAGAGGGACAAACCTACTTGGATTGGATGTAAAGGATATTCACTCTCTCATTTATCTCTAATCATGTATCTTCATTGATTGCTTTTGAAAAATTATTAAAATGATTCGGTTGGTAAGATCATAGTTTTTCATTTGGTTTAAGATTTGGATTTCAGGTTTTAACTGGATTATCAGATTTTAATCGGGTTATCGGAAAGGTTAAATTATTTTTTTTTTAAATCAAAACGATGTCGTTTTAGTAAAAAAATAAAAGTCAACGAGTTGCAACCGAGTCTTGCCGGGTCAACAGGGTCACACCAGGTTTTTTTTATCCTATTTTTTTTCAACCTGACCCGGTTCCAGTCCCGGATCGGTCGAGTCTTGAGTCGACCCGCCGAGCCGGATTTCAAAACTATAAATAAGATTGTTTTTTAAAATAATTTTTAATTTAAAAATATATTAAAATAATTTTTTAAATTAATATAAAAACATTAAAATACTTTTAAAAAATAAAAATAACAAACACCCCCTAACCCCTAAAGGATAATGACAATAAAATATTATATCACATTAATTGAGATAAAGTTTAAGGAACATAAGAATGAAAACACTTGCATCCAATTAAACAAAAGCTTTCCCATCCATTTCATGGTATAGTGTATTTTTGCTCTATCTCACCCTTTATTTATTTATTTATATTTTTCACACTGAAAAAACAAAACCCTTTACATGCAAATCAAAAGCATCAAAACCCAGAATCAGGATCAGAGGATTCAGATACTCTCTCAGATGGAAGCTGATGTATCCATTCTCATCAAAATCAAAACCCTAACATAAACCATAGCAAAAAGAAAAAAGTAAAAAAAAGAAACAATTTTTTGTCTTCCTCTTTCTAAGATAATTTAGGGTCTTGTTTATTTTCTTTTGAGAATCAAATCGATGAAGGGTATTGTAGTTTTATTGTTGTCTCTGTTGAGTTGCTGTTTGGTGGCGTCGGCTAATGTTGTTTTGATTGGAAATAATGTCACCATGGCTTTCAATGATATCGAAGCTAATTTCGGTGAGTTTTTTTTTTTAATCTTTTTTTTTTATGTTTGTTTTGGTGTTTAGTTGCTAAGAAAGTGTAGGGAAAATGAAAGAATGTGAGTCCCTTTTATTGCTAGAGCTGAAAAGATGGAAACTTTTCATTGAATTAAGCTTTATATGCCAGTTAGGGATCTTAAAAGTTTGAATTTTTTCTTAGATTTTTGTTAATTAGCTATTGGAAATAAAAATCCTATTAAAATATGGTTGATTTTAATCTGTTGAAAACTGGTTGGAATTATGGGTTTATGAGAAAATTTAAGGAACTTGAATGTCAGAATTGTTGATGCAAGAATGTTGTGCATACATAGTTTCTTACATGTGTATGATTACATGCTGATTATTCATTTTGTTGATAAATTCAGCTCCGGCAATAAAGGGCTCAGGTGAATGTGGGGTATTGTCTTTGGCGGAGCCTATTGATGCATGCACGGATTTGACTAATAAAGCTGAAAAGGGTTTGAATAGTAGCTCTCCATTTGTGTTGATTATTAGAGGAGGGTGTAGCTTTGAGCATAAAGTTAGAAGAGCACAAAAGGCAGGGTTCAAAGCTGCTATTGTCTTTGACAACGAAGAAGGAGTCTTGGTTGCAAGTAAGACCTTTTCCTATGTGAAAATCGGTTAGTTGTTTGTTTTTGTGAGTATGAATCTGTATTGGCATGGGAACTTATTGATAATTCTTAGAATTGACTCTTAAATTTGTCGGCGACACACGAATGCTTACATACTCTCTCCATTTCTGTTCTGGTTTACAGCACAGTGATCTTACAATGAATTCCTTTTGAGGCTACTTTCATAGTTTTGAAACACAAACCTCTTAAATTATAGATGCCGGCCTGCTGTGAGTCCTAGATCCACAAATTGTTGTGAGGGATTTGCCTTTGTATTGTAGCCCTGTGATTTAAGCTTATTTTCTAAAGAGAAACTTTGAAGAAATTAGAAACAAACCGGTGGTAGGTCTTGATATTTGTAATGTTTGAAATTCTCTTTGTTGCTTATAAGTTTGCTGTCTGACTTTTTGCCCCTTCCTGATCAAAACTCAGAGCAGGTAAATCCTTACTTGAGTACCTAGAAATTTGTTCGAGTAACCACTTTTTCTATTGTTCTATAATTTCTCTCTCTCTCTCTCTCTCTCTCTCTCTCACACACACACACACACACACACACACAATTATAAATGACAAAATAAAGTATTTTGGTATCACACAATCCTAATTCAATGTGCTGGAAAATTTTTCAGTGGCAGGAAACTCAGTTGGTGTAAAAATACATGCCGTCTTTGTTTCTAAAAAATCAGGCGAAACACTTACGAAGTATGCTGGTTTGACTGGCTTGGAGCTGTGGTTAATCCCAAGCTTTGAAAATTCAGCATGGTCTATTATGGCAATCTCTTTTATTTCTCTTCTTGCGATGTCTGCAGTATTGGCAACTTGTTTCTTCATCCGCAGACATCGCATAAGAAGAGAGCACTCTCACTCATCTCGTGTTCGGGAATTCCATGGGATGAGCAGCCGCCTAGTGAAAGCAATGCCTAGCCTCACATTTACGTCCGTTCTAGAGGATAATTGTACTTCTACTACATGCGCCATATGCCTTGAAGATTATACTGTTGGAGAAAAACTCAGGATTCTGCCATGTCGACACAGTAAGGCTTCTTTATTTCCTTGGTTTCCTAACAAAGATGATATACTTGCTAGTATTTGCTTGTTTTAATACATTTGGTTTGCATAATTCAATTTTATGCCTGCCCATTTACATGTTTCTTTTAAGGTTTTGGTTAGTTTGTATAGCCACTGTAAGTTCAATGTCAAATGGGTTTTCGAGATAGTTTAGAGGGATAATAGAATTATGAGAAGTGGCTGACTGCAAAATTGCTTTTGTACATCAAGTCAGGTTGACACCTTGTTTAACTTAGCTGCACTGGTTGCCCCTATTATTCCGGCTAAAGCATCAGGCAAGTATTTCTGTGGTCCCCAAACCCAGTCAAGCATGGAAAGGGCAAAGAAAAGAATTTTTTAAAAATAAAAAATTTTCACCATTGACAGTGGTTCAGTGATTTGGGCATCCTATAGTGTCATAGTGAGCAATTGAAATACTTAGATGTCTTGAGCAAATGTTTGGTGGAGCATGCTATCTGTTGTACCTGAAAGGAACAATTTTGGGAAAAGCAAAAATAAGGAGACTCTTTCCCATATTATTTTTTAGACTTGTGTATTTATGCATATCAACGGAATTTACTGATAGTAAATTATGTAAGCCTCTTTGACATGTACACCTAGTGAAATGGATGTGCCTTAGAAACCGAGTTCTTCCTGGCAATTTATCCATAGCATGCAAGATCAAAGCAGGTACAGCTTTCAGAAGTTGACATGTGAGGAATCCATTAGAGGTGAATTAAGTAGGATTCAGACTTGATTTAGTGAATGTAAATTTAGTAAAACTTGGAATAGAGATAGGAGTGAAGTGAAAATTGAATGTTAGATTGCTGTGACTCGTATGACAGCAACCTTGTTTTATGGTATATTTTCTGTAAATGCAAACCCATTTTTTTGTAAAATTGGTATGATAGAAATAAAACATCAAACAACATTGGATTGGAAATCCAAAATGATAGTAATCAGAAATGAATCGATTGTATTTGTCAAAACATGGAAAGTAGCTCCTTTTGACGAATAGTTTGTCTAATATAGGTTCATAGAGCGCAACATGGAAGTTTTGATGTTTTCATTATACAAGGATGGTTTTCACTTTTATCAAATAGAAATAATGAAAAGAGTGCAAGGTAGTTAAAGAAAATTTATGCTTGCTGTATTCTCAGGAAGATGTCTGTTTTAGATAGTGTAGTAGAGAAATAAATATGTGAACTTGCCTATACCAACTTAGTTTAGTACCTGGGATTTGAGTAACACACTTGCCCTTGCGCACAATATAAAACAACCCAACCGAACAAATGAGATTGGGGTTGATGCTTTGTTGCAGTATAGATTATAATATCTATATAACAATTGATGTTAGGATTATTTTCAACAACCCTTCCACTATGCCAATTAGAAATAATGTTTCTTCTTGAAGCTTTTGACAAAACTTTTGTATTAATTATTCATGTCACTTGTAACTGAATCACATTCTTGAACTTTGTGCAGAATTCCATGCTTTCTGTGTGGATTCTTGGCTAACTACATGGAGAACCTTTTGTCCAGTATGCAAGCGTGATGCAAGAACTAGCACAGGTGATCCACCAGCATCAGAATCCACACCATTGCTTTCTTCCAACCCATCCTCTTTCGCTTCATCATCAATGCTTTCATCTTTTAGATCTGGAACATCAACTGCCATACAAATTGCCTCATCAAGGACCCCTTCAGTTTCTCACATTTCCTCTCTTTCAAGCACTCCTTATGTCCAACAGCCTCTTAGATCCTACCGGCACTCGACTTCCATAAGTATAAGTCACAGCTCAGCTGATCTTAGGCACATGTCTTCCCAAAGATCCCTTACTTCCCATTTGGTTTCACCCCATTCTTTGGGCTACCCATCAATATCACCCTTGAATACCAGATACATGTCTGCATATATTCCTAGCCCAAGCAATGCCTCCCCAAGTCTGGTTAGCTCTAGTCATCAGCCACGCCCATTGCATTACAGTGAGTCGGTTAGCTCTAGTCATCAGCCACGCCCATTGCATTGCAGTGAGTCTGCTGCAAGTTTCTCCTCATTTGCCTCTGCCCAGTCTCTTCCAGGTTGCTAATTGAAAATACAATTTCTTGAGTGGGAAGTCACGAGTACAAGCCATAAAACTCTACAGGATGTGAACCAACATGTCATGTTCTACAAACCTCTGGTTTGTACCTTAAGGCATCACTGATGGGGTTCCTTTGGATGTAATTGGTCGTCGTCTTGTGCCACACGAGAATGTCACACGCACTCTGCACGATTTGTACAGTGTAGGATACAGTTGTGTCATTTTTATCTATTTTCAAGTGAGAATTCTGGTCCATACAGTTGAGCTCTGGCAAATTCTTATGCGCCCAGTCTTGAGTTTTATTTGTGCTGTATTGTGTTGCTAACATTAATGTTTTGAATAGCCGTATTGGTCAATATTGTGAACTCCGAAGGCACTAACCATTGTACTACGTCGAGTTTGCATTTGGAGGTTTGCGTGATGATTTTAATGGATTGGCTTTTCTCTTTTCTGGATCTTTTTTTCTTTTCCATGTCTTTGTTGCAGTGTTTTGATCTAGATATAGGCAAGGGAGACAAGCAACCTTAGATTTTATCTAAAACTCTTATTTAAAAGCCAAAATTAGCAAAACGAATTTGAACAAATGTCTCACATTGAAAAAAAAAAAAAAAGGCAAAATTTGGGTTGCTTTGGAGAGTTGCTCAACAATTGGTTTGTTGAGGAGGTTTGTGTTGTCTATAAATAATTAACAATTTTATCATCTCTACTTTTCAAGTAAGTTTTCGGGGAAATTTTCAAATTTTAAATTAATAATTATATGTGCTAATAAATAATAAAAATATTTATTAATAATAACTAAAATCCAAACCAAAAAATTTAAAAATAAATGTAGATAAAGAAACATGTTCTTGTGTCATGTTATACAATTTAATATTTTATTTAATTACATATTTTAAAAAAAAATTAAACATAAAACTCAATCTTATTAAATTTGATTTGCCTAACGACATGACTTCGATTTCAAATTAAATTGTATTGGAGCTGGTTTGATGTGACTCATTCAACTTATCATGTTATGTTATAATCTAATTTTTTATTCAAAATTCCAAAGTATTTTCCAAAAATCTAAAAAAGAAAAAACAAATCCAAAAAAATATATTTTCGATGCATTTTTATCAACCATGCATCCATTTCATTAATTGTTATTTTTTAAAAAAGGAAAATTCTAAGGTTGGTATACGAATATTACTACTACTACTACTACTATTATTATTATTATTATTATTATTATTATTATTATTATTATTATACAAAAGGTACTAAGATTGCCAAACAAGCTTTCACCAAAAATAGAGAAACTGATGAAAAACCGATTGCCTGAAATTAATTATTTATTTGTTTTTTTTTAACAAAAAAGTAAAATCCTATGTTTATCAATCTCTCCCTAATTTGCTGCACCATATCTCATATGCTTTGCGTCCCAATTAAAGAAAATCTAGGTGTTTTTACTGCACCATATCTCATAAATTTAAGGAAATAGAAATCTTAAAATTAATGTGCACTAAGTTAGTTATGTTTAAGGGAAAGTAAATACTATCTTTAACACATCCTTTTAGATAAAAAGTTACCATTACTTGTGTTTTTCTAAATTTATACAAATGCTATAATATTTTTAGCAATTTAAAATAAAAGCTAACAATTATTTGTATCAAGGTTTTAATGGGTTTGATAACTTATTACCAAGCCCAAAAATACATTTTTTAAACAAATGTCAAAAACACTTTTTTTCTTTACAATGCTAAAACATGGAAAATGATTTTTTTCTCTTTCTTTTTTCTTTTTATGCTAAACATAATATTTAACAAAAAAAAAAACGAAATTATGCAAAAGAGTTTTTTTTTTTTTTTTTTGCTTTTTTTTTTAAACTTGGCCATTATTCAAATTAAAACACTTAGTTAATTAATTTTTTTTATTTTTTCTACCATTTAACACATGCAAGAAACATGTACTGACACACATGTCCTTCACTAATTTACCCATACACACCCTACAATCATACATATTTACAATCATCATCAAAATTGAACATACAATCGGGGCGGAAGGAAGGGGGGGCAAGCGGGGGCCGGACCTCCCCTAAAATATTCCGCCCCGTAATATATATATATATATATATATATATATATATATATATATATATATATATATATATATATTAGGTAATTAAATATGGAGGAGGTTTTTTATTCTACAAAGATGAGTGTTTTTACTGTAATTAAATGCGATTTTTCAATTTGATTTTTTTTTAAATTAATTTACGTAGCCCTAATATGAATCCTATAAATATAAAATTATTACTTTGCGCAATAAATTCTGCAGCCGGTTAAAAACAAAAATATAAATATATATCATAAGTAAAATTTTTCAACAGAAAAATTGAAGTAGAGCCATCAATTAATTTATTTTTCATCAAACAAAACAAGGTAACTTAAATTTAAAATCTATTTTTATTTTGTTTTGAGATGTTTGTTAATAATTTGATGAGGCTTTTTTTATATAATTCTACCATTTTTGCTTTATTTTTTCTCAGATCTGTTAATTTTACCAATTGTTTTTTGAATTCTTATTATAGTGCTTTTTTTTTAATTAATTAGATATATTTTATTGGTTTGTTTTGATTATACTTTGATTTTTTTTTTATGTTTTGTTTTTAACAGAATCACCAAAATTATCAATTTTTTCTCACGATATATGTTTTGATTTTAGGTTGAACCATGAACAAAATAAGAAGAATTTGATTTTTTTTTCAAAAAAAATATTGATAACTCCATGACCTAGTGAACCAACTCCAATGTGTAATAATAAAGTTATGGTGGAGCAACTCCAATGCGCCTCAGTTTACAAAGAACCCGCGTTGATTAGTGAGAATAGTTATTTATTGTTTTTTGCTTTATTTCAAAGTTTATCGAACATAAATAATGCTTCGTGTTTCTTATATACTTTGTATGTTTATATTTGATAGATATAAAGACCAACAACGTTAAAGTGATGAATATATTATGAAGATGAAATTAACTTCGTTGCTTTGACTTAATTTGGTATTTCTTCGAACCTTTTACCTTATACAAAGATCATTATATGTTTATAATAAGTTATTTGAATAAAACTAAATTATACAGGTTTTTTTTACAACTCATGTACAATAAAGTAAAATAAATATTATATTTTATTATATTAATTATGGCCCCCTCTAACAAATAATTCTAGCTCCGCCCCTGCATACAATAAACCATTTAAAAAAGGATAGACAAGATCTGGATGGGTTGGAGGAGTTGTTGGAGTAACTTGAATAGTGACAACATGTGGGTTCTATATGCCATCACCATCGCCATAATATAGGCCCATATGCAACTATTGTTGGAAAAGGTGTACTAAGTGAAACTGAAACTCTTTTATCTTTTTTGAAATTAACCACTAACTATGCAAAAAACAAACACTTATGGAGGGAGCTCTTCTTTGTTAAAATTTTAGTTTTCTTCTTGTTTTTCAATCTAAGTTTGTCTTTTCATTCTACTGCTGAGTGTTATTCTTTGGTACTGGTAGGTAAACCTCCTACCTGGTATGAAAGCACTTTGTTTGTTCTTTGATTTCCCACTGATAGAGTAGCAAACATATACTTGTAGAGGGATTTATGCTATATTAAAATTTCAAGTTGGAGATGGACGAAGGCTGGATTTTGGTTTTCATTGTTGTTGTTTCGGTGGTTTTTTTAGCCACTTTATAGGCCAGAGGGGATGGTATAAAGCCTATAAGCTAGGTAATCTTGAACCCTTTATGTTTGGAGATAGATCTTTGTTGTTGATTAAAGATAAAGATAAAAAAATTTTTTGGCTCTGCAGCTGGCAAGGGAGTGCATAAGGCTTTTTTTTTAGGTTGAGCATTGTTGGATGGTGTTTTTTAGAGAGAATCTGATGCTAAATAAAAATTTTAAAAAAATCTAAAAGTAAATAAAGAAAGAAAAAAAGAAAGAAGCCAAGAATTAAAAGCAAGTAAAGAAAAAATAAAAACTAGGAAAAAGAGAATTCAGAGGAGGAAAAGTTTGTATTTTATCAATTCATAAAAAAATATCTTACAAACTTAAAAACAAACATATAAATAGCATAACCCTAAAACATCTAAGTATTGAGCTCAGTCTATCAATTAAAATTGTCTAACATACACAACCCAAATAAATAAAACAAAAACAATCAAATAGGCCTAGATAGGCTTAGTCTCTCAACTAAAGAGTGACAGGTCGGGTCATCCTTTATTGTCTCCATCTATATACTCGTGTAATCTACGGTTTGAGTTTGGTGTCCCCACAAACTCTCTCGGGGTCGAAGAAACTTGACATCGTCAAGTGTAGCTCTAAACGACTCTAATAGTACTCCAAAAAATCTTGATCAATCTACTGCAATCTATCTCTAGTGATCTAAGTGCAATTTGAATCTGGTCGACCCGCCCATCAAACGAGAAACTGTTGAACTTCATTATCCCTGGTAAAAACAATTATTTCATCTAGAATAACATCAATATTATCTTTTTGTGCTGATGTCAAGGTGAAAAGGGTGGAGGTTTCAGTAGGAACATAAAAAGTAGGATCAGGTGGCATCTCAAAATAAATCATTTGAAATAAGATATGGTTTCTTATATACAACTAGATTCTCAATGTTAAATATAGAGTTAACGCTAAAATTAAGGAGTAAATCAATAACATAAATATTTGGACCAACCCGTTATAACACTTTGAATGATCCAACATTATGTGCCTACAGTTTTCAATTAGTTCCTAAAGGATATTGTTCATGTCTAATCCATATCATAACATAGTATCCAACATTAGATTCACTATGTCATCTATGTAAATCATATTGAAGTTTATATTGTGTATTACTTGCTTGAATCTGCTTAGTGATCTTAACATGCAAATCTTGAACTCTATGTACAAATAACTCAACTGACTTAGACACCCTAGCATGAGGAGACATGAGAAAAAGGTCTAAAGGCTTTCTAGGCTTGTAACTATGTACAACTTCAAAAGGACTTATGCTTAAGAAAATTGGATTGTAGGAAGAACTAAGGTTATGTTTGTTTCTCGGAATTCACTTTTCGGGAAATCACTTTTCAAACTTTTCTATGTTTGTTTGCCATTAGAAAAGTTGGTCAACGAAAAACACTTTCCAGTCAAAGGAAAATTTGGCTTGATTTCCAGGAAAGTGTTTTCCTGAAAAATTTGGGCGGAAAACACTTTCAGGAAGTTGTAAAAATTTAGAAATGTCATATTATTTGCTGATTATATCAAATTTGGTCCTCAAACTTTTGATTGCTATATATATTTTGTTTTGAATATTTATTTTTCAATTTCATCTCTTAAAATTTCATTTTTATATTAATTGTGGTCCTTATTTTTATAATTGTTATTTACTTTTCCCTTATCATTTTTTCATTGAAATTTTTTATCTATCAAATTTGGTCCTCATTCTTTTGATTGTTACTTATTTTATTTGAAATAATTTATGAAATGTTAATTATTATTATTTTAATTTCTTCATCTTTCATTTTTTTTATTTTTTAGATTTGATCTCTATTATTTTAATTATTATTTATTTTATTTGATATAATTTATGAAATTATATTTTTTTTCAATTTCATTCTCATTCAACTTTTTAATTTGTAAGATTTGTTCCTCATTATTTTAATAAACTTGAGAAAAATAAAACATTAATAAGTTATTTTCCAAACCTCATTTTCCATGACATAATCAAACACTGGAAAGTGTTTTCCAACTTATTTTCCATTACACTACCAAACATCGAGAGTAATTCACTTTCCCAGAATTCACTTTCCAAAAGGAAACTACTTTCCGAGGAAACAAACGGGGCCTAAATCTCAATTTCTATTATGATCACACACTATACATCTCAAAATATTGCCTAAACTTCTATTAACCACCTCAATTTGACCATCAGCTTAAGGGTGGTAGGCACTATAAAAGTTCAACTTAGTTCCCAGCATATGCCAAAGGGTTTTCCAAAAATAACTCATAAATCTAACATCCCTGTTTGAGACGATGGTTTGGAGAAAACCATACAACTTGAGAATCTCGTCAAAATAAAGTTTTGCAACCCTAAAAGCATCTGTGGTCTTAGTGCAAATGATAAAATGGACCATTTTAGAGAAATGGTCACCAACCACAAGGATAAATTCATGCTTCTTTATAGTACATAGTAGCCCAAATAGAAAATCCATACTTACATCTTGCCAAAGGAAAGTAGGAATAGGCAAATGGGTGTAAAGACCAGTGTTTTGTTTTCTATGCTTAGTTGGTTGACATGTTTGACCAACTTAGAAACATCTCTTTTTAAGTTAGACCAAAAGAATTGATGTTCCACCTTTTCAATGGTTTTTTTCTCCTAATGTGTCCTAAAAGACCTCCAACATGAATCTCTCACGCCAAGAAATCATGCACTAATATTTTCAGGATACAAAGCTTATTATCATGAAATAAATACCTTTCCCGAAGGTAATAACCATCTACAACTCAGTTACTCTCATCTCTTGATGTCATGCATATTTCTCCAAATTATGAACAAGATTTATATTCTTCTTTCTGTCTCTTAAATCCAGTAACTTCAATACTCAATACGGATAACAACGTTACCCAGCAACTAAAGGCATCTGCCACCTTATTTTCCATTCTAGATTTATGTTTCAATATGAATGAATAGACTTGCAAATACTAAATCCAATGACCATGCCTATGGTTGAGCTTATTTTAGGAGTTGAGATAATAGAGGGCCTCATGGTCGGAATAAAGAACAAACTCTTATGGTAGCATATAATGGCGTCAATAGCAAAAGGCCTGAACTACTGCAAAAAATTATGTCATAGGTTTAGTACTTTTATTTAGCCTCGTTAAGTTTCTCACTAAAGTAATATACAAGGTGACATTCTTAACTAAGTACTCCACCTATACGAACTCTTGAGGCATCACATTCTTTTTTAAACACTTTAGTAAAATCAGGAAGTTGCATTACTATAGCCTCTATCATTTTCTTCTTAACCTCCTCAAATGCTTTATTAGCTTCTTTACTCCATTAAAACCCACCTTGTTTCAAAAAATATGTGATAAGAGATATGATGGTGTTAAATCCATTGATGAAATGATGATAGAAAGTTGTAAGCCTAAGAAAACTATGATCCTCATGAATATCCATAGGTTCAAGGCAATCTATAATCGCTTAGACTTTTTAGGGATCAATAAAGATTCCCTCACATGACACTATAATGCCTAGGAAAGCCACTCAATTCATAAAGAAAGAATGCTTTTTGACATTAGCAAACAAACTTTCCTTTCTTTAGAGTGATATAAACTTGAATAAGATGAACTGAATGTTTTTTTCTGGGTTTTGCTATAAATAAAGATTCCCTTAAAATACACCACTAAGAACACTTTTATTTTCAATTAAGCCAGCCATGAATATATGATAGAATAAAAATTTTGTACAATTGCTGCATAAAATAGTGTAATAAAATATAACCTTCCTTTTTAAAAAATAATGCAATAAAAAAAATATGAGTCAAGTAGTGTAGGATCGTTTTTTTATATGATCAAAGAAAAATTATTGTTTTTTTCTCTGGAGATTTGATTTGTAAAGGTAAAATCCTTTTTGTGGTGCATGTTCCAAACATAATTAGTCACCAAGGATGCAAATAGCTGAAATATTTGCTAGGAGAAGAGGTTTTTTAAAAAAACATCACAAAAATACAAATAATATAATTGTCCATGATTTATTTTGTCATTACTATTTCACTCATAATAGCTTTGTAAAATTACATGTTCAGATACGGGAGCCCAAGGTATTATTCTAGAAATGAGAAACTGGAATTTTAATTCACCCTTTTTTTTTATGATATGTCTCTTCTTTTAGTATTGACATTGAATTTTTTTACAAAATATTTTTTTTGAGATTGATATTGAATTTTAATAATCAAACTGACACATCTCCCATTTTAGAGATCGGCGACAAATCTTTTTTACCGGATGATTAAAAAAACTAAAAAGAAAAGTTAGGGTAATTGATGGCAATCAGAAAAGATAAATCTAGGAGAAAACACAAAGTAAAGGTAACCTTTCATAAAAAAAAAATGATGCTATAAGGGTGACGTGGTTCTTCCCTTGAGCATAACTAACCCCTACCTGAATTTCTAGAATCGGTGCTAATTTTTAGGATCCTTAGTTTCCTTTAATTACTAGATGGTCACTCTAATTTTTCCACGATACATATTTTTTGGCCCTCGTCATGACATCCATCGAGGTGAGACAGTAGTCCAAAATCTTTATGAGGAAAATACATTTCTTCTTGATTGTTATGGATATATTGTTAACCTAGGACATGTTATATAACTTAGGATGTGAGACAAACTTTAAGTCAAAGTGAGATACGCTACCAAAGGATATCTCATTGATACAACTCTCACTATTTATAATGATCATGTAACCTTTATCTTCACATTTAATAAAAGTGTAAAAGATAACGGTTTTTATGTAATCCTTGAAGGAAGGGTGAAATATGTGTGTGAAAAGATGGAATGTGAGGCAGGATGAACAATTTTGTATATAGAACAGAAGCGTAATATAGTCAAATGAGTTTTTTCAGAGCTTTTTACCTAATGACCATTGATATTTATAAATATCTTAGCTCATATAAGCTTGTATGTTGAAGATGAAGAAGAAGAATAAGAAATGAGATAAGCATCTGACTTCCTAAAAAAATCATTTATTGGTTGTTGTGCTCCATTTGCCATTAAAGGAGTCTTCAAATAAAGCCATTTCTTCATGGCCAAAAGGTTATAGGTTACATTAATGATAGTAACCCGTGCCCTCCCCAAATATTATTTCCCAAGAAACTAGTCTCCCTCAACCTAACAACTCTACACTGCATGGGATGCAACAATACCAACTTTTAATGAGTACTTAATTTGATAGCCTCTTGGTCAATTGAGGTTTTACCGGTGGTTTTTGAGAGCACCACATCACGCTTGATTGGGACTCCTCTAGAAGCAATCTATGCATATCCATCAAGACCATTCATTTAGCACTGCAGAAACTGTCACAAGAACTAATTGAAACTGTCACACAATACCTGTATTGAGCCAAGTCCTACCATGATGAGTTGACTACATCAAGGAGGCCCCTTGCTACCATGAATTTCTAATTATATTTTTGAGGGGTTAAATAGTGAATTCAAGGATATTGTTTAGTTCATTAAGTTGCATAGTTCATTGTTTAGTCATGAGTTTATACATAAAGATACTTATATTAAGCAATCAACTGGAGCTAGTAACATCAGCACGTATTGTTTTCATAAATTATATTATTGTATTAAACTAGTAAAGTATTCAAAACATAAAAAGATATTTAAGAAAAACCTAGAGTTCATACAAGTTTAAATCTATAAGCATGAAAGTAAAAACTCATGACAATTTAAAGTAATGAAATTTTTGTTATTGTGAATGATGAATTATTTGTCTTTAAAGTTTTATTACTCTTCACTTATGCAACTATAATATTTGCAATATGTCTTCAAGATTCCAACAACATCACCTTAGTTTAGATGTACTTCTAAACAAGATCTTTGAACCAAAATAAAAAAACTCAATTATCTCTCAATAAAGTGAACTTGACTCTAGATTTGAAAGGAAACACGAAGTATAAAAGAAGAAGAAAAAACACTAAAAATAAAATGAGGAAGAGTGTGTGTGTGTGTGTGTGTGAAACTAGTAGGAAACTTTTCCTTCACCTTTCTATTATAGTGAATTTTATAAGGTAAAAAATTAAAAAAATAATTTTGATAATAATCAAAATTAATTCTTATCATTATCAACATTTGATTAGTCATCATAAATTATAAAATAAATCTGAACATAGTGACCATTAATATAAATTTTTTAGTCAAAAAAATTATTCATATTTGCTGAAAATGCTTCTTGAAAAGATTGTTAACATTCATGTGCTGACTATACAAAACAATGGGTTGGAAAAAATAGTTTTTCATAGACTAGACCCAAGTTCAAATTTCAGTTGGTGAAAAATAATCTTTTATAACCCAAAATATTATTTTACGATAAACCCAAGTCCAAGGCTTAACCTAAGCCGTGCGTATTTATGTGTGGGTTTAAGCCTTAAACTCACTTTGCTTAGGACTTGTCCCCTCTAAAAGCTTGGGTGTTTTTTGAACTTAACTTTAACTTTTCAACTTTCCACTTTATAAATATCAAGAAAATTTTATAGTTCTTTTAGAGTTTTGGGTTTCATCAAAACATGTCAATCAAGGGTTATTTAAGATTAATTTCTCATTCACTCATAATTTTTTTTAAAACCATGTTGATGTTTCATGTTTAAGAGTTATGTTGGATATTAAATTCTAACAAATTTTTAACCAAAATGCAAGTGAACCCCTTTTAATTTTAACTTTAATTAACCTTGTTGTAACCAATTTTACAACACATGCAATTACTCTGCCATCAGCATATCTGGCACAACGCACACTTGTTATTAATGACAAAAATCAGGAGTTTAGCCATGAAGGAGGAAAAAATAAACGCAATAGTAGGAGAGGCAAAAACTATTTCAGAAACTATGGACAAGACAACGGAAATTGGTCTCGGGATTATAGGCTTGACAATGAAACTCGCTATAAAATGTGCAACGCTTGGAACCATACTACACCAAACTATCCCGAAAAGTATATGCATGCCATTAACCCATCTCGCAAACATGGTCATGTTCTCGGCAAATTAGTCACTAGGTGAATCCATATGCTTGGTGTCCAGGAGAAAGGTGCAATACCACGTAATCCCTTGGTAAGCCTTAGTCAAGTATGAGCCATATCAAGGTGGTAAACAACTTCGGGTTGGTAATTTTGAGTTTATATATCTCTATTGAGCATGTTGGAAGCGCACATATTCACACAACTGCTCGAACCTTAAACATGTTAGATGTATTTCATGTTCCCAAAATAACCAACCCCTTTTGTTCTGTTTAAAAATTGGCTTGTGATCACAACTAGTTTTGGGAATTTTTGTCGGAAAAATAGTTCTTAATAAGCATTTTTAAGGCCATATTAAATATAGAATCCTTTCACATTTGGGATTTAGCATTCATTGAAAAATATTCTCCAATATAACTACTTTAATATGAAATTTTAACTGTCTAAAACCATTCGTAGATGAAAGAGAAATTGATCTCAAAGAATTTTTAATTATCTAAAACTCAAACCCAAAATGGTATATAGATTGGAAGATAACTAACCTTTCTAATAAGTGGTTTATATTTTGAAAACTTGAGAAGTTAATATTGGATCCATAAAACACCAAAACTTTTAGAGAAAAGATACCTTAGATTATTTAGGCTTTAGGCTTAAACCACACACTTGTGCTCGGCTTGAGTTTAGGTTAGTTGTAAAATTATTTTTTGTCAGTCTAGTTTCATGAATAACTTATCTAATCAATAATCCTCTTTATGGATAATTTTTTTAAGAAAAAGTTATTCTATTTTTTTTAGAATAAACATGGTTGTGTCAGTTTTGATCTAAAAAATTTTGTATAAAAAGAGGATGAAGAGAGCTCTTTAGTATGCAAGAGATTAGAGCCATAAAATCAATCTTTACTACTATCAACAACCCTTTACTTCCTATTGTTTTTCTTCGGTTTTGATTTATTTATGTTCTCAATCTATTCTAGAGCTATAGATTATGTATTTAGTAGAGAGAATTTGAGTTTGTTTTCAAACTAGTTTGTAGGCTTGATTGATAGAGAAATCTTTTAAGAAAGTGTTGTTGGAATCATGTGATATTATTTATATTAAAACTATTTATACCAGGTGATGAGCAATTAAGATTTAAAAACAAATGGTTGAATCTTTGAGAGAAACATGATCGACCATGTATTTCTTCAACAAGTACATCTTTATTTTTTCTATAATTTAGTGTTTGTTTGACTTGAAAGGTGTCTACATATTTTTTAAAATGAAATCGACTATAATTGATTAAGAATGCCAATAATTAACTATAATCGATCAACCATGATTGAGAAAGATTGACAATATTAATCAATTATGATGCATGCTAAGTTTAAATAAAATTAGTGTTTATTGTGGTGACCAAACTCTCTCTCTCTCCTCTTTTTTTTTTTTGACAACTTTATCTCTCATTTCTCAACATTTAGAGACCGAAAGGTGAAAAAAAAAAAAAAGTTAAAAATCAAAATGTACAATTCTAAGACAACAGGGACTAAATATGCCAAAAAAAAAACTTTAGGAGCCAAACTGAAGTGTTTTTCACCAAACTATGAGAATGAAAAAGGCTTTTTTCCGTTAATTTTCATCTCAGTTCTTTTAAAAAAATTTGAAATATAACTTAAAATTTTATTTCTTAATATTAATCTTTAATTTAACACCAGAATATTCTCAAACTTTTTGCAATTGGAGAGTGAGCAAAGAGAAATAGATCTCAACACATAAAATATACTAACATGCAAGGATAAGATAGCGAGGAAATAAATATTGATGACTGAAATGAAAAAAAGTTGGTACAACAATGAACAATAAAAATGGATTTGCTTTTAGTTTATAGTTGTAAAGTAACTGTAATTGTAATGTGATGGATTTGCTTTTAGTTTATAGTTGTAAAGTAACTGTAATTGTAATGTGATGGAAAATCTTCTTATTTGCCATTAGGATCTACAAATCATTCCAGTACTGGTCCTCCGAGTCTCATTTTCACTGATGCATGAGAGCTTCTCCAACTTATCCATGTGATGAACATCGCTATTATGTTATCTTTATTGATTATTATTTTAAATATGTTAAGATTTCCATACTTTTTTCTCATTTTCAAGCACTCATAGAATGCCGATTTATTGCAACGATTAAGCAACTAAAAATTGACCGGGGGGTGATGTGCTGCACAAAACAGGATCGGAACTTTCCGAACCAGTGCTCACCCCTATGGCCACCAGTACTTGTGTGCTTGACTTTGTGTGACAATAACATAGTTAAACAAATTCAAAGGGAAAAAAATGAGCAGAGCGTAGGCTATCATCATGAAAAATAAATACAAAGGTCTTTTATAACAAAAGCACAAATCATCAAATTGGCTAACGTGTGCAAAAGCTGATGAACACTGGTACTCAAAAAAATTCATGGAAGAGATCATTCCCTATCAAATCTAGGAGATCCAGAATAACCTGGGAGTAACTGGTTGCTTTCCCTACAGTAAAACTGTCTCGTGATTCATCCTAGCGCTTGCACTAACCCCGAGCAGAAGACTGGCTCTAGTCTTGCTTATCCCCGGGTCTATACTCTGAGCTTTCAGCTTCAGAGCTTGTCGCGTGTTCAACTTGGTCTCCGGTACCAACTGTTAGAGGTTCCTCTTTGCTAATATGTCGGATCAGTATTAGCATTGCAACCAAAAACACAATTATGTACACAGTTCTAACTCCAATCAGTGAATTGAGATAGCCCATCAGTGATGGACCACTAATTCTATTCCGCTCTGTTTTCCCTTCTCTATATCCTGCAAGGAATTGTGAGATTTGAGACCCCTGGTCCTCCTCTTCAATGCTTTCTGAGCCAATAACCTACAAAGTATTAAAAATAAAGTTAGTGCATGCATTATTTCTCCTCGTAAACTATGAAATTAATGGGAATTAAAACTTCCTAGTGATTTAAAAACATGGTATTTGACTATGGTATTGCAGCAGTAATACTTACTGAAAGATACTCCTCGCCTCCGTCCCAAACAATCATTTTTGGTAGTTTTGTCCCCTTGGCACCAAATGTCTCTGCAAATTCCGCCCATTGTTTAACCCCAACATAACCAAATACCAAATTGCGATTTGCTGATGCAGCGGCCTTCAATGTCTTGATCAACTTTTGCGATTTCTCTTCAGACTCATCCTCTAAGATGGTCAGGACAATTTTCCTCTGATCATCTTTCAGTACCTTCAGTGTATCATAGTTTATGGGCACAGCCAAAGGAAGAAAATTTTGTTTTATGAATTCCTCCAAGAAAATTCCTCTGCAGGTTTAACAGAAGGGCAAGTACAACTTATAGTTATGGAAGGCAGCAAAAAGCAAGTAATCCATAATGGAAAAAAGTTAAAAGAAACAAACAAGGGAAAACTACGGGAAATAACAGGAGATATCTATGCCAAAACAGAAGAAACAGAGAGAAAAAACATAGAGCAAGAATCTGAAGAAGCAAGCACCAGATGTCTATTTCCATCAATCAGACTTAGTCGAGGTAACTGATAGGTTGTTAAAATATACCACACTGAGGTCCATTTAGAGTGATAAATAACCAATTCAATTGACCAGGGTAATGCACAGGTCCTCCATAAGCTAGCTTAAAATTTTCCATGTCATATTTGACCTAAACTCAGAATGAATAGCAGCCCCCAACACAAATCTCTTAGCTAAATATTCAGTTTTCTACAGTTTGGAGTTCTCAATGAGGATGCCCTCCCTGTTTGTGACATATAAACTGTGAAATGACAAAATTTCTCATATTATGTAATTATCGTTCAGGTAGTATTTCCTTAGTTGTTCTACTCAAACATCTTCTTCTACACAAGCATGATGTAACTACCAAAGTTTGAAACTAATTAATGCTATACCAGTCTTTATCTGTAATAGAGCAACAAATTTGTAACACTATGATTATCCCTTATGTTATGCAAATTCTACCATGGACATGGTGCACAATGCGATGACAACAGACACAAATGAAGCGCACAGAACATAACAGAGTGTTATTCCTTTTGTTATCATTGTCAGAAGTGTTTTTATTCTTTAGTTCCATTCTGTTGAAGCAAAGGGTATCTAGACAAAAACACCACATAGTCAACAACACGAGATGTCTATCAGGAAATCATCAAATAAGCAAATGCAAACAGTTAAAGTTCTTAGAGAAAACTGAAAATAACGTATTCGAATGGACAAAAATACATAAATTAACACTAATTTCTTGGTATTGGGATGAAAGCAAACCTTCAAAGGGCCCATAAAAGATGCTATGATCATCGTAACTTGGATGAATAGACACCACAGTTGGAATCTTGTCAAAATCATATTGTACCATTACATCATCTGAGAAATCACTTGCTACAGAAAACCAAGCCTTCTTCTTATACTTTATGGCTAGATTTGATATCAAAGTCTCATTTAAACCGAAACCTATAAATATAGGAAAATGCGTCCCAGCTTCTTCAACAAACTCTCTTATAGCTGAGTCAGAATTAAGGACAACAACATCAGGAGCGACAAATTTCCTCAGAAAACGAACGAGTAATTCTGCTTTCCTTGGTCCATAATATTCTGTCGGAACACCATGCATATAGATCTTGAGGGTCGGATATCCACTGCAGCAAAGACAAGTACTTGAGATCATGCAGCACAAATTCATCATCTAATCACAGTATCATAGAAATACAAAATCAAAGCTGAGATCCAAGTGAAAATAAATTAACACAAAAAAGAGGTAGTAGCTACTTACTCGACTTCATGTTTCCTAGCAAGACGGGTATACTTGTCGGCATTCACTTTCGCTATGACTATAGGTTTCTTCAATTCAGCGAGAAATTGGAGCAGCCACATCTAACTGAAAAATAAAAAATAAATAATTAAAAAATATACTGTAACGAATAATCACACTATGCATTGCTCTGACTGATTAACAAAAAAAAAACTAAATTTCTTCAACTCGAACAATATCTATAAATCTATATCTCAAAAGGCTGCCTATTTAAAAACCTAAAAAAAAAAAAAAAAAATGAGACTTAGATTTCTGAGATTATGAATAATTTCAGTTAAAAGATCACGGAAAAAAAAAACACTAGCAAACTGTAATCTCAAATTAAAAGAAAAAAAATATTATGATCTTTACAATCACGTCATTAATCATAGCATCACAGTAATCAAAACATAAAAACTGAGATGAGATCAATAAAAATTGTCTAAATGTTTCTCCAGATCTTATCAAGAAAGTATGAGCTTGGCATTAAGTTCAGTAAAAGCTATAAGAATAAGAGAAGAGGAGGAGAAACCTCGGGAGCGAGGCGCTTGCAGTGGGTGCACCAAGGGGCGTAGAAATCGACGAAGACATAGTCGTAGGCGGCAATAGTAGAATCGAAATTCGATTCGTCTAGCTCTAACACTGTATTTATTTTGTCAGCTCTTGTTGATTCTGTTGCCGATATTATTATGGATAATATGAGGATTAAGGATGATCGCGTCGTCTTCATGTTCTTTCGGATGGATGAGTAGATGATGGTGTTGTGTTTCGTTTAGTACTATGTTTATGTTTTAAGGTTGGATTTTCTTTTTCTTTTTCTTTTCCTTTTATTTTTATTTAAAACAAAGTTGATTCGGTAAAACTAATCACTGGGAGAAAGTGGTTTGGATTGGATTGGTTTGGTGTGGATTGGATTAAGGAGTGGTTTTTATAAATATTTAATTTTATTTTGTGTTTTAAGATTATTTTAATATGATGATATAAAATTAATTTTTTTAATAAAAATTTTTTTAATGTAATTTTAAATTGAAAAGCAATGTTATAATAATATCAAATAAATTTTAAATTAGACTTGTTTATGATGCTAATGAAAAAGATGATAAATGTCAAATAAGATTATACCTAATGAAACAATATCTTAATATTATTTTATTTTAATTAATTTTACTAAACTTTAAAAAAATTTAAAAAAATCATTAATAGCTATAGTAGTGCTATACAATAAGAGAGCTTCCTAATATTATAAAAAATATTTCAATCTTATTTGAAAATAATTTTAAAATTAAATAGTATTTAATGGAATAATATTTTAAATATAATTTTAATTATTTTATTTAAAAAAATTAATTAAATTTTTTTAAAAAAAATAAATCTCATAAAAACCTCTCATGCATCTAGATCTGGATGTGCTAGCTTATATCTCAAAATAGAGAAGGCTATGAAGCTCTTCTCTATTAGCTCATCATTTTTTTTATATTATTAAATTAGATATACGGCATATCATTTATTAATCTAGGTTTCAATCACTAGAGAGATGAGCAGAAAGTCAAGGTTTGACTTCTATCATTTAAAATGCTCTTTTTTCAATAATATTTATTTCTAATCTTAAATTACCCTTTAATCTATAAAAATAAACAAAAATTAAACTTAAACAAAAAAAAAATTATAAAACTCAATATCCCTTGTACCAAAAAAAATCAAAAGCAACCTAAATGGTAATATCTCCTAAAATAAAACCAGTTGATATTAAAATCATAATTTTTATTATAAAAATATAAAACCGATAACTTTCACTCTCTTTCCATGTTTTTTGGATAATTTTCCCTCTCATCTCTTAAATCTAAAAACCAAAAAATAAACAAAAATTTTCCATCGTACACTCCCAAGGAGCAGAGAACAATGGAAGCAAAAGAGGCTAAAAAGAATGCCAGGATCCCTAAACTGCGAAACTAGCCCAAGACTTCCTAAAGCTTTGATTCTTATATGGTCAACTACACTCAATTGGATGTCAGTGCAGATCACAAGATACTTGCCCCAGCTAATGCAGGATCTTGCACGTTAAGTTAAAGATCTGTACAAAACTATTAATGAAATATCAAGCTAAAACCCCCTGCCAATCGACTGCTCTTGCTGCCTGCGTAAGTTGTGAAATAGTGGATGTTCATGGGACCTCAAAAACGATTGGTAGGATGAACAAAAGCCAGTTTGCTAGGTTACATCCTCTGCTAAGTAGAGTGAGTCACATTTTACCAAGAATGGTTACTCCATCTTTTGCACGCTTCAAATGTGTTTCCTTCATCCAATCAAGGCATTCCTCCACGGTCCCTGCAGGATTAGCGAACTGCCATGCGAACAGTTTTTGTTGCTGCAAGGAAGGGATATATTAGAATCTAGAATTCTACAATAGTTTCAAAAGTGAGGAAAATATGTCTTACCCATTCTTTAACAACCGGTCCTCGGATTTAAGCTGCAAAACAGTCATGATATCCTTCCCATTAACCAATGGCTTTAAATCCCACACCTTTTCAAGACCTGCATCTCAACAAATCCTACATTTCAGAGCAAGCAAGGCTGGTTCCCAGCCAATCACAAGGGCTCCACTACAGTTTTAAGATTTGGGCAAAACCAAGATAAATAAATATACTGGAAAACATGGGAGGTATTTCACGTCTATGAATGCATAAGGTCCGATAAAGCAAACAGAGCAAGTTGCCTAGTTTATTAAAAATGCAATTCAGCATCTTTTGCAAGATGTACTCAATGGATATTTAAACATTTCTAAAGGAAAAAATTCACAGAAAGAAATTTGGCAGTGTCTTGTACCTAGATTAACAATGGCATCTTCAGCTGCTTTAAATAAGTCCTTTCTCCTGTCAAGTTCAAATTTCTTTTCTAAAGTCGTTGAGTAGAGTCCATGTCAGAAGGATATAACATTGTTGATATCAACAAACCAGCTACTTCAAGATTCCTTAACTTCCCGTAGTAGAAATCCTGAATATATAAGAATAAACCATTAGCAAAAGGAGAATCTGTGCAACTCAGAAAATTTCGAAAACATGTTTAATGGATGACCCTCCAGCCATTCAAATAAGGGAGCGTGTCAAAGTATAATTGCAAATTTATCAACATTTATTCATTAACTAATTGACTTGTCACATAAAGAAGTTTATCCAATCAAGGTGACATTATTCATTAACTGGATTGACTTGTGGCAAAAAGTTTATCCAATCAAGGTGACATGACTCAGCAAATTTATCAAGACACGCACCATTGAATGGCATAGTACATCATAAAATCTATCTAAGCCACATCACTAATTACAAAACAAATCCATTAGGTATTGCTAGTATTATTCTCAGAGTCCAAATAAATTGCACGAAGGGCTCGCTTCACACAAAAATAGTGGAAAATTATGATAAGGAAATTAAATTTGCTATGAACTTGTGGAACTTTAGAGGTATCTTCAATAGTGAGGGATAATGCTAAAGAAATCCAACTTGACTTGCCCAGCTAAAATAATTGTCAAATGTTAACTGACAGTTCAAAAGGAAAATCTTGGCACCAAGGAGAGCGACAGAACTTCAAAATTCACCAGCAAGAACTAGTACCTGTTACTACTCGGAGTTTTGATGTTATAGGTACATCAAAGTTCCATGCCCATATCCACTTCAGCAGGCTGTGTATCGTCATTAGATGTAAGCAAAGGAGATCAAGGTCAAGAATTTCTCTAAGTGACCTATGTATCTTGATAACCTACAAAAAAGGGAGGGTTAAAGACTTTCCAGATGTTCAAGAAGTCCTGAAGATGTCGATGCAAAAAACCTAGTGAGAGGAGATTTGAACTGACTGTTTCAGGATCACTGGCTTTTTGCTTCAGAGAGTCTCTGAATATATAGTTGACAACAGGCACCTGCAATGAAGAAACATGGTTTAGCTTTAGCAACAGAAAAGGTAAACTCTTGGAAAGAAATATAAAAATACACATCTGTAGAATCAATCAATTACAGGAGTTGAAACTGTCATTCCATTCACAATAATTAGGGTACAACTAACATCGGAAAAGATGAATAATTCATCAAATGCATTGAGGTTATTTACGGTTGAATAAGAACTCATCTCATTTTACAATTTTTTTGGTCTGTCTAAAAATAATAAAGCTTCTAGCCACCTAAAAAATTTTAGAAGAGAGAGATTGAGACAGACCACAGTAGTAAACAAGAAATAGATCCAAGAAAATGCCCAATGCTTGTCACTGCCTTTTTTATAAAAGAATCAATGAGGTCAGAACTTTCTAGTCCTCATCATCCTTCAAAAAGGAAAATGATCAGGAACCAACATTATTATTCTTATTCATCCACCAAAATTAGTTGTGGGACAGCCTGAAAACTGAATTTCCAAGACTGTAATCATAATTTGGCTCCAATTTCTATGAATACGGCTCAATGCTCCTTCAATGCATAAAATGTAGATTCACGATTGGAAAGAAACAAGCAACAAAAAGAGCAAACCAAAGATTTAAGAAAAATAGAGGCCAAGAATAAGGGAGCACCTTTTTACCCTTTTCATCCTTGTATACGGTGTTTTCTTGACCTGGAAGAAATAAAGCAGCATACAAACAAAGCCTTCTTTGTTCACCCTAAAGCTCAGGGAATTTAGAATTAAAATTCACAACCTTAAACCATATATAGAACATTGAAGAAAAGATAAAGGAAGAGGGAAGCATGTAATACATAAGGCTGACAGACAGCAAGAGAAAAAATAATTTAAAGAATCTATCATGGCTCACTCACAGTGAAGGAGGAACCTCCAATTAAATGAATAAGGTTCCACGCAGCATCCAGATAAGCAACACAGAGCCTAAAAGGGATCAAGAGATTATTATCTGAACATAAATGACAAACACAGACAAACAAAGCTGCTCAAAATCACAGGGACATCTCCAAGGCTAGTTATAATAATGCTAGAAAATTTCTGAGAAATCTTTTAGTGGCGCCCAAAAGCACCAGTTTTCTAAGTGAGAATAGTGCGTTCTACTTGTAATCAAAAAGCCATTCCAGTTATAGATGCAATCAAAACTTTTCCCATTGCACCAAGCAATAGTATCTAGATCATTTCAACTATTATTTTTGGTGATCTTGGGCTGTTTTATATCTTATCATACCCCTGACATTCTTCTGACACTGTCGGCTCAACCTTTAGGTGAAGATTGAAGACAACCCAAAATAATGTCAGATCAGCAATATAGGTCATAGCTTTAACAGGTTGATTGCCAGAGATCATGAGATCAATCTGCACAAGAACAGACAGGAATAATGCAAGTAATGAATAACTATTCCCCAATAAAACTGTATCTAGAAAAGCCCCAAAGGACAAGTTAAAGTTGTCTTCCTCGGAAATCAAATATCATAATCAAACTTGCTATTTCAGCCATGACAAGGGGTAAAGATTACTTCAGTTCCAACACGCTCTTTGCTGATTTTGGCTTTGAGAGCGTTTTTCACATCATCACAGGCAGCAGCTGCTTTAAGCTCTTCTTCAAGTACAAATCCAAACCTTGCACCTAAAATGACTAAAATGAGACGGATATATAACAAATGTGGATACATGTAAAGTGAGCAAAGAGAAAATTGGAAGTTGTGTCACCTAACTCATGCCAAGTAATTGGCCATGACTTCAAATATTTTGGTCAGAATGGGAAATGAGGAGATCAGAAGATTTTTGGATGTATTAGTTAAAAATTAGTGATCTATATTCAAATAAATGATAACCCTTTGAAGAAGCAGCCTCTGAGGAAATAATACAATGAATAAGGAAGCAGAAATTCAAGAAAAAAAATACATGTAGCAGTTTCGATACTATGATATTTTGAATCAGTTGCTCTAAAGAAAATTACATATGCTTTTCCAAATGTAAGTACTTCCAACTTTTACCAAAGAAGAGAAAAAGGCAATCAAAATTTGCCTCACACAATAAAGCGGTATAATAGAACAGATGAAAATATAAATTCAGAATTACCAAACCGAATAGCTCTCAGAACTCGAAGTGGGTCATCCAAAAAAGGTATCTTTTTTGGAGGTAAAGGAGTTACTATTTTTCCAGATTTTAGATCTTCAATGCACTGTAATAAAAGAGGGAAAGAAAAAATGTCTGAAAAGTGGCAAAGCTATACACATAGCAAGTGACAAAGTTACATTCTTGGAACAAATAAAAAGCATAACAAAGTAAAACATATTCTAACCTCTTCCAGTTAGGTCTTCAACAGAACTGGTATTGATATTGTAGAACAAGCTGGCCAACAGAAGAAATCGAAATGCACCAAGATTAGCCGATAGCAATACCTCTTGCAAACAGGTGTGGAGAGTGTCCTTACGACTTATCAATATCGAAATTAAAATACCTGTTGATGGTTTAAATCCCTTCTATATCGTCTTCTTTTGCTGTGCCAAATGTCTGTGGTAAAACAGGTTAACTTAAATAGTGATGCACCCAGCTCAGGTAAACTTGAATAACTAGAAGTTATACATCCTACATGAGTAAGAATTTAACCAGACAGCAAGAAAATAGCTCAACTTAAAGTAATGATCAAACAGAAAATCACTGTGATGGAAACATTTAAGTGCACTAATAATACACACAAGGTTCTAACCTATCTACATCAACAACCAATTCAAAGTTTTCAGTCTCTCAAACCATGATCCAAAAGATGATTAGCTACTTCATGGAGTAATTCAGCCCCTTTACCAAATTAACAGCACATGTCAACATTTATAAAATATTGAAAATGAAAAAAATAATGTAAAGGATTCAGAATATGAAATATTATGTAATGAAATTTTGTTCCTAATTACCTCATTCTTATTAATTTCCTCATATAAGCATGCCAAATTTAAAACAAGAAAACACTGACTGTATATAGCATGTTTTAAGTTCTTCTTAACAAACGGAACAGCATCAGGTACATGTCATGCACATGAAATTAGAAAAATAATAGCTGAGTGGGTTCTAAGCTAAATTTTATACCATCGTAGGAATGCGGCTGTTCTCACTGTAGTCTTCACTCCTTAAGTTTACAAAATCAATCCATAAATCAAGAAGACGCATCCTTGCAGTTTCCAAGTGTTTAGACTGGTCAAGGTTGCTGCAAAAGTAGAATCAGATAACATTAGGGTCACATGTAATATCATAAAACACTATGAAGACCAAAGGCTAAAATTTGTAAAATAATGACCACTATTAATCTATTAAGAAGTTCAAACCACCACATGAAAAAGGAGATGTGCAAGGATAGCAATTGAAATGTAATATTTAGATTCAGCAACATGAATTTTTCCAATAAGACAAGATAAAGGGGAAAACATCTTAAAGAACAGAACAAGAAACCGGCAAAGTCATCAAAGTCAAAATAAAATCTTTTAAAAAAATCTGGTTTGGAATGAAACCAAAGTATATTTAACTTTGAACAGAAAATAATGTATCCCTAAAATGAAGAAAATAAATAAATACTTATACCGTGGAATAACCCCAACTCCATGAGCCTCTTCCCCGGTAGATAACAAGTATTCCCTAACCTTATCAACAAATTCGCTGCCCAACATATTGTCGATAGCAATGTCGATGTCAGAACATTCTTTGCCTAGAAGCTGCAAAATACATTAAAAAAAAAAAAACTTATACGAATCCCAGAAGATAAAAAAGCACTAAGAATTTTAATCAGACAATAAAAACCCATAGAAAAAGACAATCATTAAAGTCTTATCATTTCCTCCAGCATGCTTATTGCTTAAGGTTTATATGACCAGAACCATTTTACTCCTCACTATTCTCTTTGCTAAACCTTCATTATTCATTACGGACTTTCATCAAACATGCTTTGGGCATCTTCTCACAACACAGATAATACCGCGGCAATAAAGCTTACCTTATCACGGGGAACCCTCAGCTACACGGAGCTCAGTATTGAGATTGAAATGGCGAAGAGTGTTGACTAAGCGGTCAAAAATCTGTTTTTCAACCTCATTCAGTTCAATCTTGTCTTTCACTTCAATCAATGCTCTTGCTGCAGCTTCTGATGACACTGTCGCCATTTCCTTACAATAAAAAACCCCAGGAGTTTGAATTCGAGTTAGGGTTTTACTTGGGTAGGAAAAGCTTGGAAGAGAGACGAAATTTGTTTTGCGTCTGTTGAGGAGGCGTGGGGGAGAAGAAAAGACAGAGGGGGTCGAGTTTTACAGTGTTGAGAAATGCTCTCATTGTTTTCTTCTTTTCTTATATTGTTCTTTTTTTAAAGGAGTACGCTACCGGTTTTATGACCTTTTGAATATGGCTGTGGGAACCCATACCTTTGCCTTCTTTTTTTTTCAATTCTTATTTTCTTTGAGAATTGGTCTATGAAAGTAAATTTATTTAGATTTAAAAGTTGCACCAATCAATTCGAAATGAGGTGTAATTCTTGTTTTTTATTTCAATAAACAAATGTTGATGAATTTTTTAAAAACTTGATACAAGCTCAATTTAGGATTTAAAAAAAAAAAACTAGTCACTTTCCCATAGTTATTCTATACTTATTAAACCTAACTTAATATAATAAGTATTCTTTTTCTACTTTTAATAATCTAGTTATCTTTGTTTAAAAAAAAATAACTGAAAACAGAAAAAATTTATCATACAAAAAAAACAATAAAAATATTTTCACTTAATATATATATATATTTCTAACATGACAATCTTAAAGGTTACACATGTGTTCTTAAATTTAAAAATGTGACCAGTATACAACTTTGGCAAAAACACATGTAAAAATACCTATTTTCTATAATAATAATAATAAAAAAAAATCTTGAAAAAAAAAAAATAATCTGGAAGATTAGCTTAAGTAATCAAGCCTTGAGCTTATTCTTTAGTGATCCACGAGTTCAAATCTCCTCGGGAACTACTAAAAACTTATAATATCATAAATTTCAAGGTTTGAATTATTAATTAGCATCCCCCTTTAATGTGAACACCTATATTAATAAATAAAAAATAAAAAGTTCATAATAATCCGGATTACAATTTGTAAGGATTGGTTTTTATTTTTTTTTCTCACCATTTGAATTGGATGTATAAAAATCAATATTAAATAACATCGAGCATACTACGCTAACGAATTACGATAACTTGAGGCCCATCACCCAGCAACTAATCACCTCCTTTCGTCTCCGTGCATCTCGCTTCAACTTCTAATACAAAACTTTTACGAGGTTCTTGGCTCAAACTGGTTTGATGAAGCACTGTTAGGCTCAGTGACTGAAGAAGCAACCACACTACCATAACACACGTTAGAATCTCTAAAACCAGATAGTGACTTTTTTGGATGAGCATGAGGTTTAGGTCAACATTTTGTAATAGGGGTAACCCAAAATCTACAGATGAAAAGTCTGGTTCCACACTCTGAGATCCATCATCAGTCATCAGGCTACACACAAATCAAGCTCTCCTTCATTTAGACCAGACCGTTTCATCAGGGAATAATGGTAATTGACTCGCACAATTGTCTTCACTCTCGTCATGTGTTCTCTGGTCTCTACTTCTATGTCGTTCTCCACTTGTGTGCAACTAACAGCAATCCAATCAATATTGAGTAGGAAAATCTTGGATTCACTATCTGATAGCTGGTAAAACTAATCCAAATCTGAGTGAAATAAACTGAATCCCACTAAGCTCTAGCATCTCTCCCTCCTTTCCTGCTGACAGCCTTGTCTCAATCGGCAAAAATGGCAGCTTATCCAGGCTTTCACCACGGGCCTTCCCATCATTACCCAAACACCCCACATCTTCTCCATACAATGGTATTCAGCACAGCTCTACCAGGGTCATTAGCTAGGTTATTGAAATATGAAGCCAATTCCTCCATAGGCTAAATTTGGTCCCCTCTATTGTGATGTGGAGGAGCAAAGTCCAAAACATTGGGTGCACCAAAATATATCTGGAACTGCACCGGAATCTAAAGCATAAAATAGCTTTTCTGTCACGTAACTCTCTGTCCAGGTGTTTTCAATGGCAAGGACAAATTTATAATGAGACATGGCACAATGTAGATGATCCCACCATTTGGTTTGACACTGGCGTCATTGGCACACTCAGGATAGAAAGAAAAGGGCCATGTCTAGCCCGCCAACATTGTTCAAGCACTTGCCAAAGGAATGGTGAGGCAGCAAGCTGAGGAGACTCTTAGCCAGCTGGTTTCTATCAGCCAGGCAGCGTGATGAAGACCAATAAACTAGTGTATCCTAGGAAGGAAAAAAGATAATGAAATCAACCACTAATTTCTTTACTGGAAATAATATAATTTTAATTGATAAAAAAAAAAAAGGCAAACTAGCGAAGGAATAGAAAAAAGGAATGACCGTAAGCCAGACACTTACTTTGTCCTTACGACGAGACACGTGATAATTTCGACCCGTATGAAAGAGTGCACCAGCATATGTTGACTGAACATCATCTTCCGCATGATAGCTAATAAATAAATCCTCATGACCTGAACGTTTCCTGCCAGCCTCAAGATCCATATAGACACGAAGTGGATCACCATTAACGCCTCTAACAATCACATTAAAATTGCCAATTAATGAGCAAATAAGCCCAGGATGCACAGGTTGCAGAAAAAAACTCAACCAGGATAAGTGAGCAGATAAATGTAGATCAGAAACAAAAAGGATTTAACATGTTTGTGACAAGAGAGAAAGAACTACGGCAAGAGTGATCATCTCTTTCTCCTTGTTAACTACTGCCAGAGTTATCACAATTATATTTTTTTTATACACGGATGTCAAGATTCCAAAGCACTGCCAGCTGAAGCACTCATGCTTGGTCAATTTGTCAAAATAGTTTCTTCTGCACAGCATGTGTTGTACAGTAGCATTTGCTCAGTTTGGAACGACTTCCATTCTATAAAGATGTCTTTTCCCCATGCCTTCCATAACAACCTACAAATAGCTAAAGAAATACAACTCCATAACTCCCCTTTCATCTTAAAAAGCCTCCAGCCCTGAATGAGTTTACTTGTGCTTCATGACACCAGACCTAAGTGACACTCACGGTTTAGTATGTCTACTGCCACATGGTGTTAGACCAGAATAAATAGAACAACAAATGAGTGTCAGATTCAGGGTCTCTCCACCATGCACAGCTATTTGTGGAGAACAAGCAACTCCTCCTTTTTCTAAAATCTGCACTCTGCTAGTTTTGTAAGATAAGAAAGAAAGGGCAAATAAAATTAAAAAAAAAAAGACTGTCTTGGGATAACGAGAGGGTGTTCACCAAACACTCAAGCTAATCATATCCACAAACCAAGGACCAAACAGCCACTCAATATTTCCTTGCAAAGATAGAGCTAAATACAACACCTTCGTCCATTGCCCCTTTTTTTTTTGTTTGTTTTTTTTATCATACCTTTTCCCATTGTTAAAGATTATAAATATTAAAGAAATTGTACCCAAGCTTGTACCTGAGTGAAAACAAGACACTCTAGAAAGAACTTTGGAATTCTCAATGTCTCTCAAGGAAATAAGTTTTCTGTTTTTTATCTTTACCTTTCAACAAAACTTTATAAAGATTATTAAGCATCAAAATTCCCAAAATTGCATACGAAGATTGCATTACGGATACCATGATCCAAAGCAAAGTCTTTCCTCCTTACCATGAAACATCATCCAAATCACCTAACCTAGAATTGAACTCCTTAAACTAGCCATAAGCTGGAAATATAGACAAACAGTGCAGACATTGCCGTCACCACATGCCAATTGTACCACATAGAACTTGCAGATGCCATCACTAACAAAGAAAATTGGTTCTAAACAATTTGCTGTGAAGTCTGTCTATCTAGGCAATCAACTTTATGGTTTGTTCCAAAATCAGCTTGCGATTGGCAATGGAGGGATCTTAGGTTTAAATCTATTATTGTATTAAAGAAATCAGTACCAGTAACGGCAGAGCACATATATGAAAACAAACAACAAACATGATTACCTATTATTTTGAACACAAGACCACATTTCTCAACACAGCAAAATTGCAGTCACCAAGTATCATATTCTACCTAGTTGATGCTCACCTATCATCACTTGCTCATTAGAAATATTTAAATAATACAATACAACAAATGCATCAAAATATGCGCTTCAGATTTCCAACAACAACTAAGTCTATGGATTTAACACTTTCTGCAATTCCAATAAACTGGAAATCTCGAAACAAATAAATCTTGGGTCAAAACAAAATACCTGAAGTGGAGGAGGAGCTGTTTCAAACAACAAAGCATCAGGCTTGTCAGCAAGAACAGAAGACTTAGTCCACAAACAACTTAACCCACAACGACAAGAATACAAATTATCCAAATTGCTAGGAATCCAAGTCCACCCTTTAACCAAAACACTGACATGCTGCATCTTCAACTCACTACACCCCGCATCACCATTAACAACCTGCACAGAAACAGACCCATTTGACCCCTTAGACCCAAAAAGAGTCCAAATTCTTATATTTCTCTCTAAACTGAACACAACCCACTTGAGAATCCCATTTCTTGAAAGCAATGAACAAGTCAGTGAAAGGATCTGGTGCTGTTTTGATAGGAAAGTTTGAGTCTTTAATAGAAGAGGTAATCGAGGTTGTAATGGATGGAAATTCAAGGAAACCAGAAAAGAAAAGGATTATGACTGTAAAGAACAGCATGAGTGTGATTATTGTAAGTGCTAAGGGTTTTAATTGCATGATGAAATAGATTTTGAACTGGGTTTAACTCTCTTTCTCTATAGAAAAAAAAAAGAAAAAAATAAAAAGAGGTGATTTTTGGGGTTTTTGACTTAAATGAATTTTTTTTCTCTTCTTCAGTTTTTTTTTTTTTTTTTTTGCAGCAGTTTCTTCTTGTTTTATGGATTTTGTTTTTTGAAAAATAGCATGTTTTTTGTTAAAATATTTTTGAAAAACACAAGTTAAAAAAATATTTAAAAAATAACATAGTAGAAACATAGTATTATTTATAAATAACTACAATTTAAAATAACAATAGTGTCTTAAAATATATTTTTCTAAACAACCACTATTTAAAATAACAGTTATTTAGTGAGTGTTCCCAAAACATTTTTTTTAAAATTAATCAATCTCAATGAAAGTCAACTAACTATTCTTATGACAACTTGAAAAATATCAAGGAAATTATCATTAATTATAAATTAACCTCGAATAAAATTTTTTTAATGAATTACGATCATATTAGGTGGTTTTTTAAGATTTAGTTAAAATCGTATCGTCGAGATTTTTATAATAATACTTGATGTCAAAAAGCAGGCTTTGATGTGTCCTTACCTCATTCTTTCTTAATTATTGGATCTTGAATCTTATTTTTTAGCCATTAGATCTTTGTAAAATTTAAGGGATATAATTTTTGAAACATCCATTATTCTTACTTGCTATTCTCGCATTTTTTAAAATATGTTACTTTTTCAAAACTTTAATGAGAGTATAGAGATATTTGAAAGCAAGGTTGTTAAAATCACGATTTTGACACGGCACGGAAAGTACTAAACAAACTCGGATCGTAAAATCGTAAAATCGTAAGGAATTTTTAAAATACATTAAAAAAAATAAAAATTCATGCTTAAAATAAAAATTCATACATAGTTCAAGGCTTCAGGCACCTTAAAATACATGTTTCAAATAAAAAATTCATACATAGTTTTAAGGGCTTCGGGCACCTTAAAATACATGCTTCAAATAAAAATTCATACATAGTTCAAGCATCTTAAAATACATGGTTTAAATAAAATTCATACATAATTTAAGTAACTTTTCATTAATTAACAATTAACAAACTTAAAACAAATACTCTACAGGTGTTCAAGAATATGCACATACGGTAAAGCGTCATTTCTTTCCTTTCCATCTTCACATAATTGCATGATAATTCCATGAGCATTAAAGTTAGGGCGGGACCAAACAAGATATTAAGCGAGATCCATATGCCCCTATGCAATCTTACCACGGATCTTTTAAGCACAAGATATTCCAATTGCTTACTTGTTGTGGTGTATTATGACCTCTTTGAGGACTGCAAATACTTCATTATCAAGAGGGATGTCAATAGATGGCCATTAGACCAAATGAAAGCACTTGTTATCCCATCATTTACCGGGGCATTCCATTCTCGAAAGCGAGAAGATGGCGAACACCGAGTATAAGTTGAAGCAACGTGAGTTCGTGTCTCAGCAACCTTTAGCATGATTATTGATCAATCGCCAATAACAATTCAATAGTTGCATCCCATAGTCAATGAAAATAATCAATCACGACGGAAAATCAACAAAAATAGCCTACTATCCATGTTCGACTAGTAATTCTCCTCTAAAACCATATTTTCCAAAAACAAATAATTCAACGAGTTGCACACAAAATCAATTCCAATATATCAATCAATCACATGGGTAAATCAACAAAAAAGGAAAACAAACACTACTATCAATTTGGACCAGTGATTTCACTCTAGAACCATATTTTCATTCCAGGATTTCAAAACCTTTTTTAAGCTCTAAGCTCAAATAATCCACACCAACCAATTCTTTGTACAATCGATTTCCAACTCTAAAATCAAACAAACACAAGCCGTTTTGAAATCCTTCCATCACTCACAGCTTATTAACAGAGCAGAATCATCAAGTTAAACATAGCCCCCTGATCTATCAAAATTTCTTTTCAATTTCTTCCCACAAAATCAACAGAAAATAATAATAATAAAAAAACCCACAAAATCCTCTAAATTTCTTCCGATTTGAATAATTTCATGTTGCATATATTTTTTCTTATCACGGTCTACTCGGTCTATTAAAATCTAAACTTTCATCACCTCTAAATCATTAGCAAACCAAACCGATATTAAACACAATAATTATCAAGAAATTAATTAAATTTAGTTCAACTAATCAGCATATAACAATAAAAAGGTAACATTTTTTTCCAAAACTTTCTCAGCAACCAAACAAAATGACATTATAAATGGAACTTACGGTGTGGAGTGTAGACTGTAGAGGAAGTTGTTGATGATGGAAAAAACAAAGATCGTTGCTGATGAAGAATGAACCGATCCGAAGATTGAAGAAGCTGCCGCATTGTTGATAAAGAAGAAACCGTGAGCCGTTGATGATGGGGAAGAGGAAGCCGTGAGGCGTGAGTTGTTACCAGGAGAGCCTTGTCATTGTTGATGAAGAGGAAGAGGAAGCCGTCTCGGCGTTAGGCGTGAGCTGTTAATAGAGAAAGAGATTAGATTTAGGGATTTAGAATTTTTCTTCTCTGTAGATTGTTTGTGTATCAACAGCTGGAAGAGATGAAAGAACGCGCAAATCGCCAAATAGCCACTAGATAGCTGGAGCGTGGAGGCAAAGGTTACAGGCAGTATATGTTTTCTACCAAAATCGTTAAAACGGTCCTGAAATCGCGTTTTTATGCGATTTCACCCGATTTTAACGATTTCACCCGATTTCAACCCAATTTCACCCATTTTCGAGTTTTTGAACGATTTAGCACGTTAAGCCTATATTGACTCATAAAATCGTACGATTTTACGAGTTAAATCGCGATTTTAACAACCTTGTTTGAAAGTATGATAGGAGATGCTTTTCAAATGTTTTTCAAAGTGTTTTTTATTTAAAAATATATCAAAATAATATATTTTTTATTTTTAAAAAATTATTTTTGATATCAATATATTAAAATAATCTGAAATTACTAAAAAATTAATTTAAAATAAATAAATAAATAAATTTAAAAAAAAACATTTTTAAAATACAAAAACAAATATTAAAATTCTAAAATATCATAGGTTAAGACGAGGAGAGAAAGAGAGTTAAAAAAGGTAACGCAAAAACAATAATAAAGAGCAGTTAACACCTGACTACTTTGAAGGTTTTGCAAAAGGTGGATCTGGTCTTCGGTTTATCGGTTCTCTTCCTCCCTGGCTTTAAATTTCTTATGCACGTGGCTAATTTAAGAGACCATAAACGAGTTTGTTTTATGTAAAATATTTTACATTATAATTTTTTTATATTTGTTTTATTAAAAATATTTTATAAAAAATATTATTACTAATCAAGTATGATAAAATTTATAAAATATTTAAGTAAAACAAATATCCTTAAGTATATAGTTTTTTACGTTTTAGGTATTACTAGTTTATCCTGCGGCTTTGATAAAAATAATTGGAATGTAAAAAATAATATTTAAACTCTAGGAAACTTTTTAGTATTGTTATTAAATTTGATTTATTAATTTAAATTTGTAAATTTTTAACCTAACTTTTTATTTAGTCGGAATTTAAATTAAATCTTGTGAGAATTGCCACGATGTCGATGTAACCTTGTCAATTGGGTAGTTTCAAAAAAAAAAAAACTCAAAGGAAAAAAGAAGAAGTAAGTTGTGTTCACTTAGTCATCCTCGTAACTTGGTTGTGAACTTCATTGGTTTAAATCAATTTTTTAATTTATTATATGATAAAAAATATAAAAACCAATTTATAATTAATCTTGTGTTGAATGATAAAATTTAATAAAAAAACTCAGCATTCAAGGATGAAGTTGAAAAAAAAACAAAAGGTCAACAAAAAAAGATCCCAACTACGTTGGGTTAGGCTTGTCACAAAACGACGGGCACATGGATCCCAGACAAGCCTACATGCTTGGTCTAATATATATACTTTTTTCCCTTTTTATAAGGTCCCATGCCCCCTTTTTCTAAGAAAATAGCACTACCTAGTAGGAATCGAACCGTGACATTTAGGCACCGACTTACACACTAACTAACTTAGTTAAAGAAACAATATGTTATCAAATGATAAAAAAAAATATTAATTTGGTTCCTTGTTTTTATAAACAATTAAATTGTCAAATAATTGGCTAACATAGCTTTGGTAATTTTTCCTTGTAAAGGATTCGATAAGAGTGATGTCTATCTTTTTCTTAATTATATCCGACTTTTTACTCGAATCTCTTAAACTAATGTATATTTTAGGATTTTTTTGTTTCATTAAAAACTAAGTGAAGACTCCATTTTTCTTATCCTTCCCTTTAATTTTAAAGGTCTTGTATTCATGTCGGGTGTGATATGTGAGAGCATTTAAAATAGAAAAAAATCTCATTTTATAAAATCATTTTAATATAACTTGGGATGATAATTAAAAAAAGACACTATTAATGTATTAATGTATAGTGAATGACCAACCCTTTTTAGTTTTGTTTTGCTGATGCAATTAGAAAAACAAAGAGAGTTAATTATAACTTGGTCTATAGTTTAGAAAAATTAATCCTCATTGTTTTGAAGAAAATATATAACTAATCTTATATTGTTAAACTTATTTATAAATAAATCATTTTTTATCCATTATATATTTTTCTTTTAATTTATTTTGATTTTTTTATATTAAGAAATAAAAAAGGTAAAAAAAAAGCAGTAGGTATGATGGAAAGATGGATAAGAATAATATTTTTAAAAAATAAAATATTACTATATTAAATGTGACAATACTGGTTAAAAGACTATTTAATTATTTTTTATATTACAAGGATTAATTAATTTATCTTAATAAATTATAAAGAATAAATTATAATCAACTCAATCCACAAAACTTAATTCCATTTTTTTATATAATAAAAACTATTCTCAAACCAATTTATTCTCAATTGATATTAAATTAAATTCTTAAAACATTTTAAAAGCACATTTAGAATTCTTAGAGAATGAGAAAGGGGAATTATGGAAAGGAAAGGGAAGCAAAGTTAAAGAAGGGAAAAAATAGAATAAAAAAAAAAAAAGGATTTAAGGGAGGTTTAAATTCCAGGGATTTATGGTTGTTGTTGCCGGTAATGGAATATAGAGAAAAGACTTAAGAATTAAAAGTAGGGATTATGATAATTAAAACTGGATTTTTAAAGAATGTTTGGAGGGGATTTAAAATTAAATAGTCAATTACAAGTTTTTTTTATGATGGAGTGATTGTTGAGTTTGTTGTTGGTGGTGTGAAGAGATAATTAGGTGATAATGGTGGATGTTTGGACAAAGGATTGGTGGTTTGCTACTCGGACAATTGGTTTTATTGGTTCGGCGGATGAAGAAGGGCCGCTATGGTTAGATATAGTAATGAGTGAAGAGGAAAAAGAGGTTACAAAGTGAGTCCAAACTACACCAAAGAATTCATTAGAAGTTCCAAAGCTTGGGTTTATTACAAGATTAAGGATAAAGAAGTTAAAAGATACCTTCAATGACTTTATTCAGAGTATTTGTACCAATCGAATTTCAAAAAGCTACAAATTCAACAAGTGATTATTAGACTTTTAGTCAATCTAACTTATGTGTAAGAGAGGACATGAGCTTAATTATTTCACAATGGTGGACTAATTAATTTCGACATTAGACGTGGCTTTGGGCTTATTTTTTCTTATACACAAGTTTACTCTAACAAGTATAATTTTTTTATTTAACCATTGGATCGTATTAAATTCTTATCAAGAGTTTTTTGGAGGTCTTATTCTATATTGTAGTTAAAATTTCAGGGCAATTCGGATATTAGAAAAGCCTTGCGATAAGGTCCATAAACTGCGTGCGGGAATTGTATTAGTTTTCTAATTGATTTTAGATTCTTTTTTTATAATTTATTTAAAACTCTTTTATTATTTTAAATTATTATTTATGATGTTTTCACCTATTATAAATAAGTATTAATTAGCTTGTATTTAGGGTTTTGTTTTTAGACATGCTTTGATTTCAACAATTATTATCGTGTGAATGAGATTTCGCTCATGTTTTTTTGTTCTTCATTGAACTACTCTAACTTATAAAAAAATTAACCATGCTTCGCTGACACTTTTTTATACTTTTTAGTGCCTCAATACGGGTTATCGTTGTGTCAAGCTCAATCACAAGCCTGAATTTAGCTTTTTTAGGAAGGGTTGGGCAATTTGCTGTAGGTTTTTGGATATTTATATCCATGAGGTTCGCATCAATTGATATCGAGTAAGGCTCTAAATGAGGTTATATCCCTCTTATCATTAAGTTTTTGCATACTCTTATTGTTGTCGAGTTCTTTATCTTCTCTAAAAATTAGTTATGGCATCAAGTTAAAAAAAAGAAGAAATTATTTGCAATATTGATTAAATAAAGTCTTATAAAAAAGAATAAAGAAAAATCACAAGAAAAAGAAATTTCTAGGGTTTGTCGGAAATCTTAATTCAAGAAACATAGAATTCAACCACTTGTTTTAAATGCGAAAAAAAAATCTTGATTCTTGAAATAAATCTTGATTTGGGATATTTTAGGTTTACTTGGTTGAGTTTTTATTAAAAATTACGAAAACAAATTAGGTAGTTATTGCATCATTGCAACATTTATATAGTACTTGTGTTATTTTGAGTCGTTTTAAATCTCATTCCATTAGTTTCTTAATTTTTCATAGTTTTTTTTTTCATGTCTTTATATCATTCATATTTCGCATAAATTTGTATCGATATTTGCAATCCTATATTCATAGTTTTTTGTATTGATAGTTTTCAATACGTATTGCTTCTTAAGTCTTTACATTATTTTATTGTTCCATTAAGATATTAATCTTTGAGTTTATTGACTATGCTATTATTTGGTGGGATCAACTTGTCTTAGAAATGACAAGGAATGAAGAGAGACCCATAGAGATATGAGATGAGATGAAAGTAGCTATGAGAAAAAAGGTTCATTCCTGGTTATTATTATACAGAACTATATCAACAATTATAATTTTTATCTCGGGGTTCTATATGGTATAAAGGGTTGCCACGAGGAAATAAAGATTGTCATGATTAGAGGTAATATTATAGAGAATAGAAAAGCTATAATGGCAAAGGTTCTTGAATGGAATGAATAAATAGATAGCTAATGTGATTGAGTTGCAAAGTTTATATTAAGCTTGAATATATGGTTCATATAGACGCAAAATAGATATGTAGTTAAAGTGAAAGAGCGTACACATATTAATGTGGGGTAATTCAAGTTTCTTTTTTAGTTTAGAGGCCAAATTACGGGGGAGAGAGGTTGCCACATCAAAGTGAAATACTGTGGGTAACAAATTCAAATCATTTAAAGCTTGCAAAAAAGATTAGAGCTGCGAAGCAAAGGTAAAGTTGAGATCTCATCTAATTTTAGCTGGTGGATATTTAGTGTTTTAAGTGTTTTGGAAATTTGAACATATAGCTTGACAATGTCTAAAAGAACTATGGTTATGAGGGAGCATGGAGAGATTGAATCTGAAAGTGACAAATCTGAAGATGATAGATGCTACTTAAGAATTGTAGTGATGTTGAATATCTAATTAATAGATAGGTTTTAGTGATTAGGAGATCACTTAATGTTAAATTAAAAATATGATGTGTGCAAAAAAAAAGAACATATTTCAATCTAGATGCAATATAAATAATAAGGTATGTGTTATGATTATTGATAGTTAGAGTTGTGTTAATGTCGCTAAGTACTATACTTATTAGAAAATTGAATCTAAACACTATTCAACATGAAAGACCTTATAGAATTTAATGGTTGAATGATCATGGAGAAGTAAGAGTTACTAAATGAGTTTAGTGTTTTTTTTGTTTGGAAAATATAAGGATACGGTTTTGTGTAATGTTTCGTCTATACATGATACTCATTTATTGTTGGGGAGACCTTGGTAATTTAATACAAAAGCCAAGCATAATGAGTTTAAGAAAATGTATTCTCTTAAAAGGATGAGAAGATATTCACACTTATACCATTGTCTCCTAGACAAATGTATGAATACTAATTGAAAGTGAAAGAGAAAGTGAAGCCGAGAAGGAAAAGATCATCCATGTAAGGACATGAGAAGAGTGAAAATAAAGTGAGCTAAGAGAGAAGAAGATTAGATTTGGCCAAAATAGGAGCTCGATAGGGATTCAATCAAAAGATGAGAGAAGAAAATATGAAGAGAAGAAAGGAAGGGTAAGAAAAGAGCAGTGTGGAAAAAAATATTATTTTATGTAAAGAGGAGTGAGATTAAAAATGTTTATTTTTCGACATGCCTATTATCTTACTTGTGTATAAGGAGATATATGTTAACACTAATGATCTTAATCATTGTAATACTAGTGTTTGTGTTTTTTATTACAAGATTTTAAAGATATCTTTCCTAATGAGATTCCTAGTGAGTTGCCCTATCGAGAGGATTTGAATACCAAATTGATCTTGTACACACGTAACATCTATACCTGTCGGCTAATCTATAGAAGTAATACCGATGAGAGATAGGAACTTCAAAGAAAAGTGAAAGAATTAATGACCAAGGATACATTAAAAAAACACGAGTCTATGTACTGAGTTTCGTGTTTTAGTGCGAAAAGGATAGGACTTGAAAGATATGTATTGAATATCGTGCCATCAATAATATTAACGACAAAAAATCAATAGTTTATTTTAATGAAAAGCTCAATGACCTGACATTAGATTATCCTACTTATAAGAAAGAACTTTACACTTTAGTAAGAACTTTAGAAACTTGGCAACATTACTTATGACCTAAGAAGTTCATGATCCATGTCGCATCTCAATAGATGTGGACCAAGGCTAAATATTTATGGTGGAAAATTACATGGTTGCTTACCTAGTAGTTAGAGGAAGCTAGAGATCCTAAAATGTGCATTTGGTTACGAGATATTCAAGTAAGAGATTAGTTATACTTAAAGAAAACAAGTTGCCCTTACTAACATTTTTTCGAAACGTTAGCTTTTTATTATGTCTTTTCTCTAGGTTTATCTTCTTGATTGTTGATATGATTATTCTAATTATATTGAGACTTATTTTTAATTTTAATTCCATGCTTATTCATGAAAAAATTTTGACGTCCGGTCTCTAAAAATAGAAGGCTATTTCAAAGTTTGAGTTGGTTATTCCGTAAAAGCCACAATCTTTGATGTCGGATTCCCTTTTTAAAGGAGATTTATGGTTTTGGTTATTTGCAAAAAATGATTATCATTTATCTAAAAAAAATTGGGCTCATCTTTTTTGATATTTTGATATCCGTCTTTAATAAAGCCAAAGTATGTGTCAATTAAAGTCATTTCTAAAATAAACATTAGACCATGAGGAGTAATATGGATAGTGTTTTCACCTCGTAAATTATAGTTAATTAAAGGTTTATATGGATAAATTGAAGTGATTTTATTATCCCTTAAGGTCTTTTAGGAAGATTTTTCTTACAAGGAAGTGAAGCCTAAAGACCGAGGCACATTTAAGACAAAGCAAGCAAGTTTTTTCTTTCAAAAAGATTATTATTATTATTATTATTATTATTATTTTAGCCCTGGAGAAACAAACTGCATGCTCAAAATTGAAAAGATTTTCATTCTTTTTTCGTATGTCTCCAATCTCTCTTTTTCTTTGATTTGCCATGCATGTATATATGAACTTCATATTGCCCATGGGCATGGCTCAATAGTGTGGAAACTCCAACTTAGAATACGAAGCAACCTACACGAGACAATAATTTAACTTGAGATTTGGTAAGTCCGTAATTATATACAGTTACACGCTACCTAACACATATTTGATCAATACTCACTTCTGCTTTAGTGGCTTCGTGCTTCTCCTCTTTCATAAATATATAGTAAGTATAGCGCTGACTGCTTAAGCTTAACAAGCTTTAAAAAACCGAGTTATATAAAAAAATTTGGTTAGAATATTTTTTTTATAAAATTAGTTCGATTCAATTTTGGTTCTTCAAAGTATAAAATCAAAAAATCAAATCGGACCGGTTTAGTTTAAAGAAGTAAATCAAGCCAACCCGAACTGAACTAAAAAGCTTGAACAAAAGCGAAAAAACCCGTTAGAAAGTCCAAAAAAACCCAAAAACAATATAATTTTCAGTTTTTAATATAAAATAGTCAAGTTTGAACCGAGACGGGAATCAAAGCCCAAATTTGGCTTAGGCCGGTTGGGTTTTCAATTTTAATTTAAAATAACCAAATCAAGCCCGGTTGGTTGGAATCGGTTTTGATTTTTTTATTTTACAAAAATCTCGGTTTGGTTTTTATAGGTAAAAATCAAACCGATCAAACCGGAATAAAAAATAATTAACTCTAATATCCATGCATGTAAAATTTTTAAAAATATAAAAATATTATTTTTATATATTTTTAAATAAAAAAATATTTTAAAAAACAACTTTCAGCAGCAAAAACAAAGATTTAAAAATTTTGCCGGTGGTCGGTGGTGTACTTAAATTAGTATCATTTATTGGTGTTGATTAGTAGTCGAAAAGTAAAAGAAAGTGTGGTTGTTTTATTTTTTATAAATTTTTAAAAATTTAAATTTCGAGATGAGATTGAAAAAGAAGACCTAGCCACAATTGACTTTGCATGAATTTTATTATTAATTCTGTACGAAGTTTAATAAGAATCATCCAACTGGAAAATTTAAATTGCTAAATGAGGGCTTGACTTCTGCATCATATCATAACAATGAAAATAGTTTTGTTTTTTTTTGTGCATATTTTCAATTAAAAAACACTTTTAAAAAACTATTTACCACATTACTATACACATATTAAATAATTAAGCTGCTTTGACAAACCAAAAACAAAGAAAAAAACAACTATATTGATTAGGTTTTTTTTTATCAACTAGCACAATTTATTAAAAGATTCGGGTTACTTAGCCTTGGATAGAGAAGTATTGGGAAAATAACATATTTTAACTCAACCGCTAATGAAAATCATGATTTTATTAGTAAGGTTTGCTATTAAGAATATGGATTATATTAAACAACCGTTATTGTTAATAGTGTTTGTATTAAACAACCGCTAATGACAATAATAGTTCTTTAATGCACAAATGCTATTGTGAATAGAGATTATATTAAACAATCGCTATTTTCGATCACATTTGTATTAAACAACCGCTAATGACAATAACGGTTCTTTAATACACAAATGTCAATGTCAATAGCGATTGTGTTATTCTAACACTATTTTAGCCTAATATCAATCCTAAATTTGACATAAAACAAATTTAAAGCCACTACAATTAAAGCCCAAAAAAACCATAAATTACCAAACCTCAAACCCATAATTAAGAGTGATATTTTAATATTATTTTTATTTGTTAATTATAATATCAAATTAACATGTATTTATTTTTAAACATTTTTTATTAATTATTTTTAAAGATAATTGATAATGACAATAACAAAACATAACAGTGTGCATTTTTTTAACTTGTAAAACAATAATTTGAAATTTTAAACAACTTGTTCACATGTTTACCTATTAATTAACGATTTTAAATCATGCTTATCTAAAACAAGAATGAAAATGCATAACATGTAAGACAACATTAAAATCAACATGATAATTAGCTAAAACAATATTACAAAAGTAATGATAATAAAAATAATTCTAAACCAAAAAAATAACATAACATAATAATACATTAGAGCTTATCTATGTCTTGCGACGATAAGTGGATGGGCCGTCTTCACCAACAACATGACTTCCACACATGCATGCGATCTCATCCTTTGAGACAACATCATATTTAGGCTCAATGTCTCTCATAACGGGTCAAGTGTAATATGACATGTCTCAAACCAAGACGATGCATAATAACGAGCAAGTCAATCATCATCATTGAGATTATGAAGATCGGTTGTAGCACATTGACCATCCATGTAACAATTGTCCAAACCTAATATGAAGCAAATAGAAATTATTAATCCATAAATAAAATACAACGGTTGTCCAAGTCTATAAAAAGTAATAAATACTCACAATATTTTGAATCTAACGTGCATGTGGCTCATACTTCATCTTCTCGCGTGGAGGAACTTGCTTGGCCCGAGTTTGGTGTAATGATTCAACATGTTATGCCTCGAGCACCATTCCATGTATTTCTCCTCGGAGATTACAAGATGCACCTTTCTAAAAATAAAATTTCTCATTGCATCCCACATCGATATATATTAAAAATAATGGATCATCCAATTATAATTAGTGTGCATATTCGAATAACTAATGGAATACAATGATCACTCATATTTATGTCGAGATGTGTTACTTAAAGCCAAATTTCCATATTACACGGTGCGAGAAATGCTTCTCAACAAGCTTAAAACATATGGGGGCATAACTAATGTTCATAAATCCATGACCAATGTGCATATAATAGAGACTGACTACCATATCATCTTACGAATAAGAATTCCACATAATCTATTTGAAACATCAACAATACAATTATTTTTCATTATTTACCAACATCAACATGCAATTATTTCTAATTATTTACCAACAACATAAAAAATTTCTACATCATCAACGCAAGCAATTATTTCTCATCATTTACCAATATCAACGCAAATAATTATTCCCCAACATTTTTTAATATAAAAAAATTACAACATCAACACAAGAAATTATTTGTCATCATTTACCAACATCAACACAAACAATTATTTCTCAATATTTTTCAATATAAAAAAATTTCAACATCATCACGCAAATAATTATTTCTCATCACTTACCAACATCAAAACAAACATTCCCAACATTTTTCAATATAAAAAATTCAACATCAACGTAAACAATTATTTCTCATCATTTACCAACATCAAAGCAAACAATTATTTTCCAATATTTTTCAATATAAAAGAATCTCAACATCAACACAAGCAATCATTTCTCATCATTTACCAACATCAACTCAAACAATTATTTCCTAATATTTTTCAATATAAAAAATTTTCAACATGAACACAAGCAATTATTTCACAAAATTTTTCAATATAAAAAACATTTCAACATCATCAACGTAAGCAATTATTTCACATCATATACCAACATCTACACAAACAATTATTTCCCAATATTTTTCAATATAAAAATAATTTCCAACAATTATTTCTCATCATTTACCGACATCAACGCAAATAATTATTTCCCAACATTTTTAATATGAAAGAATCTCAACATCAATGCAAGAAATTATTTCTCATCATTTACCAACATCAACACAAACAATTATTTTTCAATATTTTTAAATATAAAATTTTTTAACATCAATGCAAGAAATTATTTCTCAATATTTTTCAATATAAAAAATTTCAACATCAATGCAAACAATTAATTCTCATCATTTACCAACATCAACACAAGCATTATTTTCAATATTATTTCTCAATATTTTTCAATATTAAAAACTTTATCTCATCATTTTATTTAACATTGACATTGCAATTTATTTTAACGTACCTAATTTGACTATTGTCTTTCTAACTCGTTACAATAAAATGACAAAACATGGGTTGGATTATTTTCAAAATATCTACTCCCGCACAATGTTTGTTAATAAATATGCAATGAACTTATTAAATAAAGTTTTCATAAAAAATATTCTTAATCTAAATAAAATCATTTGTATTATCAATAACATATTACTGTATTCTAATGAAAGTTGTAGCTCAATCTCCAAAACATTTGAATAGACATAATATGTTTAGATTCAATTCGAGGAGCCTCATTACATCATCATCATCATCTAAACCCATGCCACCCTCATCTTCATTATCATTACGTTTAGAGTAGGTTATACCTACATTGATTACATATGAAATTTTAATCCTATTTTTATCACAAATTCTTATAACCCTATCTTCTAATGTTTTAGAGACGTATCAGAGCACCGGTTGAATGTAATAATTGTTTAAATGGATGAACAAATATAGGTATATATACATTAGAATCTTCGTGCTCAATATATGAGATACTAAGTTTAGGTTGACTACTTACATCACGACTCCATCATGTTCATTCCACTTTGGCCATACAATTTCATCATATTTTCAAAATTCACATCACATGCAATCGGTATTGAAAATACGTGTTCCTTAACAAAACACCTTCAAGTGATATCTATTTCAACATCATTATAGTTCATTCAATTTTTTTCACATATAACTTTTTTGGTATCTTCAAATGACATGCATGTAGTAGCATTCAAGAACACAATACTTTCATCAATGTAAGTGATATTATTATTCGTATCGAAATAATGGTACCACCATAATGACACAACATAAAGAAGATTGAAGATATATTACGTAAAAATAAGAACTCATTTAATCAAAAATAAATTACTCACAATTCGCGCAAACCCTAGTGTTATTACTTTGACCTTAATAATATCATTGATAAATATCTAATTCCATTAATTAAAAACTAAATGATCTCAATTAAACAAAATACCTAATTACAAATTTGTCAAGTGAACCGTCGCTTCGGTGAATCACTTGAGCCGTTTGATTACCACAATTTTTTACCAAATCCAACACATACTATAGTTGCTATTATTTCAACCATAACTTTATTAATAACATCAATTGATTACAAATCTATCTAATTGCATTAATTAAAACAAAATTTATCTAGATTAAAGCAATATTATTAAATATGGCAAATAACTCAACAATCCCATCTAAACCTTTAATTTCTCTAATTCAACTACTAATTCCGTAAATAACAGTAGTTGTATTAAAAACACATAATTAAAACATTCAAACTCCAAATTTAACTCAACATCAAAAATACCTTAATTATTAGACACAACACAAGTATTTACAAATCAAAATTCCAAAATTTATCAATTCAATAACAAAACTCATAAAACAAAGATATAATACAAATTGTTTTGCCCTTGACTTTTTTATGTTTTAATTGGGCGGTTCAACCTAATTGTGATGGCGGGGAGGTAGTTAAACCCAAACTTGACTCAGTAATTTGCAATAAAAAAATAGTAGAAAAACTTGTAATGAAAGGATACACGGGAAGATAATTTTGGTGTTTGGTAGAAAATTAAAGGGTTGTTTTAAATTGATTTAGAACCAATATTGTTCCTAGAGATTTTGAGTTTTTGGAATTTTTTAGGAGGAGTGACAGCCATTGAAAATCGAGGTTGTTTATATATTTATTATATCTGTTCATTCTGAATTATAATTATAATAAATCCTTGATTCTTAACTTCATAATTTTTTTATTAAAATCACGATTCAGAATTAGAATTAGATTTGTTTTCAATCTATAATTATTTCTACACATGAAACTTTCTCGTGACTGTGTCGGCTTTAGAAACAATTCTTCTGACTGTACATTTCAAGAATTACTTGTTTTTCCTGCTTTTCACTTGTAGTACTGAATGTCTCTAGGTCAATTTGATATGACTCTACATGGACTACAGAAAAAGCTGTCTACTCAGTCAATAGTTCTCTTGATACCATTGTTCTTATCATGTTGCAAATGTGTTTTGTTGGCGTGTCAAACATCCCCAAAAGCAATCAAATCCCACGAAAATATATTCTGGCGGATCATGCAACTTCTTTCACCTCTACCTCTAGGGTCCGTTTTGTGTGTGCAACATGGAGATGTCTGTGTTCCATTCATGAACTCTCCACTTTCAAACTAAATATGACCATTCTTGCACACCCCACGACAAGCTGCTCACTCCTGTAATGTAGTGGTACAGTACTATAAACCTTATCTAATTCTTGATAGAAGGCACACTTTTCCGTTCAAGCTAATGAATCAGTGTCCTCTAGTATTGATATTAGTCATGTTAACATGTTTTTTTAATAAAAATATTCGGGTTAGTTTGTATTTTTCTACAGTGATTTTATAAACTTTTTAAAATTAATAATAAATGTAGAATTTTAATAATTCTAAAAAAAAAATTTAAATTCGTGGTCATTTAAAAATAAATTAAGTTAATCATCAATTAAGTTTGACATTCATGTTTTCTTAATCATCTCTCTCAGGAAACTGAATACAAATAGAAAGATTTCGGTGTACACACTCCTACATCATATTGTCTTTCATGAAGGCGATATGGTATAGCTACCTAGCTATTAACATCTGAATGCTTAAAATGGTGGGATAGCTTGTAAGATCCTGAGAGCCTTCGTCTTCCTGTTGATTGGTGCCCAATTATCCAACTCTCCTCCCTGTCACAAAAGAAAGAATAAAAAGAAAGGAGAGAGAAGCAAGAAAAGCAGATCTTCTCTTTTTTTTTCAAAGATGAAAATTTGTCCTTTCCTCTACCTAAAAAAATATTAACTTTACTTTCAGCCCATACTCAAATCTGTTAAATCTGTCTCCCTGAGTACGTGCAGTGTTTAATTAATAGTTTCAGGGATCGCCCGCAAAGAATATCCCTTAATTGTGGCAATAGATTTGTGCAAAAAAAAAAAAACAAATGTAGGAATTGATCCATGAGAAGTAAAAGGTAACACACACACAAACTTGTGTGTGTGTGTGTGTGTGTATATATATATATATATATATATATATATATA